>JALJCO010004422.1:0-555000 GCA_023101725.1 Atherinomorus stipes
TTCATGCTGCATTCGTGTGAAACCGGGCAGACCAACGACAACCGATGCATGTAAAGTTATCACCAGCCTCTATGTGAAGATGTGGTCCGTCAGTTACAGTGACATCAGTCCACATCTGATTTGTTGTCATGGCGATGTCGTATTGTTTTCCCTGACCCATGTTTTACCGTCTTTCTCTTTTGGCTTCATTGATTAAAATGACATCTGGTTTGTTACCAACGGCCGTCTGCCCGACTGCACGTGAACCCAGCATCAGCGAGACGCTAGTTTCTCCCCCTCTGCAGCGCGGTGACTTTTCAAAGGCATTACCTCGAACTGAGCTGAAAACTCCGGTGTGTCCGGTGAGTTTCTGTGTTTTCCTGCTGTCACGCTTCTCCCGAACGCAAAAACATGGCAATACGACATGGCAGCCTCCACCGAGCCGACCCTGCTCGATGTGTAAATAAATGATACGATCGGCAAATTTAGAACTTAGAGGAGCACTTCAGTTTGTTGATGGGAGTGATTACTGATTAATGAAAAAACACTTTTGAACCAAATAATCAGTTTTTGTTAATAAATAACAGGAGAACTTACACAATATCCCTTTAAGTAATGCATGATAAAAACATGAGTGTATTTCACTTGAACTTTTAAGTTCCGTGTAGAGGGAAAATTATGTTTTCAGTAATGGGAGTGACTAAGTAGAATAAACTAGAATGGTTTCAGTTTATAGAATTTCTTTTGAACATGATTAATGTGACAAAGTTGATAAAGAAGAGGAGAAAACTGTAGTTGATTAATTTCACATAATTAAGATGAGATGCTTCACACAAACTATGTTTTTTAGTTTGTGCCATCATCCTTAGTTCAAAATCATCTTACTTAAAGTGATCAGTTAACTGAAATAGTCCTGGTATTTAGTGAAAATTGCATGGTGGGGTTTTAGCTGAAATTAATGTCAGACCCCGGATGTTTCTGTCATGGTGCAGCATCTGCTGGATAGTAGGTATTATATGCAGGAATAAAGAAACAAGTTGAGGGCAATCCCATGACACTATTGCATCTAAATCCTTCATTTGTGAAGTATCTCTAATTTGTTGTGAAAAGAAATGAACTGCATTGTGGGAAACCTGTTCCCTTACATTTACATTTTGTATGGTCATGACCAAATCTTTAAAATTTGTGTCCATCAAACTTAAAGTTATTCACACGTTTAACTTTTTTTCGACAGATTAGTAGAGTCCACTCATATTTCTTAGTAATGGCCTCAAACTTATTTGTTTTAGTACATTTTTATCAAATAGTTTAAGTAAGTCTAAAATCTGGGCGAACACATAAATACATTTTTTATAAACATCCAAGCTAGAATATGATTATTTTTTTCATTGTTGTATTTCTAACAGGATTTATACACCACACCACCATAGTTGTGAAATTCCTTATAGTGATATAATTGGTCAGTTTTACTTATCTGTAAATAGTCTAGCCACCATGATGAAGAATCAAAACTTCATGGGCCAATCAGAGTTGAGCAGGGGGTATTTCTACTTTAGATACCAGTCCTGTATTCACCCCAGTTCTATGAAGCTTTACTCATGTTACATGTTGCAGGTTTGTTGCAAGTTGTTTGTAAACAACAAATCAATAATAAAAAAAATAATAATGTTGTTGTTGAACTTGACTGAACATGAGTGTTTTTGTCTCTTTTTCCCTTTTAGATTTTTTATGAATTATGAATACTTTATTGGGTTTCAAAGCATCCAAAATAATAACATTCTTGAGACATGAATGGAAAACTTGAAAAAGAAATACAATAGCACCTAATTTTGGGGCAAAATTAATTATACTTTGGACTAGAAAACTTGAAATGGTAAAATTATGTTGTTTTTGGAGAAACAAAACTGATTTAAAATATTATTGTTGTCAGTTCCAGTACGTTGCAAACATAATCCAAAAACAATTTGCATTTTAACCTCACAATGAAGTTCTTACACTGTAAACTTTACTCATGTATCCAAGAGGACCATTGTATAGACTCATGTTTGTAATCTTTGTGATGATTAAATCTTTACATCATTTGTAAACATGAATTTCTTTTGCAAATAACATAAGCATGTTGAAGTCAGAAACATTAAGGAGGAAGGATCCAAATGCAAGATGGAGCTATAGAGGCAGGTGGACGTTGGCAAAGTTTATTAAAGAAAACAGCAAATAGTGCTGCAAAGGCAGAACACATAAGTTAAAAAAGACCAGGAAAGACAAGAACCCAAAATCAAGAAATAGGCTGAATAAGACAAGGGATGAAAACCAGGGTAGGGATAACAACAGGGAAACAATGTCTATCTGGCCGAGAACAAACGAAACCAAAACCAAGGGGTGTATATCACTGAGGGGAAATAACTAGACAGGGAGCAGGTGGGACAATCAGCAAATGAAAACCAGGAGTCATGAACAGGAAGTAGAATTAAAAAGGATAAATCCTGCTAAATGAAACAAGAAAGGCAAGAAAGAAACAAACTACAACAGAGTAAAACAGGAAGTTTAACAGACAATCAAAAAAAGTTAAAAACAAACAAAAAAACAAAAAAAAAAACCTCCTAATACTCCAAACTGACAGCTGGCTGTGTTGACCTTTTTATTATGAATGGTAAATGGACTGTACTTATATAGCACTTTTCCAGGCGTATGTTGACCACTCAAAGCGCTTTACACTACATGTCAAATTCACTCATTCACACCCTGATGGAGGTAATGTTGGGTTCAGTGTCTTGCCCAAGGACACTTCAGCATGTAGTCTCGGGAAGCCTGGAATCAATCCACTGACCCTCTAGTTGACACACAACTGCATTTCTGCCTGAGCTGCTATAAAACATTTCACATTTTCTGATTCTATCAGCTGTTTTACCCTCATTAACAGCAGCTGTGAACAAATCAACAAATAACAGCCTATTAAATCACATTTTTATACATCAGTTGGTCTTTTTCTAAGACCATGAAAAACAGTTAACATTTACACTTAAAGAAACAGAGAATCTAAAGGAACTATGAAATGTAAATTAATAAATATATACAAAAAAATGCATTGCAATCCAATTGTAAACTTAATTTCTGATTAATCTGAAAAGGGAAATTATGCTTATATTTTCATATTTGCGAAGCTTTTCAAGCTGTATGTCAGGGGTAAACAACTCCGGTCTTTGAGGGCCAGCATCTTGCGTAGGAGTTTCTCTGCTGCAACACACCTGACTAAGATCAAAGGGCAATTAGATTTTCATCAAGCTCTGCACAATTGGCCTATGGCTGAGCCACGCTCCCCCACTCACTCGGACAAACAATCAACATTCGGTGACAGGCGCTATGTGACATCTTGGAAGATGACAGCTGTCAACACGGACAGCAGATGCAGGATCAGACAGAGAGACCACAACAAGATAAATTTTATAAAAATTTAAAGAATAAAACCAACAACAACAACATTGCTTACAAGTCTGACACTGCGGGTCGAATCAAGCCTGTGAAGTCTCTGGAATGCGACAAGCGTGCGCTTCCTCAGTTTCTTCCACAAACTTCCAAGAGTACCTAACTGCAGTCACAATGACCGACAAGGGTGCTGCCATATATCCAATCCATACAGGAAGTCCCATGCGGAAGTTAGTTAAATACCACCAAGAGTAACTACCTGCAACTTGCAAACAGATGTTTATAGTGTAGTCGGGTGGTTAGGGTTAGGAAAAGGGTCAGGGGTAGGGTTAATATTAAGTAAGTTACATGAAAAAGAAACTTCCGATTGGGACTTCCGGCGTGGATTGCATATATGGCGACGTACCATGACTGCAGTTGGGTCCCTCTCCAAACTACTGCATGGCTGCCATTGTGCCAAAAAGTGATCGTCTGCCAAAAACTGACAGGGAGCGGAGTAAAATCTGGCTGCAGCTTGGGAGCCAGAGGCGTGTCGTTACCAACGTTACTACGCGACAGCTAGGGATGGGTACCAAAATCGGTAGGCCTACTTTTAATGGTAGGCTACCTACCGAACTCCGTCGGTACTACCGGGTACCGACTCACGTAAGATCAAACGGTACCATGTTTTGGTACCTAAATGCATCATTTTTAATGTGAGGTAGTGGAAGAGTTTGTTATTTCTGTGCGCACGTGACCGTTGCATCGCAGCATGACATCAGCAGCAGCAGCCGCTGTTCAGTCAGAAGCTTTCCTGCTTCACTTCTCTAAAACATCAAGTTCGCTGCATTATTTGTGATGCCAGCGGCGGGAACACGTCTGATCTGAGGAAGCAGCTGAATAAACACAATATTCTTTTCAAAGTTCCGTTCCCGACGCGTCGTCCGCAGCCCACAGAAAAAAAAATTGAGAAGTCCGTCAGCGCCTCAGCGGCTGAACAGATGTAATCGTGGGCAGATAATAACCAGCAGGGTTCACAAACTGCTGTTCAAGAACTTAATACGATGTGAATATTCACTGACTTTACCATCAACCAAGACAGTAAACCTGTTCTGGGGTGACGCGCAGGTCACGTCTCTCCCTCCCTCCCTCTGTCGCATCCCACATCTTTATTAAATTCTTCATCACAGCGGAGTTTCCGCACGCGACTGCACCAGCCACCATACTGCCATCTGATAAATAAGAGTCTGCGTCTCTCTGAAACAGCTTGTATGGTTTAACCAGCACGGCAGAAAGTGTCTGCACCAAATTAGTAACCTGATCCCTGCAGCAGGATTACAGCCTCCAGACCTGCGCAAAACGCCGCCACAAATTCAGTTTAGTGTTGGAGAATATTCCGTCTTTTTTCTCATTAAATTATTCTGTTATTATTATTACTTTGTCTGGAACAAACTCCCAGAAAGTCTCAGATCAGCTGAAACACTTGTTCTCAGCTGCATTCACATAGATTTTACTCTAAAGCTCAAATCTGCACAGCTCTATGCTCTCTCTTTTTAATCTTAAATATTTTTAATGTTTATCATTTTGAAATCATACTTCTACTTTTTTGTTCCTAATCATTTTCCCTTTTACACCCCGCTTGGTTTATCTAAAGCACTTTGAATTTTCCTGTAGGCTACATGAAATGTGCTGTATAAAAAAACTTGCCTTGCCATGAAGTTTTCCCAGTTACCAGACGCTCTGACATCATAGAGAAACAGCTGGATTTTGCTTTAATATATTATTAAAAAGTTCTATGTCGAGAATGAGAAATAAATCTGTTATTGCCATATAAACACACATGAAAGTACTGAAAACTGGTACCGTTTGGTACCGGTACCGAAAGTTGGTACCGTATCGATTCAAATGTGAAAGGTACCCATCCCTAGCGACAGCTATAGCTGACCTCTTATGTACCATTACCAAAGTACAAAAACTAGCACGTTTGGCGTTTAGCGTTAGCTAACTTATTCAAACATTAGGGATGTTAAAGATAACTTCATCTTTCCAGCAAAGAGACAATATGTTGCCTCAAATACGATGTTGCCTTACTTTAGAACAGATGTAGACATCCTTGTTAATTTTATCCACATTCAGTTGATGTTGTATGCCGCATAACTTTATCCAAAGCAGACACTTTTCTCGTTTGAGATGTGGCTTGGGAAAGGGCAAAAAATACACCCCGTCGCCCAGCCTCTCAGGATACCTGAGGCGGAGTTGCATGTACCCCATTTACACTGTTTGACCATTCTAAACTTTTAAAAAAAACAACACATAAAGACGTACAAAAACGTACCAACGTCAATGCATTTCAATGGACGTACAAGCAGAGAATGTCCAAGTGCATCAGGTTAGCTGTGCACACTGTGATTGGCTCATCGCGTTTGGGGACGTGGTTAAGTCATAGGTCAATTGTTTCTTTTAACCAAATTCACAGGGCAAGTCCATTTTGAAATGGACAGTATAAACTACATAATCTGATTTATGTAAGACCTTTACAACAAATACTTTCCTCAAATAAAAAAATAATCTATAAGACATTTCTTTTGATAAAATGTTTTCTTTTTAAGATAATAAAATAACAGGATGTTTTCTTAGTGCACCCACTGGTGTCCAACACATTCAAGGATACTCTTTTTTTTATTTCAACCCAACAAAAATCCTGAGTTACAGTACAATAAATAATTAAACTAAAACACAAATCAATTGTGAATAAATAAATCAATAATTATTTTTAAAAAGAAAGTAAAAGAAACCTTTGACAAATCTGACGAATAATTGTGTGTTCAAACCGTAGACTAAAATTACTGGACAGACGATCCACAGCGCTACCTGTAGGTTTCGGAAGAGCTAAACCAGTGTTTCCCAACTCCAGTCCTCAGGACTGGAGGACCTTCTGCCCTGCATGTCTTGGAGAAGACCCTAATTTTTCACACCTGAATCAAATGAATGGTTCGTTAAAAGGCCTGCCAAGAACTTGATGAGGAAGTTCATGAATCTAAATCAGGTGGTGGAGTAGGAACTCATCAAACACATGTAGGGCAGAGGGTCCTGAGGACCACAGTTGGGAAACGCTGCGCTAACTGAATCTCAGCGGGCAGTTCCTACCATCACCATCTTGACAGCATTGCGCATCTCATCACTTCCGAAAAATACAAAAATGGACAAAGACGTTGAGCTGAGATGGGGCAGATTAATGACATCCACTGATCTTGAATCCACTGAACCCAAAGCTAATGGGAGCTAACAGAGGTGTGCAGGCTAAAACTAAGGCACACTGTTACCAGCTAAAAACTGCGGTTGTGCTACTCTGCTACTGGCTGAGGCCTTTCCAGAAGCAAGCAGCGAGCAAGTCACTAACCATCAGCTCTAGCACTGACAGCCCATCTGTTGCCTGTCAATCAAAAGGACATGCCCCTAATTATCCCAATTTTGAGGTTAAATAACTTCTAAACGGATGATTTATTTAAAAAAAAAATTAAATTAAAAAAATATATATATACATAGATAACAATTGTCATGAAGGTAAATTTGACCTTATGAACTTTAAATGATTTTTTGATCCAGGCTGTAAACATGTTTATTTCTGCTGTGAAGTTGGCGTTTTTAACACGCGAGTCTGTGGGGATTGACTCTTTTGGAGTCAGCCCCTAGTGGATGAGGGGTGAACTGCACTTTTTGGCACTTCCACATCGGCTTCACTTTTTACCACCTGAGTTTGTTGCTTGGCTCAAACTAACAGGACTCTGGTGTTAATAATACTAGTAATAAAAAATATTTGACGTCGTATTTTCCATCTGAACATCACCCACTTAAACCTTGTGAGGAAAGCACTGATATAGATACGTCTCATGTTTAGAGAATTTTTAGATCAATAAGATGCTCGTGGGATACTGTACAGTTTCATACTAAATCTTTAAACGTAGACCAGGATTAGATGCATTACTAAACTTCTGAGTGCAGTCAATGTGCACTCTGCTAAATATTTTCATTTGAGGTTTATAGTGAATGTAAGAACTGTCTCTGTTACACAGAAAGCCACCATCCTTAACATTTTTAGCCATAAGTAAAAACTTAACAATCTTTCCTTCTAAAACAATATGGACAAAGACAATATTAAAGACTTACCTGTAAGACTTTTTTTTTAGCAATGTAAAATCAGCTTTGATCAAATAAGATATCTAAAAGCCATAAAACTCACCACTGCCTGAGTATATGTATTGACATTAGTGTCAATACATACTGTATACATAATGTCAATTAGTGACATAAAACATAGTGCTATTTCATCATTAGTAATGGCATGATGCTAGTCAGTATTCTGCTGATTGGAAAAGCATCACTATACTTTTCACACAAGGACAACTTCTCTGCAGAGGCACTGAATCAAAACCAACAGGGAGCTGGTTTGATTCTCATTTATGAAGGCAACTTAAGTTTTAAAACCTAAAAGCAGCTCTTAAAGTGTTCTCAAAAACCAGATAACAGTTAAATTTAAGCTGAAATCCTGATGACATTCTCAGCAATGAGTCAGTGTGCACTAAATCTCTGAAAACAAACTTACACACTTGCAGAGTGAAACTGGTGCTACTGTTGAAACCTACTTGGAAACTGGTTCTGTGGCTCCATAACAGAGCTCACACATGAACCAAAACCAAACTGATTTTCTGTTGGTCAAAAGGCAGCAAAGTAAAGGTAACTCTACATCCAGGCACACATAAAAACATTCTACCCTGCCTCTCATTGCATTTATTGCATCACTTGGACAAAAAACCAAGCCATGCAGTGAAAATGGGTCTGAAGATATTCTGAAGCTTCAGTTCCTGAATTAATAAAACTTATAAACAACACTCTCTGGTGCTAATCAGAGTTTCTGAAGACCACTTTGAAGCTTCTCTGCCGTTGACTCATTTTTCTTTTTAAACAGATTTTTGAGCTTTAAGGTCTTCTTGCTTTTCTCCTTTTCTTTAATCTTGTAATCTCCACTCTCAGGAGGTGATGCAACAGATGGGAAGACAACCTTTGGTGGTGGCAGTGGGGACTCCACCTCTGCCAGCAGCCTGCTCTGAGGCAGGTTAGGCGTGGAGGCAGAGAGGGTGCTCGGTGTTGATGTCATTGATTTGTAGGACTTTTCAAGGATTCCGTCATACACAAGCTGGCTCAATGGCCCGACCGCATAGAGGTCTGTTGAGGACTTCCATGGCACCTGGGAAGTTAACATAAGGTCTGGCTGTCCAATTCGGGATGGCAACGAATTAGCCTCCGATGCACTCAGCTCTTCTCTATAAATGACTTGTTTAGGTATTTCTATTGGAACATCAACTCTTTCCCAGGAGATGTTTCCTGCGGAAATGTCTGTTGAACTTATGTTGTCCTCTCTTGGCATTTTTGGTATTCTCCTCCTGAGAGAAGCAGCAGACACATCAAGTTCATTTCTCAGTATTTCTCTAGTTGTTAATGGCTCCAAACCAAACTCTTGCTTGTCTGTAGAAGATGAGGTATCCATAAGAGCTTCATATGTGTCTCTGTGTACCCTCTTCATAGAGGCAGTATCTGTACAGTACTCCTGCTCTTCTCTGGACATCCTTCTTATTAGAGTTCTGGGACCCTCAACCATTTTGTCTTTTGCGAACGCCCTCTTGGAAGAATCAAGGTTGCGCTCTCCTGTATTCCATGCAAGCTTCCTAGATCCAGTATCATGGGACATCCCCATTGAATCTCTTGTAATCTTTCTGCATTCACTTAAACGTTCAGCATCATCTCTAACTAATTTTTTTGTGGCACTGTCCATTGAAGCTCCCATCATATCTCTTGATAACATCCTTGGTGCATCTGCTGATGCTTCCAAAAGAATCTTTCTCACATCCAGTGGTATATCACATCTATCTCTATAGACATTCCTGGAGGAAATGTCCATTAAGTCTCCTGTTGTGTCTTTTTCTACTTTCCTGGTTGAAAACTCCAACTCTAACTCATCTGAGATCCCTTTTCTAAGTGCAGCATCCATGGGAACGTCACTCCTGTCTCGGGGGGTCTTTCTTGACGGAGCATTTGTGATAGACTCAACTGTAGAGATCTTCATCGGAGGAGTTTCCAAAGAGGGATCCATGATTTTGTCTTTGGCCATCTTCCTGCTGGAAACATCCATATCGATTGAAGCTTCAAGCTCTTCCACAGACACTTTGCGAACTGGAGCTTCTGCTTCTTCACCAAAAGGCTTTGAACTCTCTGCAAGCAGCTCGGCGTCATCGTGATAGAACTTTCGAGAGGATGCATCAACAGTGGATGGAGGAAAGATTTTACTGAGAGGAGGGGATGTTATATAATCTGCATCAAAGAATTTCTCAAAGGAATCTCTGTTAATGACAGAAGAGAAAAGAGGAATAGGGAGGACAGAAAGTGGTTAATAATGGGTAGTGTGTAAAATCAGTGAAACCAGCAGTGGTCTGTAAAATATTGGAGGAGACATACTGTTTTTTAAGGGTTTTCAGGAAGCGCTCTTCTCCCTCGTTGTAGCAAGAGTAAGGGGTTCGGATGGGGATCAGTAGGTCAGGGTCTGGTGAAATCAAGGCAGTTGGTGGCTGAGCAATGACAGCAGGACGGCGCGCCCTACAAATGGTGGATCCTCGTAGTCGAGGAGAGCGCTTCAGTGGTGGAACTGGAACAAGAGGGAATAAAAATTTCATAATGAATGGAATCATTTCATTCATATATAACATTGGGCAGAGGTACGTGTATACCAAAGCTTTACTGTGCCTTTCACAGCAAGAGATAAAATTCAAACAACTTTATTAATCCCTGACAGGAAATTTAGTTTTGCATACTCTCTATGACAAAAAGATAAACAATGACATACAGTTTAACCACAAACACACTGTCAAATGTTTAACTTAATAATAATATATATATATACATACATATATATATATATATATATATATATATATATATATATATATATATATATATATATATATAAATAAGTAAAGAGCTGCCTTGAAATTTTGAGTTAAATGGAACGTTTTTTGTGTATTTACATCTGTTTGATGTTTGATTTAGTATTTTGATTTATGATAACAACATACCAGAAACTTGTTAATTTGACATAAAATAATACATTGGGACAACAAAATGCCAAAACACAATTTACAGTGCAGCATTCAGACATTAAGAACAAGTCGGTGCAACAGATTAGGTCCTGAATTCATTTTCAGGGTTTTCAGGCCCGGTTTAAGGAGAAAAAAAAAAGTCGGGCTTAATTCGGGTTCGGGCCTGAGAACTTTGAAAATCTGTCAGGCCGGGCCAGGTTGGGGCTCCACCCCTTCGGGCCAGGGCTGGACCCGGGCCCAGACATTAGGCCCATGCAGGGCACTTAGTGGCAGGTTAAGATGTAACAGTAAAGGTCAGAATGCAAAGTTTTCCAGCAGATTTATGTAATGAGATGATCAGTGTTTCACACTTTGTCCATACTTTGACATTATTTGGCGCGTACCCAGTCTAACTCACTCTCAGTATAAGCTGAAATATTAAGGACATTCAACAGATCTAATTCATGGCCTCTGATGTCGAAGTCATGGGTGCTTGTTCTTATATTTTTCATTCATTTTGAATTTAATTAAAGGGACTAGAGGCAGGAATTAAAAAAGAAAACAAACATGCATGTCCATTTTTTTTTAATACTAAGGAGTGATGAAGCGCTAAATACCAAAAATAACGTTTCCACCCACGTTTCTCTCCGTTGCCTTGAACAGTCTGTGTGCTGCAAAATGCGCTGCAATTCGGTGTCCGAATTTCCCGCGCTGCCCTGCGGACTTGACGTCAAATGACGCTACATCTGGTGTTTTGATACAGGAACAAGACGGTTGCGGTAAATTCAAACACTGTAAGGAATAGTTATGGATTCTTCTGCCGTCAGCAAACGATCCAGATCAACTGAAAGACACTAAAAAGTGTAACTACGAAGAAGAAGGTTAGTAAACAACATTATAGCTTCAGTTTGTGCACGCTCCTGTGACGGCTTGGCCTGTGGCTGCAGTTACCTGAAGCGCCAGTCGCAAGTTTTGTTTCTTAATCTTGCCTCTAGTCCCTTTAAATCCTTGAAATTAATTTTTAAAGATCATTTTGGAGTGGAAGCTCAGCTTCCTTTGAGCATACTTAACTTCTAAGTTTATTGTGTTGATCTATGTGAGGTAACAGACTCACACAGATTTATAAGCACAAAATAACAGAGAGAAAAAAAAAACAACAACAATCTCGCAGGGCCAAAAATTGATTTTGATGAGAATAAGAAATCATGCAAATCACTTACTATGCTTTCTATGAGCAGATTTCAAACTGACCAAATAATTTGCAGGTTCAAACTGAAGGGATAAACCATAAACCTTAAAGTATATCAGCCATGTTACTCACCTGGCATCTGTGGTAAGATTGGAGCAGCAGGTTCATCTATAAGGTCTTCTATAGATCCATGGGCAGAGCTGTGACACGAACAAGATGACTGCGGTACTCGGGGGACACCCAGAGCTATCGAATCTGAGTAGAGCTGAGCAGTGAGGTGAGCCAGGCCAGGATTCCTCATGATGGGAAAACCACAGAGGAGCTCAACCTGCTGCCAGCGATGAAGCCGCTCTCTTAGACAGGCTGTGACTTCAGACAATGCATTCCTGTTGGATCCACAATGTTACTGACTCATTGCAACAGTGAAGAACAAAACCTGCACAGGTAATTTTCTGACTCACTTTGCTTCCAGAATCTTGTGGTCAACTTGGTCTAGCGATGAGCTGTGGGCCACATGGAGGGTTCCCAGCACAGAACTCCTCTTCTTCTTAATCCTCTCTGCCTGTAGGAAAGCAATGTCACAGACTCAGTTATCGTAATTGTAAGATCCTCTCAACAAGGTTTATGTTTTTCACAAATAGGCAGCATTACCTCTTCCTTTGCCGTTGCAAGCTGCAGTTCTGCACTCTGCTTTTTAACGTTGTAGTACTGAACTTCAACTTCATATGTCAGCTGGAGCCACTGCTGAAGGACCTCTGAGACAGTCCAGCTAGCCCTCATGTCCTTCTCTGCCTGTTTAAGGGCTCCGCGAACCTAAAGCAGTGGCATCAGCAGAAATCAGCCAGGTGTAGAATAATTGCTCAAGACTTTTCTGTCTTTCTTTTTAAATTTTTATTGTAAATGCAACTAAGGGACCACTTGTTTAAAGCCTTTAAATTCATTCAATGTAAAACTCTTATTGTAAAACTTTTATTGTCCCCAGTCTGTAAAAGCCCATTTTCCTCAAACTGGCAGGCTTTGTGTAAAGCTACTATAAAACAGTTTCTCATTTTTGATTGGACATAGCTGGTCTGAAACCTGTCTGTACATGTCTCAGTCTAAATCCTGTGCACAATCTGAGGGTGGTCAGCCTAAGTATCAACAGCATAAAAGCAAATTATCTCAATATTGTAAAGTTTTTTAAATTTATTCTTCCATTCATAATAATTTTACAAAAAATCTAGAATGTTTTTGCCACTTATATTATTTGTTTGTGGTATTAGTGCCTGCTCTTTTTCAGTTTTACACAGACTGGACATACTACACATCCTACATCAGATCGATAGACTGAATATGTTATCCACCACGCTGACTCTGTGTTTGGGGGACTTCTTGGCAGTAGAGGTTTACTAGATCCTGCAGATATGTTCTTTAGATGCCTGAATTTTTGTAATCAAGCCTTTTTTTTTTTAATCACATCTGCAACATGACCCTGAAGATACTTCAGTGGAAATTCAGTGGAGATTTGGACGACTCATATGTGGGGAACAGATGAATTTAAAAAATATCAAAAACATGCTTGCTAGCAGTTAGCTAACAAACTGAATACTGAATGTGTTTGTCTAACAAGAATTAATTTAACGAACATTTCCAGCAAAGTTAAAGATTAAAAATAAAAAAAAAATTGACATAAAAACTAAATTCAAAAGAACATATTCTCAGTGTCTTCGCTAATCAAAGAAATTTGTTTGGAAATAAATAAATCTAAAATTTAGGACTGTCAAAAAAATAATCCTGATTAATCACATTGCATTTATCACTTCTAGAACACATTTACGATTAAAGGTGTCTCACCATGAATTCTGCATTTATCTTAAGTAGACTAGAGTAGTGAAACTCTGTCCTTACATGTCTCCCTAAAGTCCTTCAGACAGCAGCAGTCTAGTCCAGAATGCTGCTGATACGGTCCTCACAGGCTGACTTCACAACTATATTAACGTGAAGCTGACATTCAGCTCTGACTCCTGGACTACTCCCAGATTTCTGGCTTGGTTTTAGCCTTTAAGTTGTAAAATAAAATTTGATGTGTTTTCTGCACATAGCAGTAATTAATAAAAAAAATCTCTTGTTTGACAATAGGATTACTTTAGGATTAATTTTTTGACAGCCCTACTAAAATTTGATGGCAAAAACACACTGAAAGGATACAGAACTGATGATTACAGAGAAGTATGTTGTAGTTTTGAACAGACATGCTACCATCAAAGTGAGGCCACTTCCCGGGGGGTCTGGTGTTATTTCAGCAGGATAACTTCTGCATGGCACAGTGTGTGTATGTGTGCGCGCGCATGTGGGTGTGTGTTTGATTTGTCTCCAACTGGAAGTGCATCATAAAGAAAAACATCAAACAAACATGCACGACTGAGTTGCTGAAATCTTGTGTGTAGCAAGAACGGACACACATCTCTCTTGTAAACTCCAAGAATTATTCATCTGTTTCAAAAAAAAAGAAAAGAAAAGTAAAAACAAAAAAGCCCTCCCAACTGTCTTTATAGAAGTGATTTGTTGGGTCCATTTAAAATCTTTCTGAACCTGTAACAAGTTTCTGCACCAGGTGTAGAGGGTTTACCTGCTCCAGCTCCTCCTCTGCGTATCTAAGACGGCAGAGCTCGCTGGCCGCCCCCTGCCTCAGCTCATGCAGACGGTAAGCCTCCTCCTGCGCCCCCATAATCTCATCTCTCATCTTCTCTTCCAGGTTTTGTTTTTCTTCTGCTACGTTGCGCTTTTCTTCCTGGGCTCGCTCCAGTCTGAGTAAACATAAATGCTTTTGTTTATTAAAAGTCAATTTAATGAAGTATAAGAAGTATTTGACAACAGGAAAATGAAATACGGAATAGTTACTGTTCCTGTAGGTCTATGAGGCTCTGTTCAGCCCTCTGCAGACTCTCTAAATCTTTCATCATCTTGGCAATGTGAACTTTGCTGGCTTTGTTCTGGGCCTGGGCAAACCAGCAGCCTCCGACTCCCATCACCACTGACACAATGAGCAGCAGGTCCTTCATGTAGTTATGAGGCGGGCCTGCAATGGAGCAGAAGTCATGGTCATAGAGAGACACTCATCACAGATTAAAAGTGCATGAATATTACTGTAGCTTTGTCAACAAACACTGAGGATTTGGATGATGTGCATTTTTAAGAGGGACAATAGATTTAGGAGGAATATTAAAGGAGGGGGAAAAGGATGAGCAGTCGTCCATACGTGTAAGTGGCCCAAACAGAACCACATCCAGAGCTTTGATGTTGAGCTTCTGTTTGTCTCTCTGGTCCTGAACTTTCAGCTGGCCACTCAGGAATG
Organism: Atherinomorus stipes; assembly: GCA_023101725.1. Taxonomy (NCBI): domain Eukaryota; kingdom Metazoa; phylum Chordata; class Actinopteri; order Atheriniformes; family Atherinidae; genus Atherinomorus; species Atherinomorus stipes. Next base: position 15,032 of record JALJCO010004422.1, read on the forward strand.
ACGGCTCATTTGCTGCAATCCTACAAAACAAATGCCAGGACAAGTTCAGTGTTGGTGTGACTCACCATCATTTTTTTTTTTCCAAAGTGCATCGCTCACACATCTCTTTCAGCCTCACCTGGGTAGAGTGTTTCCATTGACCTTAAAGTCTTTGAAATTCCTCTCATACTGTGGTAACTCAACAAACTCCTTAAGCCAGCGCAGCACATCATCCTGGGTCCAATTATGTACTGACAAAGTGATGAAAGAAGCTACATGAGGTGGAACTTTTCCCCTTTTGGGCAACAAAAATATTCCAACGCCTGTGCAAACCCACCTTCAGACGACTTCCAGCCCCTCCAGAGCTCCTCCACCGTGATGTGCTGGTCCTCTCTGTGCAGTTTGCTGTGTTTGTGGGTCTGCTGTTGCTTCATGTCTTCAATGATAAACTGCAGCAACAGAGAATAAAGGAACAAAGCAGAGATGTCTGATATGATTGGCCTACCATTATTGTCGGCTGATACTGGAATTAAAATGTAATATTGGAAATTGTCAGTATCGTTTTTTAATTTTTACTTTTTTAATGACACAACAAAACCTTATGGCCAAGCATCACTAATGCATAAAAAACTTACACAATGTCATCATATTGTTGTTCAATCCTGTAAATGATTATAAACATCATAAATAAGAAGGATAAACATGTTTTTTGAGGATTTGTTCTACCACACAGACAATATAGCCAGATGTCCAAAATGAATCCTCTTCCTGAGATAAGGCTACTTTCGGATCGTTGGTCTCAGCACAAAATATAGTTATCACAAGCCTAGAGGGCCCTCAGGTGACATTACAAACATGGTAATGTTTACTCCTTGGCACATATCAGTCAGTAGGAATTAAAAATATATTAAATATCAGGACAAGCCAAACTATAAAAAGTGTGGCTTATTGTCCGGAAAATACAGTACTGTATACATCTAACTCTTTAGCTACTTCTCCTCTCACTCTATAAGTCAATATGATAGATACAACCTCACAGTTGTCTCCATGGATTGGTATTGGTTGATATCGGAAATGAAGAGTTTGTCAATATTGGTATATAGGTATATCTGATATCGGTAAAATCAGAATCAGAATGCCTTTACTGTATTGTCATTGAACCAGCGTCCCAGTACAATGAGATTACTTTCAAGTCCATCCCGTCCAAGACCAGACAGACAACAGACAAACATGACATACTGGAACTGGGAGGTCTTGAGGAAGCGGCATATACACGTGCTCCCATGTTTGCAGATACATAGTGAAAAGTCAATATCAAGCATCCCTAGAACAAAGGCTTCTTCAGTCTCAGGTTTAAACGTAGCAACAGGGTCGCATGAGAACATTGTCTCTGTTTATGTCTCCAAATAGTTGTCATACTTGAATTTCACTCTAATAATGATTTGAAGCTGTGTTGATTTGGATACATCAGCTTGAGTGTGTATTGGAAAGCTTCGCCATAGCATGTGTGTTAGTGCTGGCTTGGAATGTGCTCCTGGTTGTAAACAGAGACTTCATATGATGGCAAGTGGAATTTTAGGACTTTAATGGGCCTGGTCTTCTTTACTGATGTCTCTCTGGCAACCGCAACCTGAGCCCTTAGATTCTGTATCCAAGAGCTGCATTCTGGAAGCTGAAGGAACGCTGGGACTCTGGGTTTATCACCAATGTCACATACTTACTGGACACAACACTTTACAGATTATTTACAAGGAATACAAACATGTCCGACAGAGAGAATACTGACAAAGGAACAGTTATTGTAGAGCAGCATGAATACGCTTCCATGTAGTGAATATGCTTTTTCACAAATCTGTTTGCACATGAGATTAATGACAACAAGTAAATAATTCATAAAACAACTTAAATGTATGGTGTTTATTTAGGAACAAAATGGGCAGAAGAATAAGATGGACTGGAATCAGGGCACAGTTACACTCTTAAAGTAAGACCATGAAGGTCATCACAGTTGCAGTATTCTATTAGTGCAAACCAGTTTTGTCACTGAGCCAAAAGCAAACTTAAACTGTTGCTATCCTTGAAGGAGCATTTGACTCCAGCAGCCAGCACACCTGTTGTTGCACTGCATTAACCAGTCTGTTTCTCGCATGCAAGAACTTTCATCTGCACACATGGATTTACACAAAATGAGAAAATAAACACTCACAAAGAGTAAGATTTATACCTCCATGCTCTCCTCCACCTCAATGCCGCCATCTTGGTCATCATCCATCATCTGATGGATGCTCCTCAGGGCCTCCAGGCTGAAGCGATCAGCCTCGCTCATGCATGGTGGAAACACAACCATACACGGGTCTATGTTGGTGGGGAAGATACAGTATATGTTATAGTCATTATTATCCTAATAACGTAATCAGCTGAGTTGAGTTAAATGATGTGCTAATGCAGCTCAAACTTTTTCCCATTTCATCTCCACTTCAAGTATCATTTTTTATTTATTCAAGTATCATTTTAAATGTTCACTGAACCTCCTATATCTAATTTATACAGAATGATCATTTTAGTATTGAAAAATTGGGTTTAAACAGGCTTCCAATGTTTTAAAAAAAATGCAATGAGCATCACTGTCACATCAGATCTTTATATCTTTTATTATCCACCTGAGATGTCTCTACAGTCCACGACAGAACTGCCGCCCTGGCTCTTTTCATGCAAGAACTCTGCACCTTTTTGCATAGTAACCCATAGCTTGAACAGTAACTAACTGTACTAAGACAGACTTGTCAGGCATGCTTCTCTTTTAGTTTGAATCATTTCCCACTCAGCATTCTTTAAAGGTGTCGTGGAGAGGACAAACATTCAGATACCATTGCATCTGCAAGGGTGCCCCAGGACTCAGTGTTGGGATGCCTTCCCTTTGAAACATATACCACCTCCTTGAGCTCAGTGATCCAGTTGCATGGCTTCATGTATCACCTTTACACATACGATAGCCTACTGTACTTATAATCTCACCAGATGACCCTGCATTTTCAGCAGGAATCTCAGCTCGGCTTTCTGACATGTTAACATGGATGAAAAGAACACCACCTTCAGCTCAACCTCTAAGACTGATCTATTGGTCATCCTAACCAATCACTCTATCCATCTACTGTATATCCAATCATCTAGATCCAACCTCTAACCAATCTATATATAAACATAAAAGAAAATCCTCTTCATCGATCTCTCCAACAAAGAAAACAAGAAACCTGGATGTCATGATGTCATGACAATGCTGGCTCTATCTCTATCATGTTTCTTTGTACTTGGTACCTTCCTTTCTCTGTCCCCCTGGACTCTCTTAAAGGGTAAGTATATTTCATTCCGTTATTCTAAATCCAGTGGGTCACCAATGCTAATGCTAGTGCAAGTCAATAGGAATCTGCTAGCCTGTCATTAATAACAATCTTATCCACTCCACAGAACATCCGAGGCAAATCATTTCTAACCTAAGACTATCTGTGTAAATGCCGTGTTAATATAAAAAAGTAACAAATAAAACTAACCTGCATTTCGTTGCAATTTGATTGTTGCTGCTGAGACACTTTATAAAGCTTTACTTCCTGTATTTGGCAGCAGAGTGATGTCATGTGCTGCTTTGTTTCATGAAGGAATTTGATTACACAAATATAAAGTCTTAAATATGGCCACGTCTGAAAGACATGAAGATTTGTCGGATTTTGAAGATGATTTCCAACTTTTTTCATCAAACTAAGTGTCACCATGTCTCTATGAACCGAAATACACTGGCAAAGGTAGTTAGCTGGTAAGAAACTAGTTCCTCAATATGAAATGCAAAATTTGTAATACAAAGCTAGTTTTACTTGTTTAACACACGAGTTTATTAGTTTAACACGGCATTTACACAGATAGGCTTGCTGATTTGCCTCGGATCTTCTGTGAAGTGGATAAGATTGGTTTTAATGACAGGCTAGCAGATTCCTATTGACTTCCACTCGCATTGGCATCAGCAACCTCCTGGAACTAGAATAATGGGATGAAATATGTTCAAACTGTCGTCAGTGATAAGTAGTATTCTGACTCACTTGTAAATGAGGCCCTATGTCAAAAATTCTGAACTTCCCCTTTAAGACAGACACTCACCGGACAGACTGCTGACTGTTGTGGTCGTTGCCAGATAACGGGGTCGGGGTGATCAATCGGCCTCAGTCTCTCCGACATAGTGAGACAAGTACCCAAGAACACACTGAACAGACTACAGACTTAGGTGTACCTTATGCACATCTGAAAAATATAATGGTGCCACAATAGCAGATGGCGCTGATCTATATTGTGGCCCCCAAAAAATGAAAACCGGAAATGTCTCTCCAACCATGAACAGCGCTGGCCTCCTCCACCATACTGATCAGCTGCTTTTCTACAGCTTTGTCCCACTTGATTAAAGATAATTGTTCCAAAACTGCATGAGAGTGTGCATTATGTCCATGCTTTTGCTCTTTTTTTCTGTTTATTTGCCATCTTCACTTCGGGTCTTCTCATTCTCTCATTTGTTCACAAGAGCTAGCCTTCCTCCAATCTGATTGGTCAGCCCATCACCGACTGAACGACTGAACGACTGACCAACACCGATTGCACACGTTCAGTCAGCTGAAAAGAACATTGATGGTATTGGTGACGGCTGATGACACAGAACACAACAAACTGACTCACGCCCCAACTTCGAAAGACTCCAAAATGACACCAGACAGCTGAAATTCGGCTCGGTGTGTCTCCACCTTTAGAGACCTTCAGTGACTAAAATTCTTCCAGACACAAACATCTTTTCATCTGTGAGTGGATCCAGTAGCCTCGGGTGCAGCAATGACTGCACTGCAGGTAACCACTTTAAAACTGTATATGTACAGTCTTCTATGGACGTATTAAGTTGTTACTTATCCAAAACAGTTGCTCTAGCACCCGTCAAACAAAGCTGGTACTGCAGTTTAGACTTCAGAGGGTTCAGTTTGCACACAAAGTTTTTTGTCCATTCAGAGACACCATAGTGGACCCCCAGCAACTAGATATAAATATTTCATTCTAGTAGAATAAAAACAATAACTATTTTTGTAAAGTAACTAGATTTGAAAAAAAAAGTAAGAGAGAGAGAGCTTTTAATGACTTTTTTTCTCTCATTGACTGTTGATTTTTCTCTACAGTGCATCTTTAATGCTAATGGCTTTTGTCTGGGTTTTTATTTTATTGAAGCTTGAATGCTGCTCTGTAGTTGTAAATCGGTTTGGTTAAATGTGTACATATAAATGTGTAAATATAAATTCCATAAATTCTAAATGTGTAAATATAAATAGTCTGCCTTTATTTACTTTTCTTATTTTTTTAGTCAAGAAAACAAAGAAAAAAAAAATCTTACTAAAAATGTAATAAAATGTTAAATAACCTGGAACTTAAAATATTCCAATCCACATCATCTAGACTAACATTGTATGGACAGTGATAATTGGAATTGATGTGTTGAATAACAATCTTATATATTAGTCACTGCATTGGCTAACTGGACTTGAATATTAGAATTTCTTCTTCAGCCATATCTTATGAGAACTGTAAGAGCACAGAAACCAGGAATGCATGACCAAACTTTTGTTGTCACACAGAGTGCCAAGGACAAACACACTGAGTCTGTATAATAAAAAATGTACAGAATGTACTTCAGCCTATGGCTGTGACGGGAATCATCACGGCTAAATCAACTTTTGTAATTAGTTTTTAATTGTACGGTATGTTCCAGTCTTGAGTGTAAGTTGGGAACACAAAGGATGACGCAGAGCTTCCCGCTGTCTCTGAGTCAGCGGCCATTTTTGTCTCTGTGACTCAAGAGTTTGGGTGCACCAAGGAGCAACAGACTGAGGGTCAAAGGTCAGCCAGTTAAATCCACTATCAGCCAGCCCCAGCAACACAAGCTGTTGCCTGTCCGGTGTGTAATGGATGGGGAAAGCAGCAGCTGGGAGATAAGAGATGTGCAATTTCTCATCATCCAGTCACAACCATCAGAATATGTTCGCAGAAGTTAATGTCAAAAATCATTATGATTCTCGTTTGAGGGAATCTTGCAAAAAGGCACTTATTTAGAAAAATTCACGATCAGAGAAGAATGTTAGTGCAATGTATGTGTAAGACGACCCGTCACATAGAACACTAAACAGCTACATGAGCAGATGGTGATGACAGAGAGAACTGAAATGAACACTGAAGGTGAAATGTATCACATTAGCTGCTTTAAATTCACCATCAGAAAATGTATTTGAAATCAAACATGATCTTAATAATCTGCTGCTCAACTGTATCCTCTATAGCCGGAGGATGTACAGTATGTGCAGGGCAGACAAACTGAACTTTGCAACTTGCGGTTTGAGCAAATGTCTGAAGCCACCTTTCATTACCTCTGCCAAGGAAGTAATGCAATTGCTTGTTTTTCCTATCCGTGTGATAGTTAGCAAAGTAACTCAAAAAGTTATGATGGGATTTGAATGGATTTTTCAGGGAATGTTGATTATGGCACAAAGAAGAACTGATTCAGTTTTGGTGTTGATGTGGATCACTGTCTGGATCCAGGATTTTTTTTTTTTTTTTTTTTTTTTTTGAAGGTTTCTTTATCTTTGTGAAATAGGGCAATATGGGGGGAACTGAGTTCCTGGGTGGCAGTCTGCGTTCTATGAGGACTTTTCTAGTTTCTTTTCATATTGCCAAGGAATGGGAAATAGATGTATCTTGTTGCAATGCACAAACATAAATGGAAATACACAGCTCTGTTTTTGTAAGCAAAAACAGAGCTTAGAAACAAGCTTGAAAGTCAATATTTATGAACAGCTTTAGAATTCATCACATCCTGAATCCTCTTACACTGAAAAAACTTAAATCTTAGCAAGTATATTTTTCTCATTTCTAGTAAAAAAATATCTCATCTCACTCAAAATAAGACAAAATTACTTTAAGAGAAACATTTCAGTAAGATATAATATCTTGTTTTAAGGCAATGCATCTCATTTCAAGAAACCTTACCAAGGAAATTTTTCTTGTCCCATTGGCAGATTATTTTGCTTATTATAAGAAAAAAAAATCTTAGCCACTCTAAAAATAAGATTTTTTTTTCTTGTAATGAGCAAAACCATTCTGCCAATGGGACAAGAAAATTTTCTTGATAAGATTTCTTGAAATGAGATGCATTGCCTTAAAACAAGATATTATATCTTACTGCAACGTTTCTCTTCAAGTGATTTTGTTTTGAGTGTGATGAGATATTTTTTACTAGAAATGAGAAAAATACTTGCTAAGATTTGAGTTTTTGCAGTGTATTCAATCTTTATTGTAGTTTCTTTAAGAAATCTTTTCTCCAGGCTTCCTAAAAACCTTTCAGAACTCTTCTTTGAATGTTGACTGCCTTTTGTTCCACTCCAGGTGATCCCACACTGCTTCAGTAATATTGAGGTTTAGACTTAAGGAAAGACTCATCATCCCGTAAGACCTTGTCCCACAGATTTTTAGTCCAGTTGTTGTCATATGGCATACCTCTGCTCCTTCTTCCTGTTTCCTTTCCTTCCACTTCTCCAGTTTTCTCCTTTTTTTTCACATGCTGCCCAACATGCTGAGCAATGGCAAGTTTTAAGCAAACTTCTTTAGAAATCATCTTGTTAGAGCAAAAGTATTATGTCTGTCAAATTATCATGAATTGTTTTTTTTTTTCCCACAGGTTACCTACATACACAATTTAGAATTGGTTCTTTACTAAGCTGTCTATTAAACGTAAACAAAACATAGGTTCATCTCATAAGAACCATTTGTACAGTATGAGTCATTGGTCAGTATTAAGTGACTTCACATACAAACAAACAAACAAACAAAAAAACATATAGCCTATTCTGCTGAAAATGTTCTGGTCCAAGGACTGGAGCGGAAAATGAGTGAAAAAGTCAACAAAGACAAACTAACTCCTTCAGAGACATAATGCTCATAAGACAACAATGTAGTATGGCTCAAGCATTCAGGACAGCACTGAAGATAATGAGATGTCAGGGTGAAAACTTGGTTTAAAGTTAAAGGTACAGTATGTTAAAAAAAAATCAAAGGTCAATGGCAGAAAAATGTGATACGGCCTATAATTCAAAACTGTGTTTCTATTGATGCTTAATTACTGCACTAGAATAGCTGTTATATGTTAATTTTCTTAGACTGAGTCATTTATATCTACTTGCCGGGTGGTGCACAAATGGAGGCTGCCATATTTGTTCCAGGATTTTTACTATGGTGTCCCTGAATGGACAAAACAATGTGTGGGAAGTAAGTCATTCTAAGAAAATAGACATATAACAGTTAATCTAGTGAAGCGATTACACATCTAAAACACAGTTTTGAATTATATATCACATTTTTCTGCCACTGACCTTTGATTTTTTACATACTGTACCTTTAAGGGATAGTAAAGTCAACAGGAGAGAGACGGATGCAAGTCACTGTTTATCCATCCAACTAGTAGAGAAATAACTGTCAATGTGTGCCACATAGTGTATCCCTTTTAACAGTAAAGCACCTCGTTACTTTTTTCTTGTAGCCTAATAGAAAATAAGGTGGGCTGAGAGATAAAGCAATTTTATCAAATAGAGATTTTTTTTTCCTGTAGTGATGTGCATTTATGAAGTTAGGTCGAGAACCAATCACAAACTTTAAAAATCTACAGGGAAATATGAAAGAAATGCCAGTGAACACGAGTGATTGTCTTTTGACGGAAGGCAGAGTTAATTTGAATACAGGGAGATGCCAAGATCACCAGCTTGAGTCACTTTTTCCTTTAGTTGGCTTCATTCAGTGTCAACATACCTGGTGGGTCGTAGCCGGCGCTGCCTCCGGTGGAGGCGAACCCATGGAGGTCCCCGACACTATCCACGGCCATAAAGAGTGCAGCCGGGAAAACGAGGAATAATAGGGATAGGGGGAGCATTTCAGACGTTGAATGGCACAAAAAAGATGTCCAAAGTTTATGAAAATCCAGAAGAAAAAGAAAAGAAAAAAAAACAGATGGAGAAATATCAGACAGTGGAGCAAGACGCAGTGGCGCAGTGTCAATCTGCGAAAGCGATCTGTGTTGCTATTACGGGTACAGCCAGGAAAGAGATGTGATACTGATGTTCACTTGAGCAATCAGGCCAGCAGGATCATCGGTTTCCAAGCGCATGAAAGAAGTTGCATAAGGTTATAGAGTAGACACAGCAAGGCTAAGCGTAAAAGTTCTCCAGAAATGGGTAATCCCCTGAACATTCTTCTGGAATAAATCCACACTGGGTATAAAATCGTAATAAATAATCCTGAAACTGATCCGTCACATGCAGGCTAAAAATCCAGGGTTAGAACATACAAACAAGAAAGAGCGCATGAGGATGTTTTCATGGGATGAGGACGTGTCACAGAAAACTGCTCATTGTTGGTGGGATCCTCTCTGCGCCTCGCGCCCAGTCTGTGTTAGGCGTGTGTGTGTGTTTCATGAGTTTAAAGGTCTATTTGAGCCGCACGGCTGTTCTGTTCTCTTCTCTTTAACCGCTTTCCCAACAGAGACGTCAAGGTGTGACGCTCTTCCGCGGAACTTGCAGCCTCCTCCCGCCCCCTCCCAGCAACAGCGCCCTTTTCCTAACCTAATTCCCAGCCCACACATGCACGAACGTCAAAAGTTCGAGTTTGGTGCTGAATTTTAAACAAAATTTCTGCGTAGCCTATTTGTTTATGATTCCAACCTATCCACAGCTGTCTCGCCTCATCATCTCTTATCCAAACTGTTTGTGAGACCTTGGTGTTTTCAAGGGAAAGCCGCTCAAAGCTCTTTAAATTTAATTATGGGAACTATTGCTTGAGATCAACATTATTCTAAGAATAGCCTGTCCTATGTCACATCACAACCTAACTGTCTGCATCTGACATTGGTAGCCTATATCCTTGTTCACAGCTCTCCAAGCTATGTGGAAGGGCTTAACAAATGTTTGTACAGCTGTTCACTGGGTTTCTAATGATGTCTTTCTAATAGGCATTGGTTCAGAAACACTTAAATGCACATCATTCATCGAGTTCAAATTAAATTATTGGTAGGGACATCAAGGCAGTGAATGACACAAGCAAACTACACAGGTTTATATGCACCCAAGCAGACTTCAACAAAGTGTCATGTTTCATCCCAGAGATCTGGCTCCCCAGTTTAAAAATAGTCTAGACAGATATGACCTCTACCCTGTGGAGCATGCCCAAGTGGCAAATGCCCGTGAAGGTCTCAGCAGGAACTTCTTTTCCCATGCATCTTACTGGAATACATATGCTTTGAGAGGATGGTGAAACAGCAATAAAATATATATATATACATATATATATATATATATATATATATATATATATATATATATATATATATATATACAAACAGAATGTTCAATTTATTCTTAGACTCTATGTGATTGCTCTTTTGATATTGCAACACAAGGCGCTATAACCCATGCATAAAATTAAGGAATCACCACTTGGACATTTTTTTCCATAATGTGCAAAGACAAAAAAAAAAAACAAAAACAATAAACAAACAACAAAAAATGTTTCAAGTACTCAAAAAAAGAAAAAAAAAAGAAAAGAAAGGCAAACACCTTACATGTTGCATCACTAAAACAAATTGTTGCACAAGTCTACATAGGCAAATGAGTCTGTAATCAAAGGAGTATTTTAAGCGCTGCACCCATGCAGCCAGCGGACAAGATTAAACAAATCCTTAAAGAGTGATTCACCTCAGAATATATCCAAAAATCTTGGCTTTTAGTATGCTGGACCTGAAATTTAGAGCAAACAAAATGGGGGTTGCATCAGGAACGTCAGGACAGATAATCCAAAGAAATACATCTAAAATTAGAAATGACTTTTTGATAGAAACATAATAGATGCATGAAAACAGGAATAAATGTTTTTACTCAAATGTATGAAATTAACTGAAGGGGGGGGGGGGGGGGGGGGGGGGAGCCAAACAGAAACCGCAATTAACACCCAAACCGAAGAAAACAGGGTTGTAGTGGGCTAAAGGGAAGCAGTCAGACTGTGGATGACTGGATGAAAGTGATATTCAGAGATGAATTGTAGATCTGGACATTGGACAAGTAGATTATGCCAGAGTAGCTGTTTGGTGCAGGCCCAGAGAGACACAAGGGGGGGGGGAGAGAAGGGGGGAGAAAAAAGAGGGAAAAGGAAAAAAAAAAAAAAAAAAAAAACAAAAAAGCGAAGGGGGGGGGCGGTGACGTCACTGCCGTGCCACCGGGGGCAGTAAAGTAAAAACAACAATGGGGGCATTGGATAATATAAGGTGTTCTGCTGTTGCTGTTTTCTCTGCGGCTTGTAGTCACCAAAAACAAAGCAGATACTTTTAGATGAGGTGTATGACAACAACTTCCTTTGGCAAATAGTGGAAAGCGCAGGTACGTCATGTTTTGTGTAAGTTCAGCTCAGTTAGAGCTAGCTCTGAAATGGGTGCGGAAAATCGTAACGGCTCGTACGGGTTTTCCCAGAGGAAACACAGATAAAGCGTGCCGTGTGGAAGGGTTACGAAAATGGGCAGTGGAAAAGGCCCATTAGTCTCAGTTTCCTGTTCTTAAAAGTAAGTAGGCTGTGTAAGAATTACTGCCATCTAGTGATAAAGATGGGTATTTGAAAGAGAAGATGTTTTCTTTCAAATGGCTTCATATTCCAAGCACTGTTGTGGTGTTGTGGTGTTCGGCCACTAACGGCCACTATGGTGGCCGTTAGTGGCGAAATTCTCGATGGCATAAAGATGTTTTCATCTGTGAGTGGATCCAGTGGCCTCAGGTGTACTATGAGCAACTCCTTTTAATGTCTTTTAAGGTATTACTTATCCCAAACAGTGCTCTACAGTAACTCCCATTAAACAAAGTTGGTACAGCAATTTTAAAGTTCAGAGGGTTCTTACTTCACACACATTGTTTTGTCTATTCAGGGACACCATAGTAAAAATGGTGGAACAAGTATGGCAGCCTCCATATGTGCACCACCCAACAAGTAGATATAAATGACTCATTCTAAGAAAATAAACATATAACAGCTATTCTAGTGCAGCGATTACACATCAATAGAAACACAGTGTTGAATTATATATCACTTTTTTCTCCCATTGACCTTTGATTTTTTACAAACTGTACCTTTAAGGTTCAGCGTGTTGATCATTCAGAGATGGGATTCTGCATACCTTGGTTGGGACCAGAGGTTATTTGAGTTTCTATACTTTTCTGTCATCTCCAACCAGTCTGCCCATTCTCCTCTAACCTCTGACTTTAACAAGGCCAGGGGTGTCCAAGTCTGGTCCTCAAGAGCTTCTTTCTTACAATTTTTAGAACATGCCCTCCTCCAACACACCTGAATCAAATGGTTTACGGGATTTATGCACAGCTCCACTACTTCCTGAACTTAGTACTGCACCTTTGTTTCCTGTCTTTCAAGATTGGATGAACTGATTAATCCAGGTGTGTCTGACCATTTGCTGAGATCAGACACACCTGGATTAATCAGTTCATCCAATCATGAAAGACAGGAAACAAAGGTGCAGTACTAAGTTCAGGAAGTAGTGGAGCTGTGCATAAAGCCTATTCCCTCATGCCCACGTCATTCAGCTCTGCAGAGGCCATTCATTTGGTTCAGGTGTGTTGGAGAAGGGATGCAACCAAAATGTGAAGGATAGTAGCTCTCGAGGATTGGACTTGGGCACTCCTGAACAAGGCATTTGATCCCAACAAAAACTCATTGGATATTTTATTTTTGGACGATTCTCTATAAACCCTATGGATGGTTGAGCATGAAAATCCCAGTAGATCAGCAGGTCATGAAATACTCAGACCGGGCAGGGAAGCACAAACTACTATGCCACTTAAATCCCCTTCCTTCCTCATTCTAATGCTCAGCTTGACTTTTAGAAAATCCTCCTGACCACGTCAACTCCTCTACATGTATTCAGTTGCTGCCATGTGATTGGTTTATTGGATATTTGTGCCAACAATAGAAAAGAAGACATTTTAAAACACTTTTTTTTAAAAAAAACTTTTATTTAGTTGTTTCCCAATGCAAGGATGTTCAATTATGAAATAAAACTTTTTGTTGCAATTAAAAAAAAAAAATTATATCAAGATTTTTAAAAGTTGAATAAACATCCTCTAATAGTGGTTATTTTTGGCAGAGCCTGTAGGCGTTAAAAAGGAGATATTAAGCTTATTTAAGTTCAATAAGTGATGATTTTCCGGAGAAACTGTTTCCATGAAACGCGTGGAAAAGATGATCCTTCTCTGTGATGCTATTTAAGGAAGTAGTACATAGAAATAAATGACAGGACACGAGAGGAGAGACACTTATTCCATAAACACGAGAGCAGTAAAGGTGTCAGTGCGATGACGAGACAAGGTTGTTTTAGCTCACGCTTAACTTCATGCCAGCTACTATTTGCATCACAGCAGGCTGGGAGATGCTGTGTACATGAGTTTAAGCAAAAACCGACTTGGCCTCAGCATGTAAACACTGCAGTTAGTCTCTTTTAAAACAGGATGACCCGCTGTTTATATTTCTGATCAAAATAAGTGATGATGTCCTGGGATTAATCCAGCCACGGGTTGAGAGCCAATGGAGAATGGACTGTTAGACTTTCCAAACAGGGCTTGATGTCTGCCACAAATATGTGCGCTGGAATGTGATCTTTTAAATATTTAACCATTAAACCATAAATGTACTTCTCAGAGGTGTTGACACACAAATGTAATCCAGAAGTAAAAAGAAGTGCAGAGTCCGCAACCAGAACCAGCACATTCCTTTCCTGTTTATGAAATAAAATATCTGAATCTGCATGAAAAATTTCAGTCCTTTTGCCCAAGTTCCTTTTATCACCAAATCTCTTAAGATTTTATGCATTGTCTTATTGCGGAGGAAACTGCATATTAGCTTAGCCAAGATTTAACATTATTTACCAAACATTTAAAAACTAAAGAAAAATAAAAACATGATATAAATCATTACCACTTGTTGCAAATTTGAAGACATGCAGCTGCAGATACTGTGTTGGTGAGAACATCTTGTGTGTTCTTGTGAGTCGAATCAAGGAACAGGTCAGGAGGTTCCTCATCACAAGCAACTCATAAAGCAGCTCACTGTGTATGAAACTCAGCTCTACTATATTTGCATTTAAGAGTCAGTAAAAACATTACATCAATGAGAACTCAGCAGACTGCCAGAGAAGCTCTGAAACAAGGCGAAGATGATATTAATGCTCTTCCGCCAAAACACACACAGGGTCAACAGAAAACTGAGACCCTTCATATTCTCCCCTTAATTGCTTGAAAATGAATATAACACTGATATAAATCATATTTTACACATCAGACAGTTTTGACCTTTGCCGTGTTCTTGGGATGGTGAGAATAACAAATATTTCTGTTATTGACAGAACTGTCTTCTGCATTTCTTTTCCACTTGTGTGAGAAAAACACTGCAGTGTGTATAATAATTTTGGGACTTGAGGTTAAACAGTGTGCACAAAAAGCACAGTGAACAGAAAAGGAGATGTGTACTACACATAATCCAAACACAGAAATGTCATTCTGATATCAGCAAAAACAAACTGGTCAGCGGGACAAAAGATAAAAAGTAAAAGCCATAAACTGGGGTGACATACGACTGTCTTCATTTTCTAAAGCAAGAGTTCCCAACCCATTTTCCCCGAGGACCCCCTTCATGCAACTACCAAAAAACCACAGACGTCCCTCCCCACCCTTTGCTGAAACCATGCTTGGTTTTATGCTTTCAGTAGTTAGCTTTCCACCAAAATGATGCATTCTGGCTGATTCCTTTCATGTCCTTTGATAAAATCAAGAGTCTTTGGGGACCCCAGGTTGGGAACCACTGTTCTAAAGTGCTTCATAAAGACTGACTGATTTTTTCATTGTTGTATAGTATGTAGAAATTTAAAATATCCTTCAGAAGAATAAGTTTGCATCAAAAATAGTTGATAATAGCTGAGAAGGTGCACTCAGACTATAAGAGAAATACTGAAAGTCATCTTCACCTCGGGACAAAAAGGAAAGAACCAACAACATGACAAATTTCTGGGAAAAAAATAAAATAACTATGCAGTTTTATACAAAAAAATGTCAAGATGTACCTCTGCTGAAGCTTATAAAATATAATATGAATAAAATAACAATAAAAGCCCTTGGTCCATAAAAACTATGTTACTCTTACAAGTCTTCCCTTGCTCAAAACAGTTAAAAGCAACAAAATTTTCAGTATGATTTTGAAGGTAAAAAAAAAGAAGAAAAAAAAAAGACTGAAGATAACTTTCATACCCACAGGTTTATAAAACGAAATTTTACAAATCCCATTGTGAGTTAGATGGCACATTCACCCTATTTTAGGTGAAGATCTTAGATATCGGGCCCTCTGGACGGGCTTGCTGCGTGTCCATAACTGTCCACAAGATGGTGCTAAAGTAAAGTTTGTAATTAGGATTTTCTGTTTTTGCTTTTTCTTACAGCTCTCAAGCGTTCCTCCTGATTTCACAGTTGATGTAATGAAGAACTTTGGGGCTTCTGTACAGTCCCTCACAGGTCCATGAGCCTCTTTGGAGTCATTGTGCACATTTTACTGGTCATTCACAGCACACACACACACACAAGCAAAAGGGATCACTATGACAACACCGACACACCCGAGTCACTACTGCTGTAGACCCTGTGGTTATCCCCGAGGCCACTTAACAAAGATGAAGGTGAAGACGAAGATGCCGGTGATGATGAAGACGTGCTATGCGAGCGCAGGATGGCACCGGCGGCGCTGCAGTGAGGTCGGGGCCCCGGCTCCGGGGTGTAGGTGAAAGTCAAGGCCGTGGCGTAGATGATTCCATCGTTGCGAACAAGCGTGACAGGGACCTGGACGGGCTGCCGCACCCAGCGCCACCCCTCCCTGAAGGCAGAGATATCCGGCACCACACACAGGACGCTCTCCCCACACCTAAAGGATGACACGAGCCTTTAGAGTTTACATCTGTGTGCATGTTTTCGTGTTATGCTGTAAACACCCGCAGACTCCTGTACCTGTACATAGTATCTGCTTCCACATCTCCAAACCACACTCGGAGGTTAGGAGTGAAGTTGTGTCCTGTCAGCTCCAACATGGCCACGTCTCCTCCACCGTTTAACTTCACACGGACAAACAAAAATGATTCAGTGGCATTCAAAGACTCTTATAAATTGAGTGTAATCAAGAGTTTGACATGCTGAATGATAATAAGCTTATTTTTGCCAGAACCTGCAGGCTTTCCACCACAGGGACGGGTGTGACTGGAGTAGGGACGGGGCCCATGCCCTCATAAAAGGTGTACTCTGCCTTGTCAGTGCTAATGATGGTCCAGGAAGCCCCGTCGTTAATAATCTCCTTGTTTGTCTCTTTGGAGCACGGTGTTGCCTGAATAATAATAATAAAAAAGGACAACTTAGAAATGATTTTCATTTCTTATCAGGCACACAACCTTCAGCCAACTCCCAGTAGACAGAATCTGATAATGGTACACGTAGAGTACACACTTCGTGATTGATCACAAATATAGTAACATGCAGCTGTTGTAAACAATTCACTCTCAAGAATATTCTGATGTTACTGACAGCCAAACTGGAGCTTGCATATGCAAATCTGAATATATCATTTCACAGATTAATTTAATGGATTTATAGGTTCACTTTATAGCAAACTTGAAACATTTTGGTGACAAATCTGGCTGTGTGTCTCATGGTGTCATGCAGGCATTAAAATA
This sequence comes from Atherinomorus stipes, assembly GCA_023101725.1. NCBI lineage: Eukaryota > Metazoa > Chordata > Actinopteri > Atheriniformes > Atherinidae > Atherinomorus > Atherinomorus stipes. The sequence continues at coordinate 31,875 of JALJCO010004422.1, forward strand.
TTAGACATTTCTTTGATTCACTGCTTCGTTGTTCCAGTTGTGGTCCACCCTCTAACCCCCTCCCCTCACTAAGCACTGCTGCCCTCCCCGTCTCTCATGACATGAACACATTTCTTTACCTGAATATTAGTACATGAGGGCTACAAACTCTTTTACACTGAGCATGACGCTCACACGGTTCACGTATTTCAACTACTCGGACTCGATTTTCTCTTGCTTTGACAAAGAAATTCATATGTGAACAGAAAGTCAGACCAGACAGCAGCAGGGCGATCTCGTCAAGATCAATCAGGGAAATAAATAAAAATTTAGAAATCTCACAATAACATAAAATAACTAAGCAAAGTAAAACTAGAGCACCTGGCTGTTCATTTGACTTTATTATGTCAGCAAAATATGCAGGAAATTTGTTTTGAATTATTTCAGTTTTCAGGACCCATAACACCCCTGGCCAACTGTTTTGTTTTTTCTTTGTTTTCTTCTCTTTTTTTACAGGTCTGCTATCCAGTTTTTAAAAAGCAATACAGTACAATTTAATTCTTTGTAATTTTTTGTGTTTTAAAGAAAACAAAACCTTGAGAAAGCTTTGCCAGTTCTAAAGTCAGTCTTCCCTAACAACAGTCCAAGTGGATATAATGACAGTAAACCTTGCCATTTAATACCAATCTAACTTCTTATCTTGTTCATTATACATAAAAGTAAAATCTATCATGTGTGAAATGTTTAGCAAGTCAAATATCTGATCACAACCAAGCACCCTCAGATATTTCTTTTCCACAACTCTTGGTGGCATGAGGAGGGTCTACCTATCACCAGACAGATGGTCATAATCATCAGTGCAAGATTTCATGGGAAACTAAACAGGTGAGAAGACAGTCAGTCAGTCATTTTCTGTACCGCTTATCCAGGTCAGGGTCACAGGGGTTGCTGGAGCCTATCAAAGCTATAATCAGGCGAGAGGCGGGGTACACCCTGGACAGGTCGCCAATCTGTGAGGGCTAGTGTTTTTTTTGGTATCTATGTGATTTTTTTTTTTTTTTTTTTTCTTTCTGAAAAAAATATTATTTTTTATTATTTATTTTTTAATTTTTTTATTTTATTATTTTTTTTTTATTTTTGTTAAAGAAAAAAAAAATTATATTATTTTTTTTTGTAAAAAAAAAAAAAATTATTATAGTTTTTTTTTTTTAGTTGGGTAAAAATTAAAAAAAAAAAAAAAAAAAAAAATCACTGAGAAGAAAATACGCTGTTTAGATTAGAATATAAAATATGATATGAAAAGAAAAAGAAAGACTATTTCATTGAAAGGAAGAAAGAGGTAGGGAGGGGGGAGGGGAGTGTGTTTGTTTTTTATTTAATTTAATTGTGAAAGAAAAATTTATTTTTTTTTTTTTATTTTATTTTTTTTTTTTCTTTTCCTGCAAGGGGATGGTAAATTGAATTTAAATAACAAATAAAAATAAACTATTGTTTTTATATAATTTAAATTATATTCCTTAAAAAAAAAAAATAGAAGATAGAATATATATTAAATCATCTTATAAAAAAAAAAAAAGAAAAAAAACATTTACACAAAAAAAATAAAAATTTAAAAAAAAAATAGAAAATATAAGGTATAAATATCAAATAATATACAACTTTAGAGGCGGAACCTGCGGTTAAGAAACGAAACAAAAAAGAGTACTCACTAAAGAAGCAAAAAAAAAGACCCGACTAAAGACGAATAAAAAAAAGGGCCTCTAAAAAAAGAGAAAAACCCCCCTGAACAGCGCAGCAAAATGGGGGTGTTTGACAGCATGTGTACCGGAGACTCTCAGGGATCAGATACACGAGGTAACCCGCAAAAAGAAGTTAAAAATAAAAAAGAAAAGAATGTATAAGTAAGGTGGGGGGGGATTTTAGAATTGGGGGGGGGGGGGGAGGAAATGTTTTTTTTTTAGAAGAGGTCTTTTAACAACAGGAGAGGAGAGATTGAGGGGAAGGAAAAGTAGAGGAGAGGAAGAACATAAATAAAGATGATATATAAATTAAAACAAAAAAAGCAAGCAAAAAAAAGGAGGGATAGAAATAATGGGGGAGGGAGAGGGGGCTGGTGGGGGGGAGAGAACTATTTAACTTTTAAAATACAAATAAATTTCTCCTTCTCGAGACAAATTCCCCCCATCACAATAAACCCCAAAGAAATCAAAAGAAAACGCAGGGCCAACACAGAGAGACAGACAAGCAAGCACGCTCACATTTATACCTAGAGACAATTTAGAAGGACCAACTAGAGTGACTTTGGACGGTGGGAGGAAGCCGGAAAACCCAGAGAGAACCCACGCATACACGTGGAGAACATGCAAACTCCACACAGGAAGGCCACTGCTGTTTGAGTTATAGTTAGAGTCCTAGCGACCTTCTTACTGTGAGGCTGCAGTGCGAACCACCACGCCACCATGCAGGTGGGAAGACATCTGACTTAAAGAAAGAAAGAAAGAAAGCCAGTGAAACACTGTAACAAAAAGAAATGCTGCACAGAGAGGTAACCATGGTACCGCAGTAACCAAACCATGTCTGGGCAATCTGAGGAAACAGTTTTAATCACGAGTTACACACCACTACATTAACAACGATTCTGGGCATTTCAGCCATACAAGGTAAAAACTAACACATCCTTGATGATTTGAAGAAGTGACTGACTTCCTCTTTTTTCCAAGCCACCAAGTCTGACTTGAATCACATGTACCCACAGTACAGCTTTGAATACTCCACATTCGCAAAGATCACTTTTTCTTTCACCGTTTCTCTTTAGACAAACAAATCGCTGTTTGCTGAACTGTCAATTCCATTTCTGCCCCATTAAAAATAGCTTTTTTCCCCCTTCTCTCTCCCTCTCTTTTTAAAAATTTAGTAAAGTCAAAGAAAAAGTTATTTGTACAGGCATGCTGTTGCATGTGTGTCATACAGCCATCCGACCAGTCTGTTCACCTGCTTTTCTTTGAAAGTAAAGTGAATACCAGCTGTTGTTGTTTTCCATGTGAAAAGCGTGTTAGTTACAACTGTTGTAACAACTTCAGCCGGGTAACACCACTAATTTCCTCAATTGAATCAATTTGATTCACAACAGTCTGATTTGATTCAATCTGATTCAATTCGTTTACATATATTCACGTAACACCAATTGTCTTGAATATTACAGGCATTAAAAAAATAACTATTTTAGAATACACAGCGTCTGTTTACATGACCATCAAAATCAGATATCCAGGAGTAATTTGATAATAATAACAGTCTGATCTGACTGACAAATGCACTTCCGAAATGCAAAATCTGAAAGATCACTGTCTATATTTTTCAGTCCATTATCAGAATTATTTTGGAATACACGTTTTTAGTGACATCACTTTTTTATTATGTTTTTCAGTGTTTGTTGAACATGGTGGAGCCCGTTGTCTCAGCTTTAACTGTTAATGTGAGAGTTAAAAAACTGTTTTAATAGTCTGCAGGTGAATGGAAAAAAAATCCAAATTTGACATTATCTTGGTGAGAGAAGTTGATTTGGGGCATATTACTGCCTTTACTTTTTTTGTTCTTTCAAACATGTGATAAAGTAAAGCACAAATTAATTTCTCTCTTCACCTATAGCATAAATAGAAAAAAAAAAGAGAATAATAATACATCCTGGAAAAGGAGTAAGAAAAAGATGGGCTTATTAAATCCCACCCCTTTTCCGTAATCATAAATTAACGTTTGTAATAAACTTTGTTTTTAAAAACTAATTCTGTGATTCTATAATCATGGATTTCATATGGCTCTACATTTAACCTCCTTATTGATCTTTTTTTTTTATTATTATTGTTTTCAGGCCTTACATTCAAAATATTTATCATCTGGTGTTTAGAAATTAACTTATTACAAGTACTTTTAAAAATGCAAAATTTGTCATTTTTCATTTTTGTCATTTGATTTTATCAGTATGTGACACAGCTAACCATTCAATTGTGTGTTTATACTAAGATCTCACTGAGCATTGGTAAATCATGCAGGGTCACTTATTAGGGATGTAACAATATGAAAATTTCATATCACGGTTATTGTGACCAAAATTATCACGGTTATTATTTTTATCGCGGTATCATATAAATATCCCCCAGCATCTTTAAAAATATCCAAAATGGGTCTAAGTGTCTACTTTCTTTCTTTTCTTTTCTTTTCTTTATTAAGATCCCCATTAGTAATTGCAGCAACAATTACTATTTGTAAAGGGGGAAAAATCTCAAGAGAACTGTCCACATGGGTGCCTTTATTAACTTCTGCCATGTTTTCATAAATGAAACATTCCAAACTGCAACTGCTGCTGCTTTTCCAGCCAATGAGCAGCATCACTAGAAGGTTTTCAAAGTGCAGTAATCAGTCACGGTTTTAACGATAATTAAAATTTGAAACGGTATTACTAATCGTTGGGAATTTTATCACGGTTAACCATTTTTACCGGTAATCATTACATAACTTATTGGATGAATTAAATCTGAATCAATTCAAATAGATTTTTTTAACCCAGCTCTAGATACAAAAACTTAAACCATTTTATAATAAACACTAAACCAGCAGCATGGGTGTGTAAATATATGCACCTGGAACTGGATGATCCTCTCCTGTGAAAGACAGAGATACATCCTGTCCGTATCCTTCAGGTAGAAGGCACACTTATGGAGCTGGGACACGGGGTCATCTGCATCTATTAACGCTGCCTGTTTGTCCACTTTGCGAATGATCTGAGGAAATGAGGCAAACACAGCCATCGTAAATACACTCCACAGTGTGCACGGTGACACAAAGCAACATCAAACATGTATTTCTGTGTAGTGGTGACGTGATACCTCACGTACCAGTCTGGGCAGAGCCATGCCGGTAACAGAACAGACTAATTTCACTGTCTGGCCATAGTGAATGTAGCCATCTCGAACAGCAAACTCCTCCCCTTCTGACTCATCGTCATCCACTAAACAGAAAGCAAAATTTCTTAAAATATTCTCACATCACAGATATGAGATGGGGCCTAAAACGTATAAAACCAAGATGTGACTCACAGAGGTGGATGTAGAAGGCACCCCACTGCTGGGAGCTAGCATGGAAGTTCCCCCCCTCCACATGAAGATACCGTGTACTGACTGTCTGGGATCGCAGGCGGTTGAACAAGGCCACCTTAGTTCCAGATGCTATACACACTGAGGACAGACAAAAGACTAAAGTAACACCAAAAGTCCTCTTAAAATCAAAATCAGTCTGGTGAAAACAAAACTTGTGTGTTTTGACACATTTGGAAACTCACAGTCTGCATTTTTTAGGGACTGTTTCTTCTTGGAGGGCTTGGAGATAACTTTGATCCTCTTGCTGAGGAAAACGCCGATGTTGGAGCTGTTTCCATACAACATCTTCACAGACAGCATGAAGTGCTTCCTCTTGTCTGAGTCACTGATGTACAGCGTCTTGGCTGTGCAGAAGTTCTGCCACAAGGAAAACAGAAATTAAAGGGTTTTGCATGAGGATGTGAGTTTAGTTTGCCTGCCCCACTTTCACTTCCCTGTTATGTCTTTCGGAGAATGTGTTTGTTAAGAAGAAAGCTGCTGTATATTATACTTTTCGATTAATATAAAGAAGTTGAAGAACTTTTTAGTGTCGGGTCACATGGACACTTTTGTCACAATTAAAATGTTCTTAAGTCCAGAAAAGGGATTAGATCTGTATTTTTTGCACCATGCGATGGGGCCAAAAGTCCAGAACACTTGTCAGAACGGAAGAGTTGGAAGAGGCTGTCTGCACAATTGCAATGTCTGGAACACTTGATGTAAAAGGGGGCGGGGGGATAGGGGTGGTAACGCCACCAGCTGGACTGGAGTTTTGCAGTCACTTTCCATTTGCATCACGGCATGATGACGATGGTTTTGTGCTCAAAACGTTTCCGAAAACTACCATGCGACTGCGCAGAGTTGTCGGACCCCTGATGCGAGAATCCGGATCGTGCAAGTCTAGTTCGTTTGAGGAGACCCATGAGACCGTGTCTTTAGTCACCCTTCATCTCTTTATATTGCGTATTTCCCGGAAAACAGGAACAAGATGCAGCAATTTACTTTAACATGCAAATGTAAAGTTTTTATCATTCTAATTAGCTTGATAGCAAATACTTAGTAGTGACCAGCTTTATTCTTCAACACCAAACACACAAAGGTGAATAAAGATTAAAGGAAAAATCCTGAACCCCCTCTGGCAAATTTTCTGCTAACTTCTGTCTGCAGTCTCCAGGAATAGTTTTCTAGGCTTCTGGGGGGGGGATTTCAAAGATTTCTCTGGATGAGCCTTACCTTCATTTCCGCCCCACTGCTTCAGTAATGCTCTGAGGTTTCGTTTGTAAACGTTGCATAGGCACAAAACATGCCTGAAAGTTGCATAGGCCAGTCTCCACCCAAAAGTTGTGATTTAATAGCTTGATTGCTAATAAAAACCATGACGGGAAAATATGCGCACCTGTAGGTAAACTCTGACCCCATGCGTGCAGACATTTTGAAAACTGGGAAAATCGGCGATGCAGCTGGGGAGGTGGTGGAATGCAGACAGGCGGCATAATACTGCTCTTATACACTGGAAAAAATGATTTTTTGGCCTTCACTTTGATGTGAAAACTAAATTCTACTAGTTTTGTAAGACCTGGTTTTTACTTAAAAGATCTTCAGAAAGCCTTGAGAACGACTGTCCAACACCACCTTAAAAGACTATAAGAACATCTGGCTCTTTGGACAGCTTTTGCATGGAATTGTTCATCGTACAAATTGCCACCCACCTTTCCTTCCAGATGAAGCTGCTGCATCTCTTGCTCACTGTTGCCTATTCCAATGAACGCACATGGCTGAGCCTCCTGCTCAGTGCAACCCTCTCTCTCCATTTTCTCCAACTTCTTCTGCCAGCCAGTCCCCATCAGATACACACACGGCGGAGGACAGAAAAATCTAATTGACACAATCAGAATTAAAAATATATATCCATTGAGCAGAATCTATTTCCATGTTAACAGATACTCACGGTCATAGTTATACACAAACCTTTTTTCATTGCCATATGACTTCTGTGCAACTTTTGCATGCAGTATTAGCACCGTTTGATCATCTTTTTCCCTCATGTAATTCCTCATAGCCTCCCTGAAATGAGACGGAAACGGGTTAACACCTCAGCAGCACTAAACTATTTTTCAATCCTAATCTAATCAAATTCATAAAGCTTTAAATTGTCTGCATTCAGAGGAGCTTGTTTTAGTTCCTTCTCTACCTTGTTAAACGCTGAGGCTGAGGTCGCTCCCCAAACTTCCTGCAAAACAAAAGCAACAGGGTGCAGTGTTTATACACAGTTTCAGTGCAGGGATAGTGTAGTGGAAATAAAAACAACCTTGCCACAGTGAAGGTGAAAAAAGTGGTAAAATGCACAATGACTGTTACATGTGGAAATGTTTTTATGACTCAACCACACTTGTGAACTGAAACTCACTGAAAACTGCTTTCTAGGTTTTTTTGTTCAGGAATGGCACAACTGCACAGCTATAGTGCATTTATATATAAATAAAAAGACTCAGAAGAAAACTTCTTGGGGGGTGAAAAGAAAACTAACCCCTGGATGTGACAGTGTCAGTGGTCCAAACATTGTTAAGACTTTAACTTTGTTGTATAGTGACAAGCCATTCTCTTATTAATCAAATTAATTGGAATGCTTAAGAAGGGAATCGTTGACTAATCTGGAAACAAGTTTTTCTAACGAGTTAAATCAAATGTTTATCACAGTGCTGCATTAAACAAAGTTTTCAAGTATATTAGTTACTCAACATTTGAACAGAAGAATCGAAATAAATGGTCTAAGATAATTGTTAAAAAGCACTTTAACAGTTACAAAGTTTCTTGAATAATTTCAACTTACTTGTCGCGAGACAGTTCTACAAATGGTTGAGAAATTAAGCGACTTGACGAAAAACAGTTTAGCCAAACTGACCGCGTATTGAGCCGCGAAGTATGACTGTGCATGTTGAAGCCCCCAAACTACCACCTGAGTACAATAAAAGATGGCAATGCTTCACCACATGAGAACCAAACATTACATTATGCTCCAAGTTTCACCACTTACCCCGTAACAACGGGCGCCATCTTCCGAAAATATGCCCCCCCTCCCAAACCCCCGAAAAAAAAAGTCCCAACAATCGCGAGATCCCTCCCCCAACCTTTGACCAAAGCCAACCGCACAACAGACGACCCAGACTGGAAGGGAAGGAAAGGAGGGTTGGGGTGGAGGGGTGGTTCACGGGGTAAAGGGGTGAGAAGTGGGGAGGGGCAACAGGCAGCGAGCACACGCCAAAACAACAGGCGTGGGAAAGTTCTAAAGTCACGCGAGAATTAAAAAACTCTCACAGTAGACTTGAATTAAGCTACCCCGGTAATATCGCGAGATCAAAGAGCATCTTCAGTACTAAGTTTTTTTTTTTTCCTGGCAGCGCACATACACTGTAACTCGATTCCCACGCTTTACTGAGCTATAAAGGAGACTACACCTCAGACTAAAGAGAAGAGCTGAACGCTCAAGCAGAAGCTTAATCGGTAAACGGCAGCACTGAAAATATACTGAAAATTAACCCTCCACATGGCCTTTATAGCACAACAAAATCATTATTCTCAGAGTAAAGTAGTCAGCTGGCCTATTTTCACAAGCTTGATGGGAAGTTTCATTTTAACAACAAATAATTGTAAAGCTCTAGACAACAAGTCTCAATCACTTTTATGGAACAGTCTTTATTTTCAAACAGTGAATATATAAAAATTGCATGTATAAAAGTTTGACAAAATTAACTGGAATCAGTTCACACAGTACTAGATGAATTTCTGACAGCATTTAGATAATTACATATTTAAAGTAATTCTCCAAAAAACAATAAGTGTTAAAGTTTATTTGCATGGTTGATTAAAAAGTGGGCACATGTATAAAGTATACTCAGCACAATCAGATAGTGTTGTACTCATTTCAAATTACAAATGCAACAGCTGTATGGACAAACAAACAGCAGAATCCTGTTCATTTAGGGCACACTCATCAACAAACAGCTAAGAAACAATTTGGCAAGACAACAGTAATTAATTTCTGCTTATACTGATATAAACTAATGGAAAGGCACATGTGTGGCAACATTTTGAAAAGGGCATTTCAGTGACTTGTTCTTTTATATCCCTAAAAATATGTGTATATATATATATGCTGCTTCAGCACAAACCAAAATGTGAAACAAGCAACCATGAGCAGTTTGTATTAGTCATCCAACATGCCCTCCTTTATATTCGCCTCAACAGCATTGTGTCTCATCACTTGATGGGAACATGAGCAGGATAAAAAGGACAAAAGATGTTAACTGTTGTATTCTTAAGACCCACTACATACACCTACTTATCTTCCCCAGTGGTGTGGATGTTAACAATAAAGAATGACCTTTTCATCTGTTCAAACATCACAGTCCCCCCACTTCTGCTTTAAGAATTTCATAATACTAGATGGCAGCAGGGATTATCCCAAGGGCTTGATAAAAACTGCAGCGTCTTGCTGATGGAGCGTCGTACAATACTTGGGCAAGCTTTTCCTCAGCCAGTGAAGATGTAGGACATGGCTAAGCTTGGTTGTTTATAACTACAGATCTTTAGAATATTTATGGTTCAATAATCTGCTTACAAAAAGACATAAAAAGCGACGAAGATGTGCCGTTTAAAAAGAAAAAGACATCCAGAGATAGATCATTACAGCACTGACAAAGTAAATCAGTTCCTGCTTCAAACTTCCAAAATGTTTTCAGATTAATCTCCAGCAATTCTGATGTAAACAATATCCTCATCTTTTGTTGTGCATTGATGTTCATTTCAGAGCTCCTCCTCTAAATCTTCCAGAAAATCCTCTTTCTGTAGAGTATGTAGGAGATGAAGACCCAACAGGAAGTGGCAACGAGGTTCTGGATTAGGTGCTCAGTGTGGGATTGGGTGTTAGTCATGTGCCAGCGGAAGGGAAAGTAGTTCTCTAACACCTCATGGCCAACATACACAAGGATGGAGTTCATACCTGAGATCAGGCACACAAGCAAGACAGAAGTATCAGTCACAAAGTTCATTCTGTGACTGTTACCCAAAACTGATGCATTACTAAAACTGTCGGGTAGCCTGGTTCATTTAGGCTGATAAATGTGCTCACCGGGGTAGTGGAAAGGTGCTCCAGACCACCATTTCTTCACATCGACTGTGTAGTACACCAGCACAAGCAGCACAAAGGCAAAACAAGCCAATGTTGTCACATAGGACAGTGACCTAGAGGGGAAAAACAGACACACTGCTGTTATTTAAGATGTTTTGCAGCACGATTCTCCAGGATATCACTGGGAATTTGATAAGATATTTTTCTGGGAGATGTTTCACACATACTCTGTTTTCTGGTTTCATAAAGCTACTTTCACACAAGTCACACCAGCACCCTAACAGACTGCATACACTGCAAAAACTCAAATCTTACCAAGTATATTTTTCTAATTTTTAGTAAAAATGTCTCATCACACTCAATATAAGACAAAATCACCTAAAGAGAAACATTTCAGTGAGATATAGGAACTTGCTTTTGGACAAATGCATCTTATTTCAAGAAATCTTATCAAGAAAATTTCACTTGTTCTATTGGCAGAATTTTTTGCTTATTACAAACAAAAAAATCTTGGCCACTCTTAGAGACACAACGGAACTTTAAGCAGTTTTCTCAGTGATGCGCCCCTACTGACGGCTAAACTAGCATCCAATCTTGCATCCTACCTGTACTGTGAGCTCCCTCCAGCCAGTAACAGACAGTCTTATCTTGACTCTTGTTCTGTCCCTTCCTCTCTTTCTTTTCCTCTCCTCCTCCGTTAATGTTTCCTTGAGTTTCTTTACCAAATCTGACATGATGCGCATTCAAAACACCCGCTGTGTTGATATCTGGTTCATATCCGTTTGCTAGCAAGTGACGCGGTGTACAACCAATAGTCGGCTGCAACGTCACGGCCTCATCCTGGATACAAAACTTACATAGTGAAGTTTCTGAGCCTCGGGACGCCTCTGAGCAGTGACGGCTAGAAAATGTGCATAATAATTATTGGTGTGCCATCAAAATAGATCAGGTCAGAACCGCAGATTTTTAAGGTCTAAAAGTTACATTGTGGGTCTTTGAAATAAGTAAAAACTATTTTTTTGGCTTGTAATAAGCAAAAACATTCTGCCAGTAAAACAAGTGTTTTCTTGAGATAAGATGCATTTGTCTCAAAACAAGTTCTTTTCTCTCACTGAAACGTCTCTCTTTAGGTGTTTTTTTCTTTTATTGAGTGTGATGAGATTTTCTTTTTTTTTTTACGAGATAAAAAAATATATACATTAGAAAAATACACTGGGTAAGATTTGAGATTTTGCAGTGTAGAAGTTTGACACGCAACAGGTCTGAATAATGAAGGAGCCTTAATCCTGCTTTCTTTCTAAGACCAGGAATAAAGGCCACCCCCCAAAAACAAGTTTAAATGCATAAAAGTCAAACTGATATATAAACAGATATTCTTTTGGATTTTTTGTTCTTTTTTTCAGTACACCATGAAGATGATTTGGTATAATCTGTATAAAAAAACAAAACAAAAACAAATAAAACCCCATATCAACTGCTGTCTACAAAGCTGGGAAAAGTGATATTAATCCATATTTAAAATAATTAAAAACATTTTGAAGAATTTAGTTACCAAAATATTTTTTTAAAAAATTTTAGAAATTGTGTTTTATCTTTTAGTTCTACTTCAGCTGTTAATATCTCTATTTAAGAAGATAAGCAAAAGAAAACTAATCTGTAATCCACAAAAATGTAAATTTTGATGTATTTGCCACACAACAAAATTAAAAAACAACAACAAACTAACAAACAAACAAAAAAACACAACAGTAATTCATTGAATGAAAATGACTTGGGATATGACTCCACACACTTACCCTCATTCACTGAGTGAGTTTTTTAAATAAGCTCATCTGGTCCTGACCACATCTCAGCTGCCAGCAGATGACAGTGCATGTCTTGTTTACTCTAATTCTGCACTGTTATTGCCAATTAAACTAAAGACAACCCTGCCATGGGCCAACATTCTTAACTTGAATTATAAAAGTAAAGCTTACCAAAGGTTCTTGTTAACAGGGATGAATCCCTGGTCTGTGGAACACTTGGTCAGTGCTGCTGATATGATTCCCTGTTCAGTAAAAGAAACGTCATTATTCAGCGAGTGGGGGACCAAAGCATTTTGAAAGTGACATAAGCTTTGCAACACAATAACAAACATCAACCTCTGATAGCCACCAGTCATCTTGGTGTTTAAAACTTCAGCACCTGCATACTCATGTACTAAGTATCTGTGCTGATAATGGCTGCTGTGTTTGAGTCATTTACAGTGGCGTACAAAAGTTGAGACACACTCCCATTAAAGAAAAGGCTAAATTCACAATAGTAATTCAAATATAAAAAAACAAAAAAAAAAAAAGTAATAAAAAAAAACAAACAAAAAAAATTACTAAATTATAATTTAGCAAAATAAAACATTGATTTTGAATTGTGGTTTTAAAAATATTTTTTAAAAAACAAAAACAAAACTGTCTCAGACAAATTAGAGCACCTTGCTCATGAACAGTGGACCAAAATACCTGTCAACAGGTGCAGATGTCTGATTGGACGTTACAGAAAACATTTGATTGCAGTGATTACCCTCAAAGTGCTGCTCCAACAACAACAAAAAAAACTCAGGCGCCCCATCATGCTTGTTTGTTTTAATTTTTTTTTTGTTTTTGATATTCCTGTTGAGCAACAATTCAATATCAATGTCATGATTTTGTCAAAATTTTATTGATCATTACTTTTGTCAATTTCAACTTATTTTACTGACAGCTGATTTTTTTCCATCTTTAATGGAAGGGAGTCTAAACTTTCGGCCTGCACTGTATGTAAACTTCCGTACGCCACCGTACAGACACGTTGCCTCTCGGCTCTGTGGCCTGCATTAGAGCCAAATACAAGCAAACAGAAACACAGGTGTTTTTTTTTTTTTTTTTTAACTGACACCCCCCCCCCTATAATTTCTTTAACTTACCCTGAATTTTTGTTAGATCATAAATATAGCCAGCTACTAACAAACAAAAATAAGAGGCAGATCTGCTGCACATCACAAAGTTGATGGACTTAAAGTCGATAAAAATGAATAGAACAGATGACTGTTATGTTGAAATATTTCATCAGCATATGAGTTTATAATTATTTTCCATTTAGGCTTCAGGCTTAAAAATAATCAGTTGATCAGCATATTGAAATAATTTAACTCTGAAAAGCCTATTGTTTGTTTTCAACATCTAGAATTTTTTAGATTAAGTCAGTGAATTGTACAGAAATTAATGCATTTCTGACACAAAACTCACTTCTTGATACAGAAGAACATTGTGGAATCGTAACATCGGACATTTACTCACCAAGAAAAGACCCCAAATAAGGAACCTTGTTATAATAGTTGTAGGGAGATCTCGATAGTGAAGGATTATTTTTCCAGCCTGCAAGTACAATATGAGTTATGACCAAATTTTACCTTAGCTTTTCCCAGTAGTTATAATCAATCATAGAAAATAAAACAGAGAAACAGACAATCCAAACCTGTAATCCAAGAAAAGCCATGAGGACAGAGTTGATGCTGCCCAGAACACCTTCTGGATCATATGGAATATGAGTTGCATAAATCACCTGAATTAAAACGACAGAAACAACACTGATAACAACACTCCGGTTCTGACGTGGCTGCTTTTGTATAAACAGTAACATTCATGAAACTGTGGAAAGGCCAAAATCCAGACACTGAAATCTTAAAAGACTGGATGTGTCTACTCTTTCTGTGTTCGAGTCTTCACCAACCCGTGATGAAGGAGTTTGGTAGATGTGGTTTTCTCCCAACAGCCAGCGGTCAATGAAACCAGCTGCTCCACCAGTGCAGTTAGGGTAAAGCCCCATATCTCCAATCCCACCTGGACCCAGATAGCCTCTGCACCAACAAAAAGGGAGAAAGTTGGTGTTGCTGATGCAAGATGGAGTCAAGAGGAAGTTTAAGCTCAACTCAGAAGATAGAGGTGAGATTTGAGAAGAAATCTGTCAGACCAAAATCAGAGTTTGAGTGTTTTGTTCACTTATTTCCTGAGTGGCTATTTTATATATTTTACTTTTAAATGTCTACTGGGAAACTTCTTAAACACCCAAATTATCATAAGCAGAAAACAAAAAAATGGTTTGGACTGAAAAGTAGTTGCAAAAACTTTAATTGAATCTCTTTAATTGAAATTCAAGTTTATTAGTTCACTTTCGCCAAGTGATGCTATTGGAAACACCCGATTACAGCAACTATGCTAAGCTAAGCTAAAGTCAGTGCTGCCAGATTCAGAGAATGACTGGATCGGCTAGAAAACGCTTCTGCCCACTTGTCCAACTCAGGGGACTGCGGGGGGAGGCTCAGTTTCACCCAGAGGTGGCATATGCCTTTAACTCTTAGTTATTTGTCCTGATTACTTCTGTCTCAATACAGATGTTTCTAATTGGCTTTTCTACCGATATCCAACAGACTCACATTGTCCTACTCTTAATTTCCGATACAGATATATGCAGGCCAGTGTTTATACTTCTTTTCTACTTCTTCACAAAATGTAAACAACATTATAGCTATACAACTGTGAGATTGTCTCTCATATTTTGAGTGAGAGAAGTCGCTGAAGAGTTTGATGTATAATATGTGCATGCAATGTAAAAGTTGTGTTGTTAAAAAGTAAAAACCCATCCCAATAATTTCCAAAATCGCATTTTAATTCCAATATTGGCCAGTAATAATGGTAGGCTGAAAATATGAACATCTCTACTCAATATAGTTTCACTTTTTCTCAGACTTTCATAATCTAGAAATGTGATTACTGCTCTGGTTAAAGACTGCAGCTCAATCAGCCTCGTGCCTCATTATATGACAAACATTAGATTGTTATATTTACTGTGTTAATGTGTTTTCATTCAAGGTATGCTTTAATGATTCAGTTCAACAGAAACAATGAATCTGTAAAAGAATGAGCAAAAAAGAGGAAATACAGAGAAATGAATAAACCAATAAATGCGGAAATAAGAAAATGTTATTTCCTTAAATGAAGCTAAACAAAGACAATGAAAATGGAAATATTTTTGCATTTTCTTAGAATTGCTTTTATACTTTTACCGTTGCTCTTATCAAAAGTTTGTTTTGCTTTATCAAGTGCTGTATTATCTTAACTGTTTCTCAGTTTGCTTTTTTTTTTATTACTTTTGTTCTTATTTCTCACTAGTTTCCTTTTGCCTTCTGTCAACATATTCTTGCCAAAGTAACAAAGAAAAAGCACAACAAAAAGTTAAACAAAATTTTAAAATGTATAAATTATGTAAAGAATAAAATATTTTCACATTTCTTGTTTTTAATTTTCCTCTATAATTTCAGTTTTGATTTTATATTCATGATTCTTTATATTTTCTAGTTTATTCGGTCTATTTTTTTCTGTAATGAGCTTGAGATTCTTCATTTTGTGCATTTTAAAACGGTGCTAAATACACTAGAGTAAAATGACTCATGACAATTACATTTAACTTCATTACGCAATGTTTGACTCACGTTGGGCAATCTGGGACAGGAAGAAGGAAAGTAAGGCAGAGCCAGATGATTTCCAGAAGAAGCACACACAGCCAGGCTGGCCAGTACAGCAAGATGTCAAGACCAGGAGACCACCAAGTGTCCTGGAAAACACAGATAATGCAACAGTTCAGTAAAAGTGTCAAAACACACACAGCAAATTCAATCCCGTTTTAAAAAGAATATCTGAAAAACAACAGCAGTTATTAAAATGGAATTTTACAGTAGTGAAGATGTCGAGGTTTCCTCTTGCTACCAGTAAGTCCAAGCTGGCCACAACCAAGTAGGACCAGGCAAGGCGCTGCAACACACCGGGGATTCGCAGGGTGTCCCAAGACACTGCGGAGAACATGAACACAGATTTAGACAAGAACGCACCAACAAGTAAAGAAATCTCCACATGACAACACACATCCGTAAATTCTTACATGCTCCCTGGCAGTAGTTTGGGTTAACGATGAAGACGCCGATGATGAACAGCTGTACGCTCCTCCACACCACCTTCCTGAGCAGAGAGAGACGACTCAAGCCTGCACGCAGCAGGGAGTTGATGGACAGTGCGATGGATGTGCCCATTATGAACACAAACCTGGGGGATGGGAGAAAGCACAAAGTCGGAGAAGATGACGATAAACAAGTACCTTTAAAAGAAAAGATTCAAGGGTGAGTAGAGGGTGAGTAGAAGATGAATGCACATCATTCTGTGGGTGTACTATTCCTTTAATGGTCCTGATATTCAAGTATACACATTCAGTCCCATAATTATTAAACAAAAACACTGTTAAATAATACAGCTCTTAAAAAGAACATCTGAACTCATCTTACCAAGGGAAGACCAGATCTGCAACTGTAAGACCTGAAAGGTGAAGAAAATAATCAAAAGCTTCAATATCGTAACAGACAATAGGTCTGGTTATAAAGAAATGGAAAATTAGGGTGTAGGAAGGTGGGGGTCTCACCGTTCCAGCTTTCATGTCTGAAGAACCAGTATCGTCCCCCTCCATAATTTACAAACACCATAATGACCAAGGAGATACTGAGAGACACAGAGAGGGCAACAACTGTTAAAAACCATCGATCATTACTAGCAAGAGGCAATAAAAAATAAATAAATAAACTTAGATTGCAAGAAATTTTCAAATTATGCACCAAGATATCTACAATTTAAACCAATGTGTGTACTTTGAAGAGGAAAATACTCCAAGGCCAAGGGCCTGGATCCATGTAGAACAGAACAGAATAGAATAGGAGTTTATTGTAATTGTGCGTAGTATAATGAAATTTAAAATAGCAACTATGTAAAAGTACACATGCAGCACAATAAAACAATAAATAAATAAGTTTAAGACAATTAACAGAATACTGTGGACAGAGACTTAAACATTAATGCAGACTTGA
Organism: Atherinomorus stipes; assembly: GCA_023101725.1. Classification (NCBI taxonomy): domain Eukaryota; kingdom Metazoa; phylum Chordata; class Actinopteri; order Atheriniformes; family Atherinidae; genus Atherinomorus; species Atherinomorus stipes. The sequence continues at coordinate 49,033 of JALJCO010004422.1, forward strand.
GTTTAACAGGGAAACAGCTTAGGGAAAAAAGCTGCCCCTGAGTTGAAAACAGATGTCCAGTAAGTCCAGACAACTGTAGTATTGTACAGTGTTTGCAGACGAACATACTGTACAAAGCACGAAAAACATAAAAGAAATTATATTATCTGTGGGAGCTAAATAATTAGTGGCTGTCAAACTGCCAAACTATCACATTGTTCTAAGTCACACCAGGCCGTAGGACAAAAAATCACAACGAGTAGTAAATCACTTAAGATCTGTCAAGGTGGTGGTGGTGGTGGTGGGGTTTCCTACCCTCTAAATGTGTCCAGAGACCGAAGCCTTCTGCTACTGCTGGTTGGGGGAGGGAGGATGTTGTCAGTGACTGGTGTGTCTATCCGAGGGGAGCCGAGTTCCTGGATGACCAAATGATCAGACAATCATTTTATTCTATCACGTGCACATTTCTCTCCCAGGGAAATACAAAGGATGAAAACACGACAGAAACCAGTGATTTTCTTGTTGCAAGCTCAACATGATGGCAGTGCTCTATGGTTTATCTTTCCGCTACCATCACATAGCTCGATAGTATCCTTCCATTACAGAGTGCTTAACGAATCTCCTGCTCAGAAATACTCACAGAGTTGATGAGTCTCTCCGTCTCCATGGACCCGCCAATTCGGAGGATAAGACCTTTCACAACATCAATTCTGGACAAGAAATAAATCACCCATTTTAGAGGTAATTCTCTGATTTGCAGGAGCTCATAAATCACTCAAGACCCAAGTGACATTCTGTGCTTCTGAGATTTGCACCAAACTTATGCTGCAACCCTGCAAACATTAAATTAAATATCAAACATTAAATTACAATAAATTAAATTAAATGCTGTTATCAAATTGATTTACATGTAGACAAGGCTTGGTACAATTTGTCTGTTGGCATAAATACGCCAAAAGAAATGGGTGCATTTAGGTTGGGACCAATGTTGTCAGAAAGATGACAAGAAGCTATTCAAACTAAATCTGACCTGGGATATGACTATGTTCTGGAACCTCCCCGTTTCTCCATATGCCACGATGGCATGACTGAAGCAGGAGCAAAGACGCCCAAAAGTTCAATAATACAGCTTCAAATGCGACATTTTCCCAACAATACCAGTTCCAGCTTTGGGTCAGGGCTGATGTTAGAGCCAGTTCCAGTACAGTTCCATAAAGAACCATCTGACAACTGGGAGCTGGGGGGGATTTTCACCAAAGCCACACAGCCACTTTATCTCTTCCAAAACATGTCTGAGCCTCCTTCAAGTGTATTTTGGTGAAATAAAATGTAAATGATGAAAACCAGCATAAAATAAGAGTTTATCTTCACAGGTCAGAGTCTTTGTCTCATTTTCTCTACTTCATTAAACAGAGGAACACAGACATTTTATATTCATGTTGAAGCTCTGTTTTCTTGTGTTTTCATCAGAGTTCAGCAGACAAGATGCAACAGCAGCTCTGGATTCATAAACATGGTGGTCCCAATATTAGTTGGTCTGGTCTCCAGTACGCCAGCAGCCCCGTCTACTGACATGAGCAGTTTTTGCTTTGAACGGGAAAAAGTTGGTGATGTTGTAGCTACTGCTTTCCTGACTCGGAGTTAGTGTTATGGCAGTGGTTCCAAGCTAGGCTCTGAACCAGCACTGGGACTGGTTTGGTCAAGATGGGGTATTAAAGACCCACAACATAAATTTTACACCTTAAAAATATGCGTTCTTAAGGTGGCACACCAACATTCATTATGTATAATGACCGTAAAGTTGCAGCCGACTATTGGTTGTACACCGCATCACTTACTAGCAAACGGATATGAACCAGATATGAACACAGCAGGTGTTTTGAATGCGCATCATGTCAGATTCATCAAAGAAACGCAAGGAAACATTACTGGAGGAGGAGAGGAAAAGAAAGAGAGAAAAGGACAGAAAAGAGTCAAGATAATACTGTCTTTAACTGACTGGAGTGAGTTCACAGTACGGGTAGAATGCAAGATGGATGCTAGTTTAGCCGTCGATAGGGGGCACATCACTGAGAAAACTGCAAAAGGTTCTGTTGTGGGTCTTTAATATAGCTGTAAAATAAGTTGGGCTTCAAGTGGGTGACAAAACTGGTTCTTGATCAGCAGATGTGGGCTTGATTGGATGACGTTTACCTTAATAGGTAAGGCTTCATTAAAACAAAAAAACATACAAAGAAAAAAGAAAGAAAACACTCAAAGTATGTATTAATAAATAGCTTCATTATGATCAGATGTGCTTTTTTTTCTTTTGTGTGTGTGTGTCTTGTTTTATTTTAAGTCTTTACAAATGATCTATGTTTTTAACATAACATTGTTTTTATGTAAAGCACTTTGTGTTACTTGTATGAAAAGTGCTTTATAAATAAAATTGGATTTGATTTGATTAATCAGTTGATAGAACAACATTCAGTCATTCAAACACTGGTCACTTTTCCATTAATATTCCTCAGGCATGGCTTCAAGAAAAGAAAGTGTGTTCTTTGTATATATGCAAGAATAAAACTCGACAAACCTCTTCTTGGAAATTTGTTGAATTAAAAGAGAAAAACAAAATCAATCAAATTAACTTACCCAAGTAATCTCCTTCCAACGGCAAACGCCAAAGCCATTCCAACAAAGATAAAAAAAAGCAACCAAGATTGCTGCAAAGAGAAAGTGGAACATTGCTTCAGCGTAGCATATCATTCGTACAAGCGTGACAGGAATCAAAACACTTGACATACAGCCATGTGATATAAGCTTATAACTGCATTAATGTACGGGACACTCACGGATATAGCTGTTCACGGGGTCTGCGTCTGTCACAACGGAGCAGTTGACAACCCCAGGCTCGTTCAGATTTTTCACCCACAGTGAGTAGTTGCCATGCTCCCCAAAGTGGAACTGAACCCTGGGGTGGAGGAATTCAATCACAATGAGAGGCAAACAACTGCGACAACTCCACTTGTCTTTAATTCATTGCAAATTGGGATTTTGACAAACAATAATAATGATTAAAATCAGTCTTGATCTTTAGATGTTTGTTGTGCTTTTATAGACAATTTATACATTTGACACTGAATACAAAACAAAGATTTTGCTTCTGACCTACTCTAAAGCATGTGAAAAATGTCTGCTCTCGCAAACTTACTTGCAGAACTCCAGGCTGACGAGAGTGCTGTTGAGCTGTAGTGTTATTTCATGCTGTGTGTTTACAGGAAAGTCGACCGAACTGGGTTGGCCAGGACTGGGCCCTAAAGGTACCACCCCAAGCTCCTGATACAAGCACTAACACAAGGAGAACATGCAGATCCATGTCAGAGCTTCTTCCCTCTTCCACTCAGCCAAGAAGATGCTGATAAGCCTAAACCTACCTGGTAACAGCGATCTGACTTCCAGGACACCAGCACCTCAGTGTCCAGCTCATTGTTGACTCTCAGAAGTGCCTCATCCATCTTCAAAACCAAGTGCTTATGATGACGGATATCAGCTGGAGCAAAAAGGCAGAAGACACACCACAGATCAGCTGAAATCCATTACCAACCCGCTATCTGCACAAAATGCGGCAAAGTGAAGAAAATGATGCCGCCTGCAGTTTTCTGTAACGGACCCAATATGAGCCACAGTCCACTGTGCAGCTATTACCAAATAATTCAAATCATCAGAAACCCATAACAGCTCGCTAATACAGTGCTCATTATTCAAGGCATCTGCACATGCGCAAAGCTGTCCAAGCTTAGCTGGACAGCATGTTGACAGTAGTGGAAAACATTACAGAAGGATGTTTAAGCCATCATTTGTGCAATACAACCATTAAACCTAATGAAGGAAAAAACGCGTTTCATACCAGTTTGTTAGCTACGAGTCCGGCTAACGTTACTGTCCGAGGAAGGAGAGCATGTGAGAGACTCTGCGGCGTAAATATGGCTGCAGAGTCTGGTGGTCACATGCTGAATTAATCCGTGAAATACCCCCCAAAGAGGGAAGTTCAAATGACTGGAGCTCTTTCTTAAACTTTCAACTGCTTTCTTTGTGTTAGTCAATAGTTAGCCTCGAGCTAACTGTTCCAGACTCTTGAAAGTTTGCTGAAAGCTCAAAGTGGTGAAGTTTCAGTTGTCATACACTACTCCTGTGTAACTCAAACAGTTACCGATTATTCTAATTTGTTGCTGGTCGGGAGGCATACAGATGTTGCTAATCCAGATACAGATCGGAATATCTTACTTCCAGTTCTCCTTTGAGCACTGATTTACTTACCTAAGGATATGTCAGCGGTCAATGGTACCACGCAAACGGCTATAAACAAAGCGAAAACAGCTAAATAGAAAATATTATTCGTCTCTTGCTGTGCCATTTCTTTGTGCTTTTTCGGTTTCTCTGCAACAACTGAACAGGCACTAGCGGCTTCCTTTAATTTCCTTTCCCCCATAATATATTCAACTTCCTATCGTTCCTTGTTTTGACATTGTAGTGGAAGCGAGAGGGGACAAAGTTTTTATTACATCATGTCTTTGATAAGCCACGAGCTCATATGATCATTAATCATTTGTCGCATCTTATCTGCTGTTATAGTTTCTGCTTCTTGCATTCCTCAACCTTTTTGTGTGCCTGTTGTTTCAGGTTTACAAGAAAGCGTATGCATGCAGTCATTCGGGTCATGGTCATTTTATGAGTTTAAATCAAATGAAAACTTGACTTCCTTCGAGCCTTGAAAGCGTTTCATTTCCCTGGCTCAGCTCTTAACTAGTTGGTGGGGAGATTTGGCCTATAAAGTTTACACTTTAAGGTTTGCAGGATTTCTGGAACTTAAGTGAGGACTTACCGGCCAATTCAAATAATCTCATACTTTTTATTGAAACATCTTTATGTGCAAATGTAAATAAAACAGTGCCACAGAAAGACAATCTATCCATGAAATGCCAAATTTCTTTCCCGTCTTCTTAATGATTTATGCCATAATGAGAGAGCGGTGTGCTGCTGTGTCGTTCATGAACGAGTCGGCTATCAGAACCAATTCTTTGCAGTGAAAAAGAAAAAAACTATTCCTATCCAACAGAGTAAAATCTTTTGAAGGGGCTGGACATTATTTTGATGGACACACCATGCGGTCAATTACATAATGAAGACTAAACTATTATGTAAAGAAAATAGGGGAGCAACCTAGAGGGAGGAGAATGTAGGAGTGCAGACTACCCCCCCCCCCCCTCTTTTTTTGTTTGTTGTCATTGTCTGTTCATTCATTTATTTAAATTTTCAAGTTAAGATATTAAACAACTATATTTTCTAATGAAAACAATGCACTGCACGAGGATTTATAATAAAAAAGAACTATTTTTTTTTAATGAAAATGGCTTACCACCAAACAAACCACTTAAATGGATAAATGTATCTAAAACAGAAGCAGAGTGATTGTAACGCAGACATTTGAGAGCCAACATTTCTAAAAGAGAAAGGTCCAAGGAACCAAATCTTTTAAAAGAGCTGAACTTCCCATCACGCTCTTCAACTGCTAGCAGCGTATGTCATCTGACGCGTGCGCAGACGCGACAAGGATTTTTAATCGATGACAGAGTGCTTCCCGTCGGGCTTAATCTGTCACAATGGCTGACAAATCAAATGCCCAGAAAAGGTAATAACATCTTAAGTTGACGTTTTATTGTACAACTTAATGTTATTTACATTAAAACGATAAAGAAATGGTTTCAACTCAGTAATGTAATTGCTCTTTATAACTGTTCATAGTCTAGGCAGCAACCCAAGCTAGCTTTGTCAAACATTTCTTCGTTTCTTTTTTAGTGTCAAAATAGCCGCCGGAGCCGTGGTTTGTGTTGAAAGCGAAATCCGAGGAGATGTTACTATTGGTAAATTGTTTTGCAACAAGCCTCCGAAAGTAAACTCCAACGGTTGTTTACTTGTACTTACTGTAACTACATTCTCCTCAGGCCCCAGAACAGTGGTCCACCCAAAAGCTCGCATCATCGCAGAAGCAGGGCCTATCGTGATTGGAGAAGGCAACCTGATCGAAGAGCAAGCTCTGATCATTAACGGGTGATTAATGACGTTCACGAGGAGTTTTCAGAGATTTACCTGTATTTGTAAATCTATCTTATGTGGACTCAGCTTCACCTTACATTACATCCTAAAAGCTGCAAACCTGTTTATTCTTTCCCAGTTACCCTGAAAACATCACACCAGATTCTGAAATGGAGCCAAAGACGATGACTATTGGGATCAACAACGTGTTTGAAGTTGGCTGTGGTATCCTTTTTGACTGTTTTGTCCAGTCCATCTCTGTATTTTAAATTTACAGCCCTATTTTGCATTAACTGACAAAAACCAGTGTCACAAGCCCTGAAAATAGGTGACAACAATGTGATCGAATCTAAAGGTGAGTTGTGACAAATGCAAGCAAATATCTGAAATCATTTATAGGAAAACATTCAATGTATCAATTACCCTATGTTTTGTTGTCTAGCTGACGTTGGTAGAAATGTGATCCTCACCAGTGGCTGTATCATTGGAGCTTTCTGTCAGGTCAACACCTGTGAGGTCATACCTGAGAACACAGTGATCTATGGCTCTGGATGTATGAGGAGAGTGCAGACAGAGAGACCACAGGTATGGATACACGAGGTGAAGATCAGAGCCCCAGGTTTGGGACTGACATAATTATTGTTATCTTGTAAACAAACAAAGTGTAGCTCTTCCTATTCTCTCTAAGTGAGGTGTTTGTTTACCTCAGTACAATCTACCAAATGGACACATTTTAGTGATGATGGAGCTGGTGCATCTTCCTCTTCTGTAGCATCTGCATACAGTATTTATTCAGTAACCATTATTTCAGTCCTGAAACACAATAGCACAGGTAAATTGTTTTACCTACACTACATGTGTATTTTGGTCATTAAAGTGTCTGTTTTGCCATTACAGCCCCAGACCCTTCAGCTTGACTTTCTGATGAAGATTTTGCCAAACTACCACCATTTGAAGAAAACTGTTAAAGCAGGACAGGCTGCTAGTTAAAAAAGAATGTTTCACATCCTAAATTGAATTGTAAATGACTAACAAAATCATGTTTAAACAAATTTTGTTGAATGGAAGCATGAATGTATATATTTCTATACAAACTCAGCCTGTCAGTAATTGTACCTTCTTTGGTATTTTCTATTCAACACCAGCAGATGCAACATTTGCTGTGTCATTGTATCATTTTCTACTGTTAATTAAATGCTTTTGATATGTTGGTGTACTTGGTGTATTGACTAATTCATCTAATAAACTTAAGGCAGTATTATGTAACAGTGTAATTTATTGAAATGATAAAAAAAAAAAAAACTGTGGCATTTTAAATCACTGTAGCATGGTGATGCAAAGTAAAGGTATTTAAATATTCATAAATCTCCCCAAGTAAAGAGGAGGATGTTTCATGCTGGTTGAGGCTACGATGCACAGTCCAGGATGAGGCTGGTTTTAGCAAACTGGGATGAAAGGTTTATCTACTGGACAAGAACTGCTTCCTGTTCATCTAAGTTAAACCTTCAAAACATCATCTTTGCTCGATGCTAAATAAAATAAGTCAAATAAATACATTCCAGCATCTTTTACCTTTTAACCTGTTGTGGGGTTTTGTTATGAATATTCAGTCCAAAATGAACTCTGTACTCCTCCAGTGTCTGAGTTTTTAATCAAACCATCTTAAAAGTATCCCACAACACAGCAACTACTGGCTTCATATAACACAAGATCACTGGAGGGAATGTAAATAAAGGAAATAAGCCCGTTCTTTGACTTAACAGCCAAGAGAAGTCTGTATTGTAGCATGTCCTGTGACTCCATCTCCAGCCACATCTAAACTTCAGATTTTAGTGAGTTATTTCACTTCTTCACAGGCACACCCTCTGAATAGTCCTCCAGAACTCCAGCCAAATGGTTATTGTGGGTCTTAAAGTTTCTCTTCCTCTGTCCACCTTGCTTCTTTCTCTTTTGAACTGGTAACTGCAGACAGAAAAGAAACTGACTCAGCAGTGGTATACTGAATATGTTTTAGAGAAAATTTCAAAGCAGAGTTCAAGTCTTTAAAAATAAGACAAATGAGTGTAACCTTGAAATAAAAAGCATGGGGGAGATCAAAAAGACACTGACCACTTTCTTTGGTCCCGTTTCTTGCATGGAGGAGATGCCTTGTTTCTTCAGGTACTCCTCAATCTTCTCCTCATCCATGGAGTCGACTGGAACGCTCCTCCAAAGTTTCTGAAATTCTGCAGATGAGATAGAAATGTCTGAGCAAGAGGTGAACTGATAAAAGGACAGAAAGCTTTACTGTTGACAAATGTTTCAAGTCAAAGAGTCAAGGATATAAATAACAAAAGTGCCGATTACATGACTATATGACCACGCTAACAAACTGGTATCCTTGCACCAAAGGTGAATAACTGATCCAGATGAAGAAGCAACCTGGAGGGCCACGTGGATAAAACCTTGCAAGTGAGAGTTGGTGGAGTGGAAACAGACTTTTCTCTAAATGAAAATCTATCAGAACAAGGTGTTAGATTTAGTCAGATTCAAAAGAGGCGTCCCACTTCTTTCAATTTAAACTGTGGCAAGACAGTTTCACCACATCCAAATGGAAACAGACTACAATGTTTATTCTGTCAGTATGGAGTTTAAAACAGATTTTTATCATGAAAACCTATGAATTGGAGTTAAAATGATACATTAAAAAAAATACAATCTGATGACTCCAAATCTACAGCAATTAAACTATTTAAAAAAAAATCAGAAAGAGAAATAGACAAACCACTAACAAGGTTTCCATTGCAATTCTAGCCATCACATTTAGAACATGAGAATAAGAAAATGTGACTGAAAGGTTTAAATTCAGAAAATTTTCCATTACGTAAATAAGATGCATTCCCTCAAGTGTTTTTTCCATGTTGTATAGTCATTCCCTGAATTACAACCACTATCAACAGCCTGTACGTACTCCCCTTCTGGATACGCTACACAACCCAGTTTACATGCCTGCCAATGAAAATATGTCTGATTCACATTTATTAGCAGATTTTTACAGATTGCATCAAGTTTGCTTTATTGTTGAATGATAACTCTCCAAACACAGACAGAAAAAGCTTAGTAACCTTCACCTTCATCAACCACAAACTGGCAATGCTTATCATTGTAGAACAGGATCTTCTTCTTGTCTGGTCTTGTTACAAAGATGATCTGATCCCCCAAAGCCTGCGTTGGAAAAAAAAAAAAAAAAAATAACATCAAATCAATTGGTCACACCAGATGTGATTGCTTAGTTTCAGTCACTACAGTATTTTCTAATCAGTTGTGCACGTGCTTTAGTATTAATTATGTTTATGTCACCTTGATGGCTTTGGCTGAATTAGGGAGTCCCTCCTCTATGTCGTCCAGCAGCACTCCTCCCAGCCCCAGCTGGTCATGTTTGTCCAGCAGCCTCAGCAAGGCTTTCTTGTCCTTCAGGTTGTACTTGGGTTTGAAACCATAAGTTCCATCACGAACCTCAATTTTTGGGTTATTGACCAAGGCCTGAGATCAGGGGTAAAGAGAGAGCAATAGATGTGCAGATGCATTCATTTTATTTAATTCACCAAACATTAAAACAAAAAATAAAATCCATATCTTCTGTTGCTTAATGCATAAAAGATGAACTAATAATAGTTTTTGATTTTGAACATTTATCTAAACTCCAATTTTCTCTTTGGGTAAACTGGTTCTGCACATTAAATATAAACACCTTCCACATGTTCTTCAGCTTAATTATTTGGTTTTAACTCAGCAGCTTCTTTCTTTTGTAACGTACAAGGTGTGCGAGTAAGAATGATTGATAGCAAGGCAAAAAACGCAAACAGGATTATGTGGATTTCAGGTGCAGAAAACTTGAGGGGAAAAGGTGGTGGAAGAGTCTAATCATCATAACGTGATAAAGTGAAGTGCACCTCAGTCATGAGCCACTGTTTCTGTTTCATGCTGATGTCAAGAAGTTTGGTCTCATCCAGAATCTCATCAAGGGTCAGGAAGTGTGTGTCACCATTCTGATGTCTCGTCTGTGAGTTAAGGACAGAAAATCACACATAAATTGGGGTGGGGGCATGTAAACACAGTTAATGTCATAAAATCTTCCATGCCAAATATTTCAAAATCTAAGGTCTCTGTCTCAAACAGCTCATATGGCTTCGGCCAAATGTCTACAATTTAGCACCTCGGATGCAACCATTGGGGTATTTTACACAGTTTAAAACTCAGTGCATTCAACAGATGGCACATAAAGTGCACACATTCAAGGAAAAATCTGTCAAGCAGAGCGTGAGTTTAACAGAAAGGGATGAGTCAGACAGCTAGTTTGACAGGAGCGTGCTGCCTCTGCAGAGCCACAGCATGAAAAACAAGCTGTTTGTGTACCCAGAGAAAGACTAGGGGACCAAATGTTACACTGCAGACATTACTGACTCATTGAGCCAATACAAAAGACAACAAGTCACGTTTGTACAAAGCTTTGATGGCGATGACAACCAGTTCAAAATAAAAAAACTTAGTGGCTGCCATTGTAAGAATTTAAATCAACTCACAGATGCACAACATAAATTAAACTAAATGAAAACAGCGTTGCCAGCCTCAATTTCTCCATTTCAAAGCCAATTCTAACATATGACCATACAAAGACTAGTCTAACAGTCTTTGTATGTACAGAAATGTATGTATATGTACATGTATGTATGTATATGTACAGAAAATTCCTTTCTTAAAAGGTAAGAGTTTTTCTAGACGGTTACCTTCATGTAATTGACGATCTTGGCCAGACAGCCAAACTTGTACCCAGAGCTTGCCTTGATGTTGAAGTTGCCATTACTGGATTCTGTGGGGAAAAATCAGCACAGTTTTTCTAAATAAAATGTTGCAGTATGACTGTATTCTAATATCAGATAGGTGTACTAGAAAATGAGAAATAATGGCTTGTGTCACTGCTCAGCCAAGGGAAAACATTACATATGGAGTGTGTTGGAGTTGGAGCCTGTTTTAATCCACCAACCGATACCAGTATCGAAAATGTCTCTGATACTGCAGAAAATGCTGGTATCAGTACTGGCAAGTACTGGGGTTCAGGCACCAATCCAATACCACATAATTCCTTCATTATTAAAATAGGAGTCCATTTCCTGATTATCTCTGTCAGCTCTGACACAGTTATTTTTCGCTGTTCTTAAAACAGTTGTGCTGTGCTGCCATCTGCAGCCTACTGTTTTAGAGGAATGACGAAGAACTGATCACTTGACACCTGTTAAACAAGGAGTTAACTAGTAATCATGTTGGCGGTGTGGCAGTGTTTCACACTGGATTCTTCCTGCGACACTGTATTTAAAAATAAATGGCCTCAATTTTCTGTATTCATTCATGTTTTACAAAAGGTTTAACCTGAGCCAGGCCTTATCACAATGATAATCATATCACAGTCATGCAAGTGTAATATTGTAATTTTTTTTAAATGACATTGTGGTATCGGTACTTAGCATCGGCAAATACCCACAGCACAAGTATTGGAATTGGTATTGGGAAGGAAAAATAGTGTTGCAACATCTCCAGCAAAGAAACATACAGTACAGCAACATTATGTCTATTACTGCAAGCTGTGTGGTACATTGCCATGGAAACTATGCATTCAGTATGTGATGCAAAATGGTTTCATATTTTATCTAATTTCCTGACAAGGTGATTCTAGACTGATGATACTGAATTTAAAGGTTCTTATACAGCTAACTGACATAATAAAAAAAAAAAAGAAGCAGCAACAAGAGGCCGTTTGTTTTATTTTTTCCATGTCACCAGTGTCTGGGCCCACAATTTAGAAAAAAAAAAAGTGTCGCCTGTTTTGGAGAAATGAAAATGTCAAATAAGAAAAAAACCTGTGTCAAGTCAACTGTTTGGTTCCACTGTAACTGTATTCTCATGTACTGGTTTAATCCACTGAAAAGCCAGAGGGTTGAGTCAACCTAAAGAGTCCAACAATGTTGTGGTGTGATGCATACAAAAATATCAGAGGCTGACATTCATCAGTTTGCCAGACTCCCAAGTAGCCATTTGCTGGTTGGGTGCATTCAGGGAGTAACGTTTTAGAAAGTTCATCTAAATATCCAAAAATATTATTTTCTTCCTGTTTTATCTGGTGTAAGACCAACATGAACATGTTGTAATGGGCTAATCTATACACATACGGCAGGCATATCCATTTTATTTCTAATTAAATATTCTGCAGCATTTTTCTCATCTTCATTGGTAAGATGTGGTACACATTATCACTGATCCAAGTTTGTCAGAGACCAACTGGGGAGTTTAATTGGGTAGTTAGGAAGAGGGATGTCTAGGTTTCCTCCTGAACCTGCTTTTTGGCTAACATTAGCTTGTAAAATAATTCTACCACATGGTGTTTAGTGTGTTTATTTTTATTGTTTTTGTTTTTTTTAATAATGGACCTACACAAAAATAGTCCAAACTGGAGAAGTGAAATGAAAATAAGAACATATCAAAAAGACTTCTAGAAAGTATGAAAAAGTATGACCATATGCTTTCACTCTGCTGTGAGCTCAGGTGCAACCAATTCACCTTCTGAAGTCACATATTTGGTAAATAAAGCCAACCTCCAATTTAAGCTCCAATTTGTGTTATTTGATCTCAGTATTACACTTGTGTTGAAAGGACCCAGAGTCTGACTGTTAAGCGCCCTGAGGTGACATTGTCATGAATGGACACTATACAAATAAAGTTGAATTGATTTGAATTGAATTACCACTGATTAAGATGGACCACCAAGAAAACCAGGGAGCTCAGAGTTGTTCAGAAAAAAAATCAAGACTGGGCAACACTATTGAGCGCCAGTAAATCCATAAATTTGATATTTGGGTGAGTATGCCATCACAGCAAACCTGCCTAGAAAGGCCCGTCCAACCCAATACTTCTCATTACTCAAGCGCAAACCCCAGAGGACGTTGTGTGTTTGCGGAAGCTGTTTAGAAGCTCAACACAGAGGTATGTTCAAACCCTAAAGCCACACTGGAGTGGTGTGAGGAGAAATGTTTAAATGTGTTGGAATGACCTTGTCAAATCCCTGATTTCTAGCATGACATTGCTGTGTAACTTGAAGGAGTTTGGGCCTTTTTGCTTTGAAAAACATTCTAGCAGCTAGATGTAGCAAGATCATAGAGACATGCAGCTGTAACTGCTGCAAAATGAAGCTCAACAAAATACTGAGTAAATGATGAAATAACTGGGTGAATAGTTATGCCATGCATGCTCAAGTTTGTCAGTATCACTTCTTGTTCGCTTCACAATAATACTTTGAAACATACTGCTATTGTTTAAAGGATCAAAACAAATTTCGTTGCTGTAAGTCTTTTCTGATGACTTTAATCTTATGAAAGATGAGTATTTATATTGGAAACTAGATGAGTATATTGGATACTGTTTACAACTGTAGAATGGATGAACATAAATTTAACAAATTGCTGAGCATTTGTAGGAGCAGGAAGTTCATGTTGGGTTAGGGAGTAAAACTGTGCTTTAGGCCTGAGCAATATGACCTAAAGTCAATATCACGATACAACAGTTCACCTCAGTAACAATAAATGGACAATACCTTGTTACAGACTGGATGGAGTGGAGTCACATGACTACAGATGGTACATGCAGCTTAGCGTCTTAAAGGGACATGAGCAAGGCCACCTATAAACAGCCACAATAGACAAAAAAAATATACCAACATGGGTAAAATGATGTTGGTTATTGCTGTAAAATTTCGATGTCTGTAAATTTTCGTTCATCGCCTCACCCTTGTTTGTCATATTTAATTCTTTATTTATGTTTGTTATTTGCTGTGGTATATGTAGCCAAAATGTTGCTCCATATTCAGGCGTCCCCGCTGTAGTTTCCCTTACTTCAATGTGGGTCCTGCTGTGACACAGCTCTATTCTCTGCCAGAATGAGATGAAGAGTGAGGTATCTGTGGTAAAATTACCTCCAACTCATTGGTTTCAATTTTAAACTGCTCCGGTCGCAGTGTTGAATAACATCAATCCATCCATCCCTCCACTCGCCTTGTAACCTGTGGTATCGTGGGGCTTTGTGTATTTATGCATGCTTCGTATTGTATGGTGATCAAACGTCCTCTTTTACACAAACATGTACTGAGAGGTCTGTTTGAGAGGTAGAAAAAGCGTCTGGGAAAAAAAAAAAAAAATCCATTTTCATCTTGGTGGTGAGGCATCGGAAGCTCAGGGCATGATGGAAAGCAGGATGCTCTCATCAGTTCCGCATAAAAAAAAGGTTTCTTTTTTTCTTTTTGTCAGATGTTTGCATATTTTTTTTTATTATATTATTACGTTATAAAGAGAAAAACACAAAAAAAAGAGACACTTGTTCAAATTCATCTTCTCCACCCCACAGATGCCAAAGTATTTTTTTTCACACATTTGACCCTAAATTATGTGTGAAAGCCCTGTATACAGTATTAAACAACTGAGCATTATTGTATCTGGCCAGTTTAAATAAAACTACTTGCTCTCATTTTGCAATAAAAATATTGGTATATATATTGTATATTAATATCCAGCCTAAATATATAAGGATATGACTTTTGGTCCATATTTCCCACCCTGGCTCACAGTAATATTAGGGCATGTAAGGCAATGCAACTATGTGGCACACAGACCATTTCAAAACAGTAATGTAGGAGTGACGAATGAGAGCAGCCTAATGAGAATTATTTAGTCTAATAGCCTGTCTAATTCCCTGCTGTAGTCCAATCATACTGGCTCCGTTCCCTCCCCAGTACAGACCAATCCCACCTGAAACAGATACATGAATGATTCATGTTGTGGGTGGAAGCCTCTGTGGCCACGGGCTGCACAGTGGGCGGGATGCTGAAGCTGTGGCAGGCCGTCTAACGAATGGCGCAGAGGCAGGAGTAACGGAAGAGAGCCAATGATGCAGAGAAGGCTGTTCTGTTCAGCTGAGACATGAAGAGCTGCAAGGAGTGGTGAGGAGGAGAGCGGGTGCACAGGCGTCAGCTGAAAGTGTGAGTAAACCAAGGAGGGCAGGTTGAGGACTGAATGTAAGAGGAAAAGAGCCGAAGACCAAGATATAGGTGGAGTGCCAAAAGGAGGAGAGTGAATCTGTTGACTTCCATCTTCAAAGGGCCGAGCCAAACACAGGTGAGTCTGCCTTTTTTTTTTTTTTTTTATCACTACAAACTTGTTTACAATCAAATAACAATCCACAGCATGAATTCAACAGAAAACCAGCTCTTAGCTTTCGTTTGAAGCTATGACTGTTTGCGTTTAAGCATTTACTGGATGAATCATACATATTTATATGCAGCAGATTATTTAAAAAGCTGATACCCTCAGTATTAAAGACGTCCAACTGAAAACCATTTCTTCTAGTGTGATGCTCAGAAAAATATAATTCAATCTTCAACAATCTTTGGCTGTCACTTGTCATATTGAGGCCAAGACAGCACACCCACTCACTGGATTAAATAAACATGGACATGTCTGTGCTCTTCCCCTCTTGAATAACAAGCAGCAGAATATCTCTTTGCATCTGTATGTGTGCACTTACGAGCATCATGTCGGCATTTGAGGAAATAAAAACCTCTGTGCAGCAGCTCTCCTGACGAATCAATGAAAGCTGCAAGGAGCCAGCCAGGGGCATTTGGAGTCGGCCTCTGATGTTAGAGAGATGGACGACGTGTAGAGAGCAATACGTAGTCCTGCAAGGTCTACAGAACGTGCCTGGGGTGGGGCTCATTTGGAATGGGGGTAGCAGATGCTACAAGGGGCCAAACTGTCCTTATTACATGTGTGGCTGCCCAGACAAAAGAGAGGAGCAGCGGCGAGATCATCGGGGGGGAAATGTGGAGAGAGGAAAAGGGAGGGTGGGGGTTAGAAAACAAATTGGCTAAGGAGGCTGTTGTCATAGCAATGAGTTGAAGTGAAACTGATATTGCTGGGCCTGCAACAAGCAGATGATAAACAAGGATCACATCAAGTTGCACTCACTGAAAATAATAAATGCTACAGAGTGCATACCAATCCATGATTAACAATGAAGACAGAAGCTTCAGGATGCTACATAAAATAACAAGCTAACTGAGTATTTAACTGCAACACCTTCATAATCATTGTTGGTGCCATTCGTCATCTTTTAAATGTGATAAAGTTGAGTAAATTAGTGTTCTGTCTGTTAACTTATTTGAGTTAAGACAGTTGCATCCTGACATAAAAATTAAAACATTAAAGAAAATCCATTTCTGGAAATTTCCCAGGACAGTCCTCAACTAAAAATGCACAAATGCAGAGCTGAAGCCATGACAACTAAGGATTCTCACATTACAGTTTCAGGTAACAGCTACCTTTCTGTCTCTAGTAAAACAAGCTCACATTTATAGGTCAATCTAACATGAGTGTACAGAAATAAAAATATGCTTTCACATGTGATAAACCCAGCTACAGCTACAAAATCTTTGAAGCTGACATAAAAATGTACCCCAAGAGGAATGGTCCAGTGTGAGAAGAGGCACTTTTGCTCCTCTTACCAAACTCCTATCTGAGGTCTACTAAAGTAATCTGGGTCAGTTGCCTTAGTCTCGCTGTGCATATGAGTTGTGCGTTACAAGCATGTAGTTAAGCGTGTGGGCAGAAATGCGCAGGGATTTAAAATGGTAGGCGTTAGCTGAAAAAGTGAAAGGACAGCTGAAGAGAGACAAATGGTCTGACAATGTTCCCACTGAAGAACATGTTTTAACATTGCAGACACCTGAACGTTTTGCCAGGCATGAGAAAGCCCCAAAGCAAGTGTAGATGGCACATTCACTAGGCATCAGTCTTTCCATACTGCATTTACAAGACATTTTATTGTAATATAACACTATAACATTACATAGTACTGCTTCTGAGAAGCAGCTTCTCACGGTTTCACTTTCTTTGCTGTCACAGGCACTAACACTCTGCCTTCCTTCCTACTTCTGTTGTTATTGCTTTTACCCAGGAATCATGGCCAACATCACAGCCACTGTACACCCAAGTAGTCTCCCACTGCGCCCCGAGGCAGTCCCTCTGTCCCAAGTGTCCTTGCAGGTCCAAGAAGTGTACCCCTTCCATGATGGCTGGAATGTGGCCTGTTTTATCATCCTTCTGCTTTTCATCCTCACTGTCCTGTCCCTGGCTGCCTTGGCCGTCCTCTATGAGCTACTGGACTGTGGGTGTTGTGCCAAAGGGAAAACACACCAACAGCTACAGGAAGAAGGGCCGGGAAGCTGCAGCAAGCTCATGACCAGCATTTGCAAGGAGCCAGAATCCCACACGGAGGTGGTATAGCAGAAGCTGTGATGAGCAAAAAGGAGAAGTTGGGTTTTATTGCTGAATTGGCAAATACCAAAGCAATGACCCAGATTCCATGATAAAAAAAAAGGAGACTGATTTTTTTTCCCTTTCAATTTAAGGAAATTTTCACACATCTATAAAGAGACTATTAAAAGCTGTATTTTACACTACAAATGTCACTAGAGGAAAGAGAGCCCCTGAGTACAAACTGTACAGTGTGGCCTGAAAATGACTTTTCACAGTACTTAACACAGACTCACAATGAAGTGGGCCATCATCTGCTTTATTTTTTATCTCTTTAAACTAGAATTTTTTTCAATGTAAGTATGATGTTGCATGCTCAAAATATACTAAAAGAAAAGAAAAAGGCATCTAACACACAAAAAAGCATTTATTTTCCAAAGGCAACTGTCCTGTGTGAGTACTATATGTACTTGTGACCTGCTGGATATTGATGATCTTTAATGAGTTATGCTGTATATAAAGATGCTATCCAACATGAAGGACGTGACCATCTCACTTCAGACTGATAAGCTCAGCTGGACATCACTGCTTTGGATGAAGCCTCTGTTGCCTCGTTTTTCACTAAACTGTTCACCAATGATGTCAACATGTTTAACCATGCAACATTAACATGGTGAGTGTGGTAGCTGCACAGTGAAGTAGTTAATTGTCATACTGAGCACAATGTATAAATTCATATGCCTTATCCAAATTGCCTAATAAACTTTCACTGTTATGTTGTTTTCCCCTTTTTAAAAATAATTCAATAATGTTTGAAATATGTTATTCTAGAGCCTTTTAAACACTGGCTGTTAAAACTGTTGTCAAAAGATTTGATACAACTGTCTGCAGGAAGTCAAGACATGGGATTATGAAAGCAGAGTTACATTTGTGTAAAATGGCATGTGCCAGGTTATCTGACAAATATGCAAGATGAGTCCCGTAACTACTTCTGAGTGAGGACTGAGGGTTTTCAAGCTTACTATCCATAATTAATAGTTCAAAGAAGAATTTTGTATTATGTGGATTAAATTTCAAGGCTTCAAATTATGTTTCAAATAATTAGATTTAGTTTTTCTAAAGAAAAAACAACGCAGCTTAAATAATCTGATGATCATTATTGTTATCTTTAAAAAACACACACAAAGGAAAAGTGAACATTATGACATGGGAGAATTTTGACAAACTGGATTATTGTGAATGTTGACAGAAGAAATTTAAAAAGTACTTTTTCAGAATGTTATGGGAGTTGCTATAAATTGTTACCTGAAGGTGACGACTGGAATTTCTGGTTTCCATCAGAATCAGAATTGCAAGTGTGTTTCTGCATTCTTCATAAACATGTCCTCCTGAGCAATTTTCCATCATAACATGCAGACTTTTTTTTTCATGAAAAACATGATGAAAAACAATCAAATTAGAATGGCTGAAATGAAATGATAAAAGCTCTAAACCATAGATTGGGATGTTTATATTTCCATGTCATCACAGGAGAGTCAATAGAACATCAACAAAGCCTAAAAAAAAAAAAAAAAAAATCATTCTTTTGGGAGGTTTTGCCTTTCACTGTGCAAATGGATTTATACTGACTAGCTACAACTTAATGATAAGTCCGGTGAGCAGCTTTAACAAGGTCCAAATCATTGTGGCCATATCTTTTAGATGAAACCATTATGTAACAGAGAGGCTTGCAAAGGGATCCCAGCAATACTGACAAAAGGCTAATTTATGCTTCCTTTAAGTTTGTAAATAGGCACAGTACATCAGTTTCAACTGTTCACAAACGTCACTACACTCGTACTTCTGTGCATCTTTACACTGGCAAGATTGTCACACAGTACATCTACAAGCAGGTGCCGCTCAGTGCAGAGAGCAGAGTTCAGAGCTCCAACGTCAGTTTTAGACAACAGCAAACATAGAAACAATATTTGGAGATTATAATGTATGAAATGCATAAAAAGCGCAGCAGACAAAGGTGATTTGTGCAGCCATTCATTACATCGTAGCTTCTTTTTTGTTCCTTATACTGGTCACACTTCCACATACTGCGCAACGCTGCCTCTGCATTTCAAGTGTTACTGCTCAGTTTGCCATGTCAGGCTGCATATATCCGCAAACCTTCTGAAAACAGACCAAATATGAATGTAAAAGATGAAGACGGGGAGAAGGCGCAGTCTGTATGTATGTTTAACATGAATATAAATAAGCCTGAAGCAGCCCCAAGGAGACAAAATGCGATATGAGATGTGATTTGATTTCCCCTCTGGGATAAATAAAGTATTTTTCATTTCTTAAGGGAGAATGACATCTGAATACGGGTGTATCCTGATGCAGTGTTCTCAATAAAAAATTTTTTAGAAAGCAAACTTCAGTAATTTAAGGCCACATCTACACTAGGCCATATAGTGCTTAAACACAAATATTTAGCCAAAACCACATTGTAGCCACACTAGCCTATCGTTTCAGGTTCCCTTCCCCAGATATTTTTTACATCTGGTTCTTGGATTGGTGTAGACTCATTAGGCGTTTAAGAACTGAGTTCGGTAAGAAGTGACGTCATAAAGAATGCGCCTTGCCACAACCAACTTAATCAACCAGTGACCACTCAGGAGTAAACAATAGCAAGATGGAGGCGAATCATTCAGACGTGACTTTGCTGCTCCTTATTTTACATGTGGAGGCACTTGTAAAGATCACACGCACATATTTGCACATGCCTACTAGGTCAGGGTTGCGCCAACGGGCAGGAGGAGGGGGTACGCAAACAATGCATTGTGCGGTGTGGACAGGTATAAGGTTAGGTGGGATTTACCCTGTATAACTGTGTTAGTGTAGAAGTAGCCTAAAGTTCATAAAAGCTGCCAACAAAGCTGGAGATATTAGAGAGTACTCTCAAACAGAAGTATCTGAATACTCATTAAATACAACCATGATACATCATAGACATTCTGACTTTAAATAGAAGAACATGTTCAACCAGAATTTAACATTAGTGCATTAATGATACTGTAGGACCAGAAATGTGACAGAGTTTTGTTTTTTAACCTCATGCTAATGCAGGATATCGGCTCTATTGTTGGCATAACTATTCACTAGGGTGCAGACTGGAGTACTAAATGAGATTTATAGTATTTATGAGGAACACTGCTATAATACTAAAAATGTAGTATTTGATTGATGTCAAGAAGATCACAGCTGAAAAAGCAATTGCTGCAGTTTTTACATAATGTTTAAGAAGAAAACTAAATCAAAAGATGTGGAACATCTGTCACCACCATGCTGTGTCTCAGATAAGTGAAATGGCAATTTTGAGGAAGTAAATAACTGACAAGCAAAACAAATAAGTAAGCATGTGTGTGGTATAGGGCTGGACAATTAATCGAATTTTAATCGTGATTTCAATTATGCCCTTTCACAATCATAAAAACACTGTAATCGAAGAAAAACGATTAATCCTGAAGCAAAAAAACTGGTGGAGTTATAGGAAGCAAACTGCAGGGAGTATAGAACAGGAATGCATGCAGACTGAGTATTCATTTTTATTTCTATTATTATTTTAAATAATATTCTTATTTTACTCCTTTGCTTGTTTCTAATTTATTTCTGGTTTTATTCATTTTTTAAAGTTATATTTAAAGATGTTTTGGTGGTTTAATAAACACTTTTTATAAAATCAACGAATAATCATGTATATTAATCGTGTTTTCAATATCAGTCAAAATAATCGTGATTATCATTTTTTCCATAATCGTCCAGCCCTAGTGTGGTAGGCAGCTATTAGAAGCACACAAATGTATAACTAAAAACAGGTGCATCTTTGGAGTTCTGTGATTGGCATCCATACATGAAACACCTAACATAACTTAAAACCAGAAATCAAAATTTATTTGCAGTTCACTTACCAGAGCTGTGTTTGGACCCAGAGGAGCTCTCCTTGTCTAGTTTGGGTTTCTTCTTCTTGTGTGACCCTGAGTCTGATGCAGCCGGTCTCTTCTCTACAGCTGGGGTGGAAAGAGCTCTCTTCTTGAACAGCTCCCTCTCCCTAAGTAGAGCTGGGTCCATACTGGCTATCTGAGACCAAAAATATCAATAAGAGGCAAACTGAGAAAGATGAAACAACAGGC
This sequence comes from Atherinomorus stipes, assembly GCA_023101725.1. Taxonomy (NCBI): domain Eukaryota; kingdom Metazoa; phylum Chordata; class Actinopteri; order Atheriniformes; family Atherinidae; genus Atherinomorus; species Atherinomorus stipes. Next base: position 70,577 of record JALJCO010004422.1, read on the forward strand.
CAATAAAACCGACCTATTTTCATTATGTAATACAAAATGAGAGAGAGTGGTTTTCATTTTGTTTACACCAGGATATATTTGGATTACTGTACACATATATTATTGGGGACGGCTGAGGTATCAAAAAAAAAAAAAAAAAGCGCTGCTGAATCCTTGTGTTGCTAACTGCACAACTCACTCGTTGCTTAACTAAATTACACAAAGCAGACGTAGCAGGTTGCTGGAAAGTGCAAATGACGTTCCAGCCAAGTAGAATTACAACACTAGCAAAATAACAGACTCGTGTACAGTTTGTGAACCAAAGGTTTCTTGCCTTCAAAACGATAAATAACGGATTTTAAATAGCCAAAAGCTTTACTCGTTGCCCAAGTTACTAACCCAAGCAAGTATCAAGAACAATGATTATGCCAAGGCATGCTGCTCAATATGGCATCAACAGAAAACACCACGGCTAATGTATTAAACCCAAGGGAAATAACCTGCAACAGTTAGCGTAAATTACGGTTGTATTATGACTTCTACCCAAGCTACAAGACACGCTAGCTGATACACGTCTTTTATCAAAATAAATACCTGTTTTTAACCTAAATCAACATTGACAATTTAGGACATTTAGATGACCAAACAATGAGCAAACGTGACAGCACGACTATCTCAGTTGTTAACCTAGCGTTAGCATATCCATTTGTTTAAATGATTTTAGTGGACGTTACCTGACACTGCTTCTGTTCTCACGAGGAGGAATCGACAAGTTAGTCCAAAAGGACTAACTTATGAGAACGTACAACAATTTTACCTCTAGAAAAACACGGTTTCCGTAGTTCTTTCTATGGTAACATAAGTTAACACGAGCTAACTTCATACAAATATTTTCCTTTCCCCCCTCTCCCTCACATACCGCTTCCGTTTCGTGATCGAATTCTCGGCTATCGACAGGTATTCCTTGATGACGTCATCACGTACTAGGGGTGTGCGTTTCTGCAAGATTTGGCAGCAATCCGAGACGTGTAAATAAAGTATCATCGATACTGGTACTTTAAAATTGGACTGTCAAAATTAACGCGTTAACGTAAAGACATTAAGCTGTGGAATTAATGAATTAATGCAGGAGCGTTGATATCAATATAATGAATATTTGGATCTATTCGCCATGCAAAATTATTTATTTTACAGTAAATTAATGTTTTTGCTACACAATATGAACATTTACAAAGAACTGGTTAAAATAATATAAGACTTCTTGTGACGAAAGCTAAAAGATGTGACAAAAATTTGTGACAAAAACATAGTGGGATGAGTGTCTCTAAAATGTTACTTCACTGTCATAAAGAAAATAAGCAGAAGAAGAAGAAACACATAATGGTGATAGGGCTTGGACAAAAATTTGGTGACCCTTAATGTCTTAATTTACTGATATCAGAACTTGATACATTTGTTGACTATTTCAACCATGGTAACATAATCCTCCACAGACTCATGAAATCAACCGAAACTGACAGAAAGAAAGAAAGAAAGAAAGAAAGAAAGAAAGAAAGAAAGAAAGAAAGAAAGAAAGAAAGAAAGAAAGAAAGAAAGAAAGAAAGAAAGAAAGAAAGAAATTCATGGTCATGTCATGAAGGGTTATAAACCTATAATGACAGTGCTTCCAGAGGTCAGTTGAGTTTAAGTCAGAGCTCTGGCTGGGCCAGTCAAGAATGGTCCCAGAGTTGTTCTGAAGCCACTCCTTTGTTATTTTAGCTGTGTGCTGAGGGTCATTGTCTTGTTGGAAGGTGAACCTTCAGCCCAGTCTGAGGTCCTGAACACTCAGGAAGATGTTTTCTTCCAGGATCTCTCTGTACTTGGCCACATTCATCTTTCCTTTAGTTGCAACCAGTCGTCCTGTCCCTGCAGCTGAAAAACACCCCCATAGCATGATGCTACCACCACCATGTTTCACTGTTGGATGTTAGGGAGGTGATGAACAGTGCCTGGTTTTCTCCACACATATCACTTAGAATTAACTCCACAAAGTTCAGTCTTGGTCTCATCAGACTAGAGTATCTTATTTCTCACAGTCTGGGAGTCCTTTGTGTGTTTTTTGGCAAACTATGCAGGCTTTCATATGTCTTGCACTGACTCTGCCATAAAGCCCCGACTGGTGGAGGTCTGCAGTGATAGTTGACTTTGTGGAACTTTCTCCCATCTCCCTATACTGTAACTCTGGAGCTCAGCCACAGTGATCTTTGGGTTCTTCTTTACCTCTCTCACCAAGGCTCTTCTCCCACGATTGCTCAGTTTGGTTGGATGGCCAGAGTTCTGGTCGTCCCAAACTCCGTCCATTTAAGGACTATGGAGGCCAACGTGCTCTTAGGAACCTTTTGTGCTGTAGAAAAATTTTTGTAACCTTGTCCAGATCTGTGCCTCGCCACAATTCTGTCTCTGAGTTCCTTGGATGTTCCTTCAATCTCATGATTCTCATTTACTCTGACATGCACTGTGAGCTGTAAGGTCTTATATAGACAGGTGTGTGCCTTTCCAAATCAAGTCCAATCAGTTTAATTAAACACAGCTGGACTCCAGTGAAGGAGTAGAACCATCTCAAGGAGGATCAGAAGAAATGGGCCTGTCTGATAAGCCTTCATGGGCTTATCAGACACTTTATTAAGTACTGTACAATAGCCATGTGGCAAAATACAGAACAAAGCATAACATCATAAAACTTATGAAAATATGGACACACAAAACTAATACTTTCATATGGGATACAGAATACTTTGCAGCAGATACCAGGCCTTTTCCACAAATTTTGCGTGCACAGAAATATTGTTTTCAAACAGCCTGCATAGAATCTCTACGTCATGTTTCCATAGTAAATCAGGATTTTCTGACTGGATCAACTCAAAAGAGAATTCCTTAAATCACAGTATAAAAACAATAAAACCAAAATAACATTCATCTTCCAAAAACCTTGAAATCACAAATTTCACACAAACGTAAGTGCTCAGATTTGCTTTTAAATCGACTAACTTTTCTGCCAGCGGCAAGTTTCTTAACTAACCACAAAGATCTCTGCCCTCTCTTTAAATTAAAGAAAATATAAGGTTCTGTAACATAATCATTTTAAAACTAAACATAATTTCTAAGCTTTGGCTTCCTCCATCTATCCCGTTTCCATTGATCTTCATATTTCACGAGTAATCTTTGTCTGACAGAATTTGCATTACATTGCAAGCTACTGTATGTACCTCCAGAGATAGTAAATGGCTCAACATCTCCTCTTAGTGGTTTAGTGAAGACATTACTTCATTTGTACACTTCTCTCAATGCACTGCAAATTTAGTAAAGACAACTGTTACTAAATGTTTTTGGTCTGAAAGAGTTGGACTTGGTAAGGGACTACTTGAAATCATGTCTTTAAATCTGGTGGAATCTGAATGAAGAACTTAAAAAATAAGTATAAGGAAGCTCTTTTACAAGACTGTGCCCAAAGAGCCCATCAGGAAATACCGACAACAACAATGATTTGGTGGGTTGTGTGTGTCAAAATAACATCAGCAAATTATCTCAAAAGTGAAAAAAAGTCATGAAAGACTGATAAAAAGAGAAGGTAAATGTGAAAAAAGGCCAGTCTCAAGAGGTGAGTTTTGTATAAAGGTTTGAAAAGACTCAATGTGGAAGAGAGCTCCAGAGGTGAGGACAACTACTGTAAAGGCTCTTGACCCCATTATAGCTGTATGGGCAGATGGAGCGGAGCCGCTGAGAAGATGAGGACAATCTTAGGGTGCAGGCTAAACTGTAAAGATGAAGGAGTTCAAAAAGATATGGGGAAGCAACATTATGTAGAGCTTTCAAGGTAGTTTATAGATCTGATACACAATAGACATTTTGACTTTGAATAGAAGGACGTGTTAAAATTTATTCATCAAGGCTGTTTTCATTTACAGGAAGTTGTGTTTTTGTGTAGTTACTACAGCAATTATATATGCACATGAGCTTAAAAATATACTGAAGTGTTTATTTATTACAAGACATTTTTAGTGCGCTGTGTGGCAGACTGGAGCTAGCAAACACCTGAGTAAGCTATATCTTATTACTGAAGTTAGACTTTACTGACTGAGGAAGTTAAGCAACTTTACCACTGAGCAATGATTTATGAAATGACAAGAAAGAGAGATAAGCACCCAGGAGAAGCAAAATATGGATCATAGAACAGAACTGGCATTCAAGTCAAGCTGAAGAAAGGGAGCAAAAGACATATTTTCCCCAAATAAATACTTCAACTGCTTTGCATGAGCTCTTGCCCATGGACAAAAAGGCAAAGGACTTAAAATAGAGGATGCTTCTTCATTTTATCTAAGAACTGAGGAGGAACTTGTTCCAAAACTCAGAGCTCCTCAGATGTTAGCATCAAAAGCTTTATGGCTTTCTTTTTTTCTTAACTTTGATTGGCTTTAACATGCTGTCAGAGTGTTTTCTTTGTGAATTCAGTCACTTTATGAAGCAAAGTACGTCAAACCTTTGTTCCTCTGAATTTCTGTCGACTGTGTGCCTCTTTTAGTTGTCTATCAGATTAAAGAACCTGAAAGCTTGGGTTCAGATCTCAAGTGCTTTTGCCTAATATTTAATTTTATTCTTTAAAAAAAAAAAAATAAACAAAAAAAAAAAAACCCAAACAAAAGAAGTCATTTCTACAGCTTCAGGACCTTGCTGGTGGTTTGATCTGATATGAAAAAAAAAAGAAAAAAGGAATGGTTGACAAGAGAAAGAGATGCAAAAAACACTTAAACCAGTGTTGCTATGAATATTTGCAACTAAGTGATCTGAAACATTCTCATGTACATTCACTTGCCACTGCAGCAGGGTGCTGCCAGTTCTGAACCTTGCCTTCACAAGAGTGTTTGCCACAAAAAAAGAAAGAAAAGAAAAGAGTCATCAGCTATAGGAGTGGATAGGCACTGCTTTCTAATATCTATAACTTTATTTTTTAAAAGCTTAGTTTTCTTTGTCTTTAAAAAAAAAAAATCTTGGTGTGATCCCATAATATTCTACCTGTTACTCTTCATATTGTAGCCTTTAAAAAGTCTCTGTCTTGGTTTAGAAGAATTCACAATCTTGTGGAAGACTGCTGATCTGACAGTTGTGCAGAAAACCATCATCGACTCCCTGCACAAGGTGGGAAAGACACAAAAAGTGATGGCAAAAGAAGCTGGATGTTCTCAGAGTGCTGTCTTAAAGCACATTAATGGACAGTTAAGTGGAAGGAAGAAGTGTGGAAGAAAGCAGTGTACAAGCCGGAGGGCTGATTGCAGCCTGGAGAAGATGGGCTAGAAAAAAGAAGGACTGGTCTGTTGCCCAGAGGTCAAAAGTCCTCTTTTCTGATGAGAGCAAGTTCTGCATCTCATTTGGAAACAAAGGTCCCAGAGTCTGGAGGAAGACTGGAGAGGTGCTAGATAGAAGATGCATGAAGTCCAGAGTTAAGTTTCCCAGTTTGTGATGACCTGGGGGTCCATGTCAGCTGCTCGTGTTGGTCCTCTGTGCCTCATCAAGTCCATTATAAATGCAGCCGTCTACCAGGACATTTTGGAGCACTTCATGCTTGCTTCAGTGGATCAGCTGTATGGGGATGCAGACTTCATCTTCCAGTAGGACTTGGCACCTGCCCACACTGCCAAAACTAAAAAAACCTTGGTTGATTGGCCCAGAAACTCACCTGACCTGAACCCCATCGAAAATCTGTGAGGTATTGTCAAGAAAAAGCTGAACGGGAAGAGACCAAACAATAGAGAAGAGCTCAAGGCTGTGATGGAAGCATGCTGGTCTTCCATAATACCTGAGATATGCCAGAAGCTGGTTGCATCCATGCCACGCTGGGTTAAGGCAGTCATTCATGCAAAAGGGGCCCCCACCAAGTACTTAGTACAGATGCAAGATTTTACTTTAGGAGGCCTGATATTTTTGTATTTAAAACCCTTCTCTGATTAATTTTATGCAGTATTCAAATTTTTGAGTTTTTGAAGTTGAGGTTTTCTTAAGCTGCAACTTCTAATCAGCAACATCCAAACAAATAAAAGCTTGAAATATATTGATTCACATATTATTTGTCTATACAATATGTAAATTGCACTTTTTTAGTTTTAGTTATGGAAATACATGAACTTTTTCACGATATTCTCATTATTTGGGTAGTACTGGACTACTGGACTAGTATCTGGACTAAATCTTTTGAACAACTGGCCCCATCATTGTGAGTGAAAATCCCAGCAGATCAGCAGTTTCTGAAATACTCAGACCAACAATCATACCATGTCACTTTAAATCCCCTTTCTTCCTCATTTTGAACTTCAGCAAGCTGTCTTGAGCATGTCCACATGCCTAAATGCATTGAGCATCCATGCCAATGCATGGATCATGTGATTGGCTAATTAGCTATTTGTGTTAGCAAGCAGTTGAACAAATGCCCCTAAAAAAGTGGGTGGTATTTTATACCAGCATGAAATTGTGGGGATATTCTGGAAAAATAAGCAGCTCTTTCTTTAACTGAATGATCTGCAGGTCTGCTTGAACACATTAACCTTTCGATTCACTGTACAAACAGGTTAAAAACATGACTCCAGTTTTGAAAAATAATATAAAGCTTATATATTTTGTGTGGTATTATTTATACATTGAAGCTAACCACACTGCTTTAAAAAAATACCAAGTGCTGCATGCAGCATTATCTCTCATGCATTTATAATAAGGACACATGTAAAGTATGGGTATTGTATCTTCTTATTTTTTTTACACCCTGCACAACACAATGTTGTGTAAAGCATATTAAAAGCATCTGAACAGTGATATAAAACTTTGAGTAGGAGTATGTGTAAATGGCAAATTTGTGAATGTTAGCTGTATATTTAAATTTACAACCCATCTTATTTTCATACACTGTATCCTCCATCTCTGCCTCTACCTGAAAAACTCTGAGATGCTGATATAAAGAATATATTAGTGTGATCTTTGCTGTTTGTGTGTGTGAGTGTATGTGTGTATGACTGGATACACTCATATTTTATTCCCCCAATTATTCAACATCCTTGACAAACAATACTGCAGAGAACTTCGAGTGTGTGTAGGTACATCAGTTCTAACTTAGATGTTCACGCACAGGAACAAATTAGCATCTCCTAAACTGCAAATGAATGATTTAGAAGGATAGTCAAAGAAGTGAGCCCACATTAATGATTTAATATGTACTAACCTATTTAGGGGCTCAGAAGCTGCATTGAATGTTCTGTCCACTGGTTGGTGTCGTGTTCCATGTATTCCACTCAAAGAATGATAGACAAGTGGGATGAACCCATCCACAAACATTCCTAATTTTTATCACGTAAAAGCAGCTCAGAATTAACATCAACATACTGATGAGCCATTTCAATATATTCATGGGAAGACAAGCAAAGGATTCAGCTGGTCAAGTTATTCCAACATAAGCTGTATCAGTTTAATCATTTTCCATGAGCCCTATGCTGGAAGCAATATTCTTTAAAAGTGGGAAAGCATGGCATTATTAACTTAGTCATTTAACTTTGTGGTTCTTGATGTTTTCAATAAATTATGGAAGGAGTGTGTAGTGTACTTCAATTTAAAAAAAGTGTTTAAATACATCTGATGTCACGTGTTACAGTATTGTATGCATTACAGTATGATGAGAAATAATCTTTAACAATTCAAATCATTCTTGTTCATTTTGAGTATTTACATGTATTCTAAATCAGTTATTCCTTAAGTAAGAGATAGTTTGCAGTCATGTAATGTGGACATATTCATTTGGCATATATATACACACACACACACACACATATATATATATATATATATATATATATATATATATATAGAGAGAGAGAGAGAGAGAGAGAGAGAGTGTATATCGGGGAAACAAAGATACATGCATGTATGATTAATATTCATATTGTTTGCATTTTGTTTAAAAATGTAACCGACCATGTAGTTAATTTTCTTCTACTGTATAAGCAAAATTGTAATATGACTTTTTTTTAATTGTGATTTTTCTCATTGTTCTTTGATTATATTTCTGAAATTGTAATAGCTTTGGCAATATTGTAAATCTACATTCATGCCAATAAAGCTTTTTAAATTGAAAAAAATTGAAAATTGGATTAAGGTGAAGAATTTTTATTTGTCATTTTCACAGCACATATTCATACAGGAGAACAGATTCTCTTTCTCTCATGGCACTGTGCAGTAGGAAAAATGATAAATGAAATAAAATACAAGAATCAATAAAATATGAGGTTTATGATAATAAACTAATAGATACAGATAAGAGAAGAAAATTTAAACAGTCTAATCTCTCAACACATACAGTCCTTCAGATTGACATAGGTGGCTACCTGGCAAGAGTGGGTGTGGGAGAGTGAGGTTGGGAGACAGTCCATTGATCAGTTGAATCACCTATGGAAAGAAGCTATTTAGCTTCCTGCAACAAACATGACCAAAAGTAGACTTTGGGGTTCACATTGTTAAAATTTCAAGCTTCAGTATTTTTGAATGGAGGTGCAGCAGTTAACCACGGTCTCGGATTTGGTGGTGCTAATTCTCAGCCTTCAGAGACACTAAAGGCAGTGATGTACAGGAGGGCTCCTACCAGTAAGTCCGACCTGCTTTATCCACATCCAATGTAATTCAGGATCTGTAGGAAACTTAATTAAACTAAAACCGTCCTCACAAGTTTTTAAATGTCATTCGGCAATACACAACAATGGCTGAGCTGCAATTGTTGATCAGTGAAACTGGAAAAGTATCTGAAAAACTACAATGAAGCCGCTAGCCTCCATGTTACCAGAGCTGCAGAGGTTATTCTTGCACTAATGTTACATCATGTTGTAGCGAGCAGCGCCACAGTCTGGTCAAATGTACTGAAATGCAACTGTGTTTCCTAATAACTAATTTTGCAGGCATGCGTGTAGTCAATAAAATATTGGCAAAAAATGTCAAAATTGTATCACTGACACTTTAATCTGCATGTTGATTAAGGAGCCTACAGCAGGTGGTTACATAATTTAGGGAGCTACAACTACAAAGGTCTCTTTTGGGCGCCAGCCTTGACCTTGGAGGACAAGTAAAAGCATACAATCAATAGACCTGAATGACCAGGAAGGCTCGTTAGGTTCTCAGAGCTCAGAAGGATACAAAAAAGCTCATTAAATGCCTCCTACAGTTGTGTGAAAAAGTGTTCCTGACTTCTTGTTTTTTTTTTTTGTTTTTTTTTCCTTTCCTTTCCTTTTTTTCCATGTTTGTCACATTTATGTCTCAGATCATCAAAGAAATTGAACTATTAGACAAAGATAACACAAGTAAACACAAAATGCAGTTTTTAAATGAAGATTTTTATTAATGGGGGAGGGGGGTCCAAACCTCCATGGCCCTGTGTGAAAAAGTGATTGCCCCCCACTGTTCAAACATAAGTAAACTATGGTTTATCACATCTTTGGAAAGCTGAGTTCTCTGGCCACACCAAGGCCAGATTACTGCGTCACCTGTTTTCTGTCAAGAAATCACTTAAATAGGACCTGCCTGACAAAGTGAAGTAGACCAAAAGATCCTCAAAAACTAGACATCACGCTGCGATCCTAAGAAATTCAGGAAAAAAAATGGTTGTGACCAAGAGGTCACAAAAGACCCCAGAACAACAACTAAAGAACTGCAGGCCTCACTTGCCTCAATTAAGGTCAGTATTCATGACTCAACCATAACAAAGAGACTCAAGTGTATCTATCTGCGGCTTGCAACCCAGTGGGCGTGCCGTAGTGTGGGTGGGTCTGGTTAGGTTTAGGGGAAGGGTCAGGGGTAGGGCTAGATTTTACCGTGCTCTCATTGGCCTGGTGGGCGTGTCGTCGAGTAACGTCACACTACGACACGCCCACACTGCGACACGCCCACACTACGACAAGCCCACACTACGACAAGCCCACACTACGACACGCCCCTGTCTTGCGAGCCGCAGATAGACCCTTCTCAAGAGACTGGGCAAAAATGGCCTGCATGGCAGAGTTTCAAGACCAAAACCACTGCTGAGCAAAAAGAACATAAAGGCTCGTCTCAGTTTAGCCAGAAAGCATCTTGATGATCCCCAAGACTTTTGGGAAAATACTCGAGACAAAGGTTGAACTTTTTGGAAGGTGTAGGTCCCATTACATCTGGCGTAAAAGTAACACAGCATTTCAGAAAAAGAACATCATACCAACGATAAAATATGGTGGTTTTAGTGTGATGGTCTGGGGCTGTTTTGCTGCTTCAGGACCTGGAAGACTTGCTGTGGTAAATGGAACCATGAATTCTGCTGTCTACCAAAAAATCCTGAAGGAGAATGGCCAGCCATCTGTTGGTGACCTCAAGCTGAAGCACACTTGGGTTCTGCAGCAAGACAATGAGCCAAAACACACCAGCAAGTCCACCTCTGAATGGCTTAAGAAAATCAGAATGAAGACTTTGGGATGGCCTAGTCAAAGTCCCAACCTGAACCCCATTGAGATGCTGTGGCATGACCTTAAAAAGGTGGTTCATGCTGGAAAACCCTCCAATGTGGCTGGGTTCTGCAAAGATGAGTGGGGCAAAATTCCTCAACAGCGCTGTAGAAGACTCATTGCCAGTTATCACAAATGCTTGTATCTAAGACCCTCGGTTTTTATCCGGGAACCAGCTCTCCAGTAACAGGGTGCTGAGCTGGTGGTGGGAAACACTAGTCTGGACAACTCACTACCATTCTTTACAGGGCCCATCCTTTCTCAGCTAGCATAATTCCAGGGGAATTTCCCCCCTGCTATTTCCCTAAACGTCTTACGCACCTGTTCCAGTCCAGATAATTTTAATACACCGGAACAGTATTGAGTATTAGGGCATGTTTATTGGACTAGACTAACCCTTCAGGGCTTCTGAGATGTTTTACTTATTATGACCACACCCTACCACCAGGTAGAGTTGCAAGCTAAGAACCTTATGGGTGAAATGATGACCGATATTCTTCATGCAGGTTAAATTCATTGAAGCTTTGGAAGAGGTTGTTGTGATCCTACATTCCAGGATTAATGACAATCATAACCTGAATAAAATAATGGCCTTTTCCCTCCATCACACAGACATTCCTTTTCAGGACAACAAGAGAGGAACCGACCTTCGGCCCCTGCTGTGCAAAAGGCACCAGTCTTATCAAACTATAGCTCCTAAAACAGCTACTCTACCCCCGAAGATGAACATCTGCCCAAACTCTGACCACCTCTAAATAAACAGAAACACAGATGCTCCCCATAAATGTTAAGAAGAAACCCTGCAAATGGCAGAACTTTCTTCTAAGTGCTTGTTTGACTCTTCAGCGACCTGAGACCTCTTTGTCTCACCAAAGCTGGTCTCCATCAAAATTGACACTTCTTATCTCTCCCAACAAACTGTGGGACCAAAAGCAACGTTCTCCTCACACCAGGTTTCCTTTCTCCCTCAGCTTCAAAAAGGACATCAGAATTTCAAGAATGTGTTCCTCTTTCTTGTATTAAACATTTGACTTGGATTCTTTTACTTTGAATTAATTTGGTTTAATTCCATATAATCTGATTTATATGCATATAACTTGATTCCTCTTTTGACATGATTCAATCTGTGTTGAACTTTCTAATCTGTTTTCAACAATTTAGAATGTGATGTTTTGAGATGTTTCCTTTTCAGCCGCACAGATGACTTCAAGCTCCTACATGTCATTTTGTATGTAATCAAAGAAACTTTAATTATTGATCGTGCTTACATCTAAATGAGAATGGAGGAGAGAGAAACAGATGCCTGTGTAATGTGATTCTACGAGCTCCATGCTGACGCTTAGTCACTCCCTGTGATGATGTATCGCGTCACAATTGGTTAAGTTCCCCTTCGAGGCGGGCCTTTCAAACCACAGGACCGCTCTCCAATCTTGCTTTTGCAAAGAGTTTGTGCCAAGTCTTCGTCCTGTGAAGTCTTTGTTTTTGTTCCGTTTCATATCGTCCTTTTTGTTATCTCCATGTGTAACCCCTTTGTCTGCGCGCGAAAGATCTTAACAATAGACTATAGTCCAACTAAGAAAGTTATTTTCCCTTTTTGTTGATAATCGTTACCTAGTATCTCTGAAGCCTCCACCAGTCATCAGGACTGACCTTTCTGATTTTTATAGACTTTTCTGAAGATTACTGCTGGACCCAAACGCAGTAGCCCGTAAAGTCTAGTTATTAAATTCGGACCCATTCGAGCAGCTGTCGTCCGCCACCACGTCTCTTCTTCTGGAACTCTGCGGGACAGATTCCAGAACATCAGGGCAGCTCCAGACCTACTGATCCACGCACCAACATCCTTCAGAACACACCGATTCGGATTGGCCACCGGACCGGGGTTGCTCCAGAGAGGACCAGCGTACCAAGACAGTAGGATCTACCCAGCACCTTGAACATATACGTGGTGTCTGACAGTTTCATCTAAATTATAACCCAATTATGTAACTTGAATGTTAATCCAAATTTAGTATATTCACTCCAAATTATAGGTTGGTTGACGGACTCCGCTTCCCCTCCATGCGAGAGTTCATTAGCATAATTAAGTATTCAGAACCATTGTTTTCCATAACGATAAGTTACGAGTTTCTCTCTCTCTTATTCTCATCATACTTTCACCTCATTCTCATCATCATAGGTAAAATCATCTTCTCCTCATGGTGCTTTCATCCTGCAAGCTCAACTGATTTGATATTGTTGGTTTATCCATTCTTGTTAATAAATATGTGTGATCACCTCACCGTTGTTCATGATTTCTGAACGCAAAATCCATGAAACTGACTTCTGTAGAATTTACTTCCTCTCAGATAGACTGATTTAGTTCTGATAAGACATTTTCAGGCTTTCTCATTCAAGCCTGAGCTTAAATAGATATATTTAAGTTATTATGAATGAGTGGTGCCCCAAGCAAACCGAGGTAAATCACTACATTATATGGTGCCCCGTGTGAGGCCAGAAATGACCAGTTTATGGATTTTTGCATTCAGAAACTTGGAAGCTGTGAGAAGCGCACTGCGCAACTTCTGTGTGCTGTGATCTGCATTGTGATGCTGCGATCTCTTTAAATTGCTCAGCAAAAGCTCTGACTTTGAGTGTGGTTTTCCCGAGTGTAAAACTAGGTTAAGTGTTGTAACTGTGGCTTGATCCTGTATGTTAACGAAATACAGAATCTGATCATATTTTGGTGAAGAACTTGGACCAGCGTGGGCGCGGTGTCCCCACTGCTGCGATAAACAAACCCCCATTTTGCATGCAAGAGCACAGATGCTCTATTAAGGCCTTGGTGTTAAAAACTCCCTTGCGTATTCCAACGGATTTTTACACCCGAGTTACAGACCAATTTACTGCGTATTCCAGAAAATTGTCCACCTGGCTCGAACTCCGTTCTGCAGCAGTTAAAGAGTAGCTAACTTTCTTCTGTAGAGCCGTGGTCCTGTAAAGGGAAGCGGTAGGAGATTTCTCTTAAAACCTTGCAGCGCATTCCTGCAGAGTTGTGAAAATTAACCATAAAGAATTTCTCATTTTGCTTGTTAATTCTCTAAGAAAGAGAGAATTTCACTTTGTGTGTGAGCCGTAATTCTGAAAAAAGAAACGGCTGGATTTGCCTTTGATACACCGTTGTGGCGCATTCCCACAATCGCGTGAATATAAGCATAAAGCTGCTTGTGAAACCCCTAAACAGGGAAGAACTCCCGTATCCACACGGAGTTATTTTGCCTTAAATTATACAGAGCGTTGGAAACCTCTGTCAGTAAAGAACCTGCGCGTTTGGACGCGGCAGGCCCCGTTATTCTGTGAACATCTCTGTGCAGAGATCGTTTCCAGGAAGAACAGAAGCAGCCGAGAAAAGCTGCCGAGTTGAGCCCGTTTTGGGGCTGTGTTGTCAGTGATTGCTGAACAGAGAAAAATCTCTAAGTTTTGCAGTGGTTTGAGATAGAAGTTGAAGCCAGCGGCCATTGTCAGACTGACCACGTCAGGTCCGTACCTCGCGGGGGACTCCGGAGGCGGTCCTTAGTTTGTCATCTGTGACGTGCAGTCGTCTCCTCTTGGGAAACACCCCTCTGATTTCCCAGTCGCATTTACGCCATCTCGTGGCGACTTGTTAAACTGCAGTTTGTACCCAGTCTTGTTGAGCAGCGACATCACTGGTAACCTTTTTCACTGACACTTTGACTTGTAACCTGACTACCCTCGTAGTGACTTGTGTAATTAATTCAGGCTTGTAATTATTGTCACTTTTGTAGCTTTGCTCCCCAAGTGTACATAGACACTGTAGATTTGTGACACAACTCTTGTGGCTAGTATCTTGACTAAAGATGACTCTTGCAGCAAGCCTAACAAATCTCTCTCTTCAGAGAGAAGCTCTGGACGTGGAACAACACGCTCTGATAGCTTTAACTGAAGGAGTTGTACCAGGTTATATGACAACGATTTTAGGTGCTGAACCAGCTAACCTTCAGACCATCCTAAATGGTTTGATAAGTGATTTGGAGTCTAAGACACCAACAGATGAAGAGCTGACTAAAACACTAGCAAGTTTTTCAGCAGTTCTTTTTGGGCAACTTAAACATGCGCATAGTCTGATCAGCCAGGCTTATGACAAGCTTGCTACTCAGCAGCAGAAAGTTGCACAGCTAAAGGGAGGAAAAGTGACTTTGCAACACCAACTGGAATTTGCAGAGAAATCAGGTCAGCGTGATAAATCACTGATAGATCAGATGACAGCACAGATTGCATCTAAGAATCAGGAAAACGCTGCTTTGAAAGTAGATTATAACGATTTGGAGGAACAGCTCGAAGAGACCAGAGAAGCCTTAGCTGCAAAAACCCTCCAGCTAGAGACAGCAGCTAAAGCCGAGGAAGAGGCCGGTCCGCCTCTCCGACAAGCTGCACAGCAGATAGAAGAGCTCAACACAGAAATCAGTATGTTTGAGCGACACCTTGAGTCAAAACAGACTAGAATTCAGGTTTTGGAAGAGCAGTTGTATGAGGCAAGAAGGAAATTTGAGGGCATAGAGAAGCATTGTAAGACACTAGCTGGACAACTGCAAAGTGTTACTGATGAACTTCATGCTGAACGCATGAAAGTAAAGGATCTTGAGAATGAGAGGAAAATGGGACTACCCATTAATCTGGATGTCTTTGGTTCTCCAGTGCATTCTGGGAGATTAAGCCCAAATAATCCTTTCAGAGATGAAGGTAGAACTGTCAGCTCTCACAGACAGGATCCCCCACCCAGATCCTTGCCTCTCCACCATGACTTCGGGCCATCTGACCTGGAACTGGCCAAAATTGCTAAAAATGTTAATCGCTTTGATCCTCAAGTTCACGGTGCTCACGACACACGTAGTTACTTGAGAGATATTGAATTTCACCTCAGGAAGTACCCCCATGCTTCCGTGACGGACAGAATATACCTCATCAAGCTGACATCTAGTAGAGAAGTTAGTCGGTTTCTGGACAGACAACCAGACTCAATGATGACTAATTATGATGAACTATGCAAAGCTCTGGAGGAGGAATTCTCCAGTGACCTGGTTCAATCAGGGTTAACAGCAGCCATGTTGATAAAACAGGGCAGGTCTGAACCTCCCCAAGAATATTATCACAGGCTGAGACAAGCTTTCTTCGGGTCGCAAAATTATCAAGACATGGAGAGCAATAGCTCGTTCAAAAGTCTTTTCATGAATAATCTGCATCCTGCAACAAGTAGATTTCTGGGAGTACTTGGAAATCCCATGACTTCGACCACCAGACAGCTCCGCGAATGGGCTGCCACTGCTTTTCAAAAGCACAAACAGTCGAAGCATCAAGAATCAGGTGATGTATTCAGTATAGACACTAAATTTCACCATCTTGAACTTGAGGGAACCAAGACTGGACCCTCACTGTCTGATAACTCACACAAGAACAGATCAGACAGATATGACAGAAGTCAGCCCAGATCTAAGCACAGCCAGAGACGGGAGTCCTCTCAGGCTAGACGGACGGACAGGGACCAAAACTTTTCACCCAGAGAGCCACAAAGTCCTCCTGGAAGAAAAAGGTTCCCCTCTCAGCGTAACCGGCAGTTTCAAACTGGAAACTCCCGATACAGCTACAGAAACCCACCCAGAGAGAGGTCCCCACCCCCTCACTATCAGAACACAGGAAAAGGTCAGGAAACACATAACAAATTTCCTGAACCTGACACTAGATCTTCTGAAAAAGAAGAATTACTTAGCCAAGACGACATTAACACCTTACAGTCTCTCTTACAGAAACTTTCAGGAAAGCTGAAGAAAGAAGGTCCTGATATTCTGTCAATAAGCACCGTAGGTAACGTGTCAACCAGCCACCCGGACCTGTCTTGTCCACCTGAAACTCAGCAGGTAGACAAGTATGATGACTCTGTAAATCCTGACTCTGCTACAGACTCAGGTACCAACCCACGAAGGGGGGGTGTGACCATCCCCACCTCAGTTTCAGACCGGACACAGACAGATAAGTACACACATACTGACATGGTCTCTGCAAAGCCACCATTTCAGCAGCTCCTGTGTTCACTGACTGAAAAAGGACGTCAAAAGAAAAAGTTCTACCTCCCCCTGACTTTAGAAAATATGATAAAATGTGAAGCTCTGCTAGACACAGCCGCTGATATCACACTCATGTCAGCCTCACTGTTTCACCAACTAAAATCAGCAGCACATCAAGGCTGCAGAAACTTGAAGCTGCAACCTTGTGACTTAGAAGCACAATCGTATGCAGCACCCAATGTCACATTATCAGCACGAGCGCTGATACAACTGACAATTGGTCCAAAGACACTCGTACACCCTGTGTACATCTCTCCTTTGGACACTTTTTCATTTCTACTCGGTAAGGATGTCATAGACAGACTTCTACCATTGATTGATGTGAAAAATCTGAAAATGTGGACTCAGGTCCAGAAGCCTCTGCCTCTTTCTCCTTATGACGAAGCAGATTGTGGATGTTATGTTTTAGATGCTGTGAAGCACGATGACACAAAATCATCAGTTGTCTCCACTCTGTCAAAGCAGGCTCCACAGGAAGAACATGCTTTGACTGACCAGACCGATCGGGCTGAACCCACGCCGATCCTGTCTTTGACAACTGAACGTGACACTTTTACGAGTGCATCACAACCTTCTCCCATGACTGAAGCTGCATCCCCACGTGAACCAGAGGGCAAACTCAGGTTTGTGCAGCCCACACCAGCAGCATGTCAGTTAGCTGACGCTGACCATGCTAACACTGACCATGCTAACACTGACCATGCTAACACTGACCATGTTAGTGTGCCAGACTGCACAGAAACTGTGCCAGTCATTGATCACTGTCATGTCTCCAAACAAGATGAAAATCTTAATGGTTTGACAGATCCACCGGACAAAATGGCAGCCAGAGACACTGTCCCTAAGACATTGTACCCCTCTCGGCTGTCCACCCGAGCCCCCACCCTCCCCAATGTCTGTGAGCTGGCTCCTTATCAGGTTGCTGCTCCAGCCCCCACCTGTGACCCTCCTGTGCTGACACATGCTGGTGAGATGGTCCTTCAGACACATGCAGACTACTCTGCTCAGAAAACTCTCAATGCTGTTCCATCTGCACAACAATTGGTCAGCGGCGTAGTACTTTGTGTTCCTGACTCACTTCCATCACTTGCTGCTCTTGTTCGTCAAAAACAAGGGGGGGTGATGTACGCCTCGCCAACAGCAGAGGAACATGAAAATTTTGAAACAAAATGGGTCCAAAGAAATCAAGCAAAATCGCACAAACTTTCCTCCATGGGACTAGTTGAGGACAACAAAACCTCTGTGAACTCACAATAATTGATACCAGAAAGGGGGGGTCAGAAACAAAACCCTCCAGAGATCATTTGTTTGTAGTTGCGACTGAGTGTTGTTATTTGTTGTTGTGTTCCTATTGACAAAGTTCTTATCTTACTTCCTAGACAAACTTGAGATAGTGTTCTAAGAAGTAAATAATAATCGCTCGTACTGACTTCAGTGGGGGTGTGATAAACATTTCCCATTGAGAACGCCAAACATCTAAATGATTTTGAAATATCTAACGTCTCCCCATCTGTCTCCTGTCAGGATGAACCTGCACCTGACCACCTCAATCCTTGGAACGGCTTATTGTCACCTCCATCACGCTAAAACTCTTAGACGTGAACTTGACAGATGCCACACTTGCATGTTTCGAGCCGGTAGACACAAGAGACCGAGCATCAGATAATGCACGAATCTAGTTGACCTGAATTGGGTAAACTCCAAAGGAGAATGTGAGCCACAACATTCTGTAGAAACTATAGAATTGTGATCAGCTTAATCTCTCCTGGTACTTTTCTCACACACAGGAAAATCACTACTCCACTTACCTTTGCCCTTAAAACACAAACACATCTTTCTTCTTCTCTTTCTTTATGTTCCCCTTTTAAGATCTAGATGTGTTACAAATTAGTGCATGCATAGTGTGATAATTGAATATCACTAGCATAGTAACCTTAGGCTTAGTTGAATTTAATGCAACTTGATGTACTGACAGACACCATTTATATTGTTGCAATGGGGGACCCTACTCTTCACCCGAAGTGGATTACTCCTGGAATTGCATCACTATGGTTTTCAAGACTAAATCTTCCTCTGGTCCAGATTTCCTCTTCAGTGGGGGACTGTTGTGATCCTACATTCCAGGATTAATGACAATCATAACCTGAATAAAATAATGGCCTTTTCCCTCCATCACACAGACATTCCTTTTCAGGACAACAAGAGAGGAACCGACCTTCGGCCCCTGCTGTGCAAAAGGCACCAGTCTTATCAAACTATAGCTCCTAAAACAGCTACTCTACCCCCGAAGATGAACATCTGCCCAAACTCTGACCACCTCTAAATAAACAGAAACACAGATGCTCCCCATAAATGTTAAGAAGAAACCCTGCAAATGGCAGAACTTTCTTCTAAGTGCTTGTTTGACTCTTCAGCGACCTGAGACCTCTTTGTCTCACCAAAGCTGGTCTCCATCAAAATTGACACTTCTTATCTCTCCCAACAAACTGTGGGACCAAAAGCAACGTTCTCCTCACACCAGGTTTCCTTTCTCCCTCAGCTTCAAAAGGACATCAGAATTTCAAGAATGTGTTCCTCTTTCTTGTATTAAACATTTGACTTGGATTCTTTTACTTTGAATTAATTTGGTTTAATTCCATATAATCTGATTTATATGCATATAACTTGATTCCTCTTTTGACATGATTCAATCTGTGTTGAACTTTCTAATCTGTTTTCAACAATTTAGAATGTGATGTTTTGAGATGTTTCCTTTTCAGCCGCACAGATGACTTCAAGCTCCTACATGTCATTTTGTATGTAATCAAAGAAACTTTAATTATTGATCGTGCTTACATCTAAATGAGAATGGAGGAGAGAGAAACAGATGCCTGTGTAATGTGATTCTACGAGCTCCATGCTGACGCTTAGTCACTCCCTGTGATGATGTATCGCGTCACAATTGGTTAAGTTCCCCTTCGAGGCGGGCCTTTCAAACCACAGGACCGCTCTCCAATCTTGCTTTTGCAAAGAGTTTGTGCCAAGTCTTCGTCCTGTGAAGTCTTTGTTTTTGTTCCGTTTCATATCGTCCTTTTTGTTATCTCCACGTGTAACCCCTTTGTCTGCGCGCGAAAGATCTTAACAATAGACTATAGTCCAACTAAGAAAGTTATTTTCCCTTTTTGTTGATAATCGTTACCTAGTATCTCTGAAGCCTCCACCAGTCATCAGGACTGACCTTTCTGATTTTTATAGACTTTTCTGAAGATTACTGCTGGACCCAAACGCAGTAGCCCGTAAAGTCTAGTTATTAAATTCGGACCCATTCGAGCAGCTGTCGTCCGCCACCACGTCTCTTCTTCTGGAACTCTGCGGGACAGATTCCAGAACATCAGGGCAGCTCCAGACCTACTGATCCACGCACCAACATCCTTCAGAACACACCGATTCGGATTGGCCACCGGACCGGGGTTGCTCCAGAGAGGACCAGCGTACCAAGACAGTAGGATCTACCCAGCACCTTGAACATATACGTGGTGTCTGACAGTTTCATCTAAATTATAACCCAATTATGTAACTTGAATGTTAATCCAAATTTAGTATATTCACTCCAAATTATAGGTTGGTTGACGGACTCCGCTTCCCCTCCATGCGAGAGTTCATTAGCATAATTAAGTATTCAGAACCATTGTTTTCCATAACGATAAGTTACGAGTTTCTCTCTCTCTTATTCTCATCATACTTTCACCTCATTCTCATCATCATAGGTAAAATCATCTTCTCCTCATGGTGCTTTCATCCTGCAAGCTCAACTGATTTGATATTGTTGGTTTATCCATTCTTGTTAATAAATATGTGTGATCACCTCACCGTTGTTCATGATTTCTGAACGCAAAATCCATGAAACTGACTTCTGTAGAATTTACTTCCTCTCAGATAGACTGATTTAGTTCTGATAAGACATTTTCAGGCTTTCTCATTCAAGCCTGAGCTTAAATAGATATATTTAAGTTATTATGAATGAGTGGTGCCCCAAGCAAACCGAGGTAAATCACTACAAGGTGAAGGGGAAAAAACCGCACAGCTTAATCACAAAACATGATTCGATAGTTCATTTGACCATTTGTCGGGTAAAAAGACAAAACATGTGGACAGAGCAGCAGCTTTGATGGTAAATCTCCCAAAAAATAGATCCGAGGCTAGAATTTCCCTTATTCTCTCTCACTCTCTGAATCACAGATGCAGGCCCTCATGACAATTCCAAATATTTTGCTTTTTGGGTTGTGAGAGACCCGGCCCCTGGCGTTCGTCCTTTATTTCTCCCAGAGCGGTAAACAGTTCTCTGGTTGACCATGGGGATTTGCTATAATAGCACTTTGGAGACATGCAGCTGAAGTTAGAGTGATGTCCTGGCCTCTTTAGGTCAAGCTTTATAATCCAACTGAGGTATTCCACTGTGAAAAACCTTTCCTGGACCTGCCATAAGCTCCGAAAACTACTAATCCACAGATTGGAGCAACCTGGTGTATAGAAGTCCAAAACTGAATTCTTGATGTAAATCCAGATATTCCTTTTTTGAGGAGAGAAGCCCAAAAACAATCCACAGGTTGGAGCAAACTGGTGATAAAAAATCCAAATCTGAGATTGTTGACACTACTTCCAAAATTCCTCTTAGTTTTATCTTCTTGGCGACCTTACTGTATTTCCCAAATATATCCTTTTAAATGAGAGGAGTGAGTATTCAGCCCAATGTGTATTTAGGTGTGACTACACACCTCTCCAAGTGCCGTGAACAGCTTCTCCGGTTATCTTTAAAACTCGGTCACAAATCTGTTATTTTAGCGCTTCAGCGAGGGCGGCAAGCAGAAGACCCAATTTTTCTCAGCTGGAGGTGGAAATGTGGTTGCATCAGATCTGATGTTATAATTCCAACTGGGATATTTCCTCTGCATTCCTTTGCCTGGTTCCTGGGGAACTCCTTGCTCTTCAGATCCAAAAGATGACACCACGAAGTCCTGAATTGCACACACCTTTATAGGTATTCTGACATAGCAGACCACGTCATCTCTTTTTAATCATGACTTTAGGAAGAGCTTGTCTGGAGACAGCCAGCCGGCACTCCATCAACGTTATCTGCTTGTTTGGGAACAGGCCGTGCTGCCCAAGGTTAACTCACATGCCTCCCTTTTACACCAACAGTCACTTAAAAATCATTCTTATGACATCTTTCTCTACACGTCATTTGCTCTCATTACACCTTATTTCACTAAATTTAACCATTCAGTTACTAATTACTGATAACCTTAATCATTACTGGTAATATAATTAGGATTACTTCTCTCATTCATGTGCTTAGCTGTTATTAGAGTCTGTGTTGGGCCGGCTTTCTCAGAGATTAGTTTTGGCTTCCTCTGGTGGTTGGTTTTAAGTTGGTCTCGGGGACTTCACTCACTGAGGCTCCTTCGACACTTGATTGCAGTTGTTGCTGCTAAGGGTGGCCCAGCCAGTTATTAGGTTTAGGGGGCAATCACTTTTTTCACACAGGGCCATGAAGGTTTGGATTTTTTTCCCCCTTAAAAATGAAAATCTTCATTTAAAAACTGCATTTCGTGTTTACTTGTGTTATCTTTGTCTAATATCTAAATTTGTTTGATGATCTGAGACATATAAGTGGGACAAATATGAAAAAGAAAAAAAAAACAGGGAGGGGGCAAACACTTTTTCACACAACTGTATGTCAACAATAAAATCTAAAAATAAATTTTTAACCATACAGGGAGCTGGTGGAGGGAAGGATCTAGGGGATGTGCTCATGCTTTAATGTTTATGCAACAAACTGCAACCATGATGTTATGATTGTTATCACTACTGATACTATTATTCAGTTAAGTCTGAAAATGATAAAGATGGCTGGCTGAAGATATCAAGTACTTTATAAATACTTGATATATGTACTTTAAGGTAAACTGTTGAATAACTATATTCATATGTAGAATTATGGACAGAATCTTCATGCAGGTTAGATGTTAAAGGCTCAGTAAATTTTAGAAAGGACATGTGCATGTGATCAGGCATGCACACAGCTTTCTTCTTGTGGATTTTTCTTGATGTTTTTCAGATCTTGTAACTATACACTCTGTCATTACAAAAGCTGTGGAGTCTTTTATGCATGAGAAAAGCTGTGGAGTCTTTTATGCATGAGACCCAAATTCTCTTTGAGATTCAGGCAGTTTTAGAGCTAATTTAAAGCGTAGCGGACAGCAAATTTAAACGTCTTTCCCCCCAATTTAGTACAGGCCTTGGGCACAGTTAATAGAAACAAATTTTCCCGCACATTTATTAAGGATAGGTCTGTAGAAAGTCTAGGGAAAAGCCAAGAATAGCTCTGTGATGGAGAATGTGCCAGTGTTTGAGCCACTCTCTGACAAGCCAAAGCTGAAACGATTCTTTTAGCCTCTGTCGTTCTGTCTTGGTTCTTCTGTTATATGTGCTGGCGTTTTTTTTTTTTTTTTTGGGGGGGGGGGGGGGGGTTGTCTTTCTGCTACCATTACTTCTTCAGAGCTTTAGCAGTCACAGTACTCTTTCAGAAGTCCTTCCGAAATCTGAAACGCTTCACAGTTTCTGTCTTGTTCATCATCGTTGTTCTTCTCCAGTTGTTTTAGTCTCTAGCTGCATTGTAGATTTTAAATGTACAATTCCATGTTATTCGCCTATGTGGGGGAGAATCAGAGAATCCAGTAATAATCATGAAGAGAAAATAAGCCTCAAAGTAGAAATATAGTACAGTTAAGTGAATGCACTTCAAAAATGACAAGTTGGAAATCTTTGATCAGTAAGACTAAATCTAATTCATTAAGACATGACCAGTAAACGTCAAAGCTTTCTGTCACTGTAACAAGGCAGGACTAAAAAGCAGAGTCACAGGTACAGATGCAGGCATGAAAAAGTTCTGTCTTTTTCTGCCAGAAGTGGTGCAGTAATAGTGCACTATTACTGCACCACTTCTGGCAGAATGACTTGTCCCGCAAATACCAAACTTGGTATGCGGAAACGTCCTTGTTCCGGGCATTCATTTATGCTCTGAAATTGTTTCCCCTGGGCACACAGGCGTTTCTTTGTTCAATTGAATTAGCAGACAAGTCACTGGTAAGTAAGTGGCTGTTAGTCCGCAGAAAGGTGAACTTTTTCATGCCCGCATCTGTAGGAGGCGGGAGGATGTGGAAAAATCTTTATTTACTGAACCAAAGCAAAAGTACAACAATGGCTGACAGCCAAGAGACTGACAAGGCAAGTTTATTTGTATAGCACATTTCATGTACAGGACAATTCAAAGTGCTTTACATAAAACATTATAAGCATTACAGCAGGGTTACAAAAGGGAAAAAAATTAAGAACAAAAAAGTAGAAGCATGATTTAAAATTAAAAACATTAGAAACATTTAAATAAAGCTGAGCGGAGAATGCAGACAGAATTTGACTTTTTACAATTTTTTTAAACAAAAAGCCAAAAATGATGACAAAAACAATAAACAGAAAGTATTGCGAGGCTAAAAAATTACCAAACTCCAAGTCGTGAAAAACAGCAAATCCTACTAACTTTGAAAACAGAGAATGGAACAGAGCAGAACAAACGCCAACTCCCAAAAAAAGGGATAAAAACAAGTAGATGTATAGTAGAGAAGTAATGAATTGTGAGAATCAGGTGTGCATGTTGGGAACAGATCTAAAATGAGATGTAATGACTTAGAATACATGCGCAGCAACAAATCTGGGAAGCAAAACTAACGGAAATGCACAAGAAAGAAAATCTTGGAAAAACACATTGCACAGTTGGAAAAGGTGACCAAGAGCAGCAGAAGAAATCAGCAGGTCCTGCTTAGAATGCTTCTTGCATAGAAGCTCCAAAGATAAGATAATTCTTTTGTAGTTTCTAATCCCATGGATGGGGTTTGCATCGTGCAGGAGAAATGCTAAAATGTCCTGAGTTTTATAAGCATTTATCATTTTTTTAATACTGTACAACTCAAAACAGAACTGAGTTATTTTCTTCCACGTTTGGTGAAACTAGGACAAAGATCAGAGACTATGAAGCTGAATTTACTCCACAGGATTCCCAGACATCAAAAGTGTATTCGTCAATCTTTGTTTTCACCTCACCTGCTGAGCTGAAGAATAACATGCAAGTTTTGTTTGCACTGCCTGGAAGGATGTGTCCAGTGTTTGCACAACACTGAAGCCATTTATTTTCTCTTTTCAGTAAGCATATTTTGTTCTTTCAAGAGATGGAAGATGACTGACTGAGAGTCCATTTGGTATATTGTCTCTTCATTTAATAATCTTTCACAGTATTACATGTTCATACATGCTTATTGTTAATGTCATAATACCCTTTTACCATGAGATGGAGGCTTCATGACTAAAACAAAATCAACCCGGGATGAAGAAAAGATAGGATTTAAAATAAAAGAACGAGATAAAACTGATAAAGAGGATTGGGAAAAGTTTTATATGCCCCCGAGTTGGGCTAACACAATTTAAAGTCTTGCACTGAGTTAATTTTCCTAAATCTACATTATCCAAAATATTGCCAAGAGCTGAAAACAGATGTGACAGATGTCACCAATCCCAGTACAATTTAAGCCATATGCTCTCTTTTTTTGCCCTCGATAATCCAACTTTTGGCAAAATGTATTGTATGATCATGTCTGACAGCTGTTTTCAAATTGCAATTTCTGGAGAACCCATAGGATTGTGTTTTATTTACTTCCAAACAATTACAAAATCCTGGCTTTTGCATCTTAAACAGCACATTATCAACTTCTACCTCACTAGAAGTCGAAAAGGGTCCCATCTCTCAGTGGCTTCAAGATGTTGCCTCCTTTTTGAAAGTGGAAATAAATCAGAAATTACTTGTCTTTGGCAAGTTGCAGCATTCTTACAATGTTTGGCTTCTGTAAAAGTCATGCTGCCACAATTGATTGATTTAATATATATATATACATATATATATATATATATATGGTTAGCACTGCTGCCTCACAGTAACAAGGTCCCTAGTTCGATTCCCGGCTGGGGAGGGTCTTGAACAATTCCAACAGCAGCCATCCTGTGTGGAGTTTGCATGTTCTCCCCGTGTATGCGTGGGTTCTCTCCGCGTACTCCGGCTTCCTCCCTCTGTCCAAAAACATGCATGTTAGATTAATTGATCATTCTAAATTGTCCCTATATATGAATGTGAGTGTGGGTGGTTGTCTGTCTCTCTGTGTTGGCCCTGAGACAGACTGGTGGCCTGTCCAGGGTGTACCCTGCCTCTCTCCCGATAATAGCTGGGATAGATTCCAGCAACCCCCGCGACCCTGAACTGGATAAGCTGTATTGAATATGACATGACTGACGATATATATATATATCAAATGGGGCCAGTCATGTTTTAATGATAAACAGAATTCATAAAGAAAAAGAGCAAAACTTTTATCTGATATTGCTGATATTAGCTGCAATGTTTATCATACTTCTTCAATAAAAAAAAGTAATAATTTCTAAAAACAAACCACAACAGACATTAAGTCTGCAAAAGTTCATACAATCCACCTCACAGAACAGCAGACAATTAAGAGGATCTACGTAGAAAAAAAGTTTTTTAAAAAATGCAAAATTTCAGAGCAGGAGTGAGGAACAGAAAGCTATACATCATATATAACATAAAACATAAAACATTTATTGCACAAGGGCTTTTAAGAGGTCTTGAAGTAGCTTCAACATTTTCAAAGTTGACTCTTCAGCCTTACTCACACAAAACAGAATTCGGTGTTAACTTTATTATCCAGAGGCTTTGATGCATTAGTTGAAGGTTGAACTGTGGCTGTAAAATAACCTTTGTGAAGGCTGTGTAACCAGCAATCATCATCATCATCATATTTCACTGAATTGCAGATGTAACTTTTGCAATTTTGCACTAGTATTTACGTCAGATCCAAGTCCATGTTTATGAAATACAGCAATGTGTTTAACAAATTTACATCTATGGGTTGTGTTGTCATTTTTGCTGTTGCGTTCACTGCAAAAACTCAAATCTTAGCAAGTATATTTGTCTAATTTCTAGTCTAAATATCTCATCACACTCAAAATAAGACATAATTTCCTAAAGATAAACATTTCAGTTAGATATGCATCTTATTTCAAGTTCAAGTTCAAATTTCTTTATAGAGCACACTTTACAACAATCAACTGATCGCCCAAGGTTCTTAAAGTTGTACTTCCATGGTCATTTCATTAATATTTCTGTGTTCTCCATTATTATTGAATGCATTCTGCATCGTTTCTGTTTAAAAAAACCTTCTGGTTGCTTTGTATCCAGCTGTATTTGTATACTAGAAGAGAGGCTTGTGGTCCAACGGCAGGCTTTTCCGGGTCCTTCTCATGAATTTCCGTCTGATTGGCTGCCTCCCATCAGTGTATGAAGGAAGCTCCGCCCTCCGCTCTTATTTCGTTACAGACAGGAAATAGAGCCGACAAACAAGTTTGTTCCGCCATGCTAACAAACAGTTAGCTAATTAGCTTCTCAACTCCGAAGCTACAGTCGTGCAGTCTTCACTTCTAGTGTGTAGTGGAGGGTTACCTGCCTTCCAATGGACAGATAGAAACCCCACGTGGGATACGCTATTTGCAATGTGACGTAGAACTGCGAGGCTGTTCCCGATTCGCTCTTTTCTTCGTATTGTTTCTGTGATGAGAAAGCACAGCCGACTGGGGGGAACGCAACGCTAGCAAGTCAGCATGTGTAAGTAAACATTAACATTAACATTATTCCCCAAAGCTATATTTGGGGAGTGGATAGCCCAGTGGTAGCGTCGTGGGCTTGGGTGCAGAGAACCCAGGTTCGATCCCCCCACACGACTCCTGGGTGTACCACTGTGGACCCCTGAGCAAGGTCCTT
Source organism: Atherinomorus stipes (assembly GCA_023101725.1). Classification (NCBI taxonomy): domain Eukaryota; kingdom Metazoa; phylum Chordata; class Actinopteri; order Atheriniformes; family Atherinidae; genus Atherinomorus; species Atherinomorus stipes. Next base: position 98,119 of record JALJCO010004422.1, read on the forward strand.
AACCCCCCACCAACTGCCCCCCGGGCGCTTTAAGTAGCAGCCCACTGCTCTCTGATACTCACAGTACAGAGATGGGTGAAATGCAGAGCCCTAATTTCCCCTCGGGGATCATACAAGTATAACAACAACAAAAAAATAAATAAACAAGGGGAAACCCTCCTTTTTTTCAGAAGGAGCAAGTTAAACGGGAAGTTTCAGTGGAAGGAGGCCTTTAACAATAGACAAACATGGCACAAAGTGCCAAAAACACTTGAAACTTGAAACAGCAGAGACCAATGACAGCACAAATGATAAAATTAAGACTTTAAATTAAAAGAACATATCTGAGATGCACGAAGGGGACAGAGCATTAAGGGCTTTATACACCAGCAACAGAATTTTAAACTGGATTCTAAAACCCACTGGGAGCCAGTGAAGCTCAGCCAAAATAGGGGTGATGTGCCCATGCCTGCCTCTGCCAGGCGGTCAACTTCCTTCTCATCAGTCTGCAAAAGCATCAGAGCACGCAGACTATAACACAAGCTATAAAGGATCCTCAGAGGCCAGATACTCTCTTTTAGTAAGTTTTTGTCAAACAAATTTAAAGTGAAAATATTTATTCAGTTCACTGTAATGTAAACAGTTTTCCACATACATATTCAGATGCTGAAGTCGTCCTAATGAGCTGTTATTTCCCTATGTAGATTCTGAAACTTAGCTGGACTGACCTTTGTGTGGGATGTCATTGTCTTTTGTCCAGCTGGGGCTCAGAATGATTTCCCTGTTACAGAAATGTCAGAAGGGTGCAGCCATGACATAATGATTGTCGATGCTCTCCCTGGTTGTTGCTGTTTCCTTCTTGTAGCAGATAACCAAGAGCTCATTAAGAACAATGAAAAACTTCTGCTAAAGAAATAGACTGGATATTGATCTAAATAAAATGAGTATACAAGTTTTAGTAGTTTAGTAGAAAACAACTACTGCAGTTTTATCCACCTAATTTGTTGTTCACTGTTCCTCTCTGAATTCGATACGTTGTGCTGCTTTCCTGAGACCTTGAAGTTCAGTAATCTCACCCCTGGCTCATCTGAGTTGGTATTTTGCTCCATAGGCATTATTTGTTCCCCAAATAATGTCTCTACAACACTGCTTGCCAATAAGTACCCAAATTAGATGTCCACAGAGAGATTCAAAATAAAACCAAAATAACAAGTTTCATATTGATCATACCTTTGCCACTAGAGTTGCAACATATTACAGTAAACTCTCTCTATTGGGACTTCGCAAAAAAATGTCTACATGTTGTGACACTTCTGCTGCCACTTGGAGGTAGCATTAGATACGCACATCAAGGTTGTCCAGCTCTGCCTCTTGAGGGCAACAATCCTGCAGGTTAAAGATGCTGAATCTGATGTACATAGTGTAATGTGAGCTGTAAGCTGCTCTTGTCTTGGTGGTGTTGGTGCTTTAGCTTTACTCTGCTGTCAGCAGAGTATATATATATATACTTCTTCCCGAGGCAAGGAGACGCCATATGGAGAAGATTGCGTTAATCGGAGGTAAGGATCCGTATGAAATGCTGGCTACAGAGTGGACCTGTGACCCCAATCTTCTGCTTCCTCCTCCACATTTTTCACATACTTGGCCTGTGGCATGAGTGCTTGCACTTCGTTTCAGTTTCGGAATTACAATTTTACGAACGGCTGGTGCGCCCTCCCCTGCCGTACAGCAGGGGAGCTAAACTCCTAATGAGGTTCTCTTGTTTACAGTTCAGCACCGGACAGCGCCGGTCAGAGACTCTTATTAACACGCTTCCTTACATGGAAAGCCTTGTCGGAATGGTGTGATGTTTGTGTGCCAGAATAGCGGGATTTCGGGATGGTGGTATGTTGAAATGACAGTATGTCGGAATGCCAGCATGTAACCAGCAAGTTCTACCCATGTTGCATACATAGCCCGACTTTGAACAATGGCCTCCAAAAATGGAGAATCCTCACGTCGACCCCCGCGAGGCTTACGGTGTGACGTGACGTTCCCAAGCCCCATAGATAAATCGCCTAATATGCAAATCATTACAAGCTTTTATTTGTTTGGATGTTGCTGATTAGGACATGCAGCTTAAAGGCCCTGTACCTGATTTTATTTTAATCTCTTTCAGAGAAATGCTTTCTACACGCTATAATATGTGTTAAAAGAGGTAATTTCATAAAAATAAATCACTCATTGATTGCGTATATGCATGAATCCAGGCCTTTTTAGTTTAGGTTTCTAAGGCTGGCGTGACGCTCTCCTCATGCCAATGCGGTTCATTCTACTTAAGTTTCGGTTTCCAATCAGCCACTCACAGTGTTTCCTAAGGAGGAGCACCCCCCTCTCTCTCGTGCACGGCAGCTCTTGTAAAAAGAACCGCATGGCGTCTGCCGAAGGGAAAGTGGCGATACGGCAGCAAAACAGACGGAAAGCATAAAAACTGAGGAGGAGAGGCTTGGAACGCAGGAGAGACCAAAGAAGAAATAAAGTTTGTGTAAATCTCGGTGGATTGTGCTGAAGGTAGAGAGCAGCTGGACGCCTCGGACTGGAAATCCGCCTGGACAGGTATTTTTTCGATAACTTTCCTCTGAGGAAGCTGGCGCTTCCTCTGCTGGTCTACCGTAATACATAGTGATATTTGGACCGTAATGCGACGAAGCTTTACATCACTGCTTCTCAAAGTGGCCGCTTAGAAACTTTATCTGGCTTGTATGTTGTAATGTCGCCTATAACATCATAACTCGTCATAACTGTGCATCTGTTTACATAACTGTAGTTATGGTAAACTACCGGTTATGATAGAAAATGTCATTTAGCTGATCTGCAGCTATTTACTGCAACCAAAACAGTAAATTCACTGGAAGATGCAAGTTTTCTCTGGAGAGTTTCCTTGTGCACGAGTATGAAACGTGCGCGTTGTTTCTTGCATGTTGAGTGGGAGGAGAGAAAAAGAGAGTAGGAGCGTTTCTCACTGGGAGAAACAGTTAGGGGCGGGGCTTACAGTACAGCACCTCGCTCACAGTTTGCAAATGTGCAAAATCAGGTATAGCGCCTTTAAGAAAACCTCAAATTCAAAAACTCAACAAATTGGAATACTGTGAAAAGCTCTAGTATTGTAGGCTCAGAGTGTCACATTCTAATCAGGTAAGTAATCCAAAACATCTGCATAAGTGCCCTGAGCCTTTTAAAAAGTCCCTGTCTTGGTTAAGAAGAATTCACAACCATGGGGAAGACTGCTGATCTGACAACTGTGCAGAAAACCATCATCGACTCCCTGCACAAGGTGGGAAAGACACAAAAAGTGATAGCAAATGAAGCTGGGTGTTGTCAGAGTGCTGTCTCAAAGCACATTAATGGACAGTTAAGTGGAAGGAAGAAGTGTGGAAGAAAACGGTGAACAAGCCGGAGGGCTGACAGCAGCCTGGAGAAGATGGTCAGTGTTAAGTTTCCCAGTCTGTGATGACCTAGGGTCCATGTCAGCTGCTGATGTTGGTCCTCTGTCCTTCATCAAGGCCAGCATAAATGCAGCCGTCTACCAGAACATTTTGGAGGACTTCATGCTTGCTTCAGTGTACCAGCTGTATGGGGATGCAGACTTCATCTTCCAGCAGGACTTGGCACCTGCCCACACTGCCAAAAGTATCCTGGTTCAACAACCATGGGATCACCATGCTTGATTGGCCCGCAAACTCACCTGACCTGAACCCCATCGAAAATCTGTGGGGTATTGTCAAGAGAAAGCTGAATGAGAAGAGACCAAACAATAAAGAAGAGCTCAAGGCTGTGATGGAAGCATGTTTGTCTTCCATAACACCTGATATATGCCACAATCTGGTAGCATCCATGCCACGCCGGGTTAAGGCAGTCATTCAAGCAAAAGGGCCCAAACCAAGTTTAAGTAAAGATGCAAGATTTTACTTTAGGAGGCCTGACTTTTTTGCTTTTAAAATCCTTTTATAATTGATTTCATGCAGTATTCTAATTTTTTGAGTTTTAGAATTTGAGGTTTTCTTAAGCTGCAACTTCTAATCAGCATCAAACAAACAAATAAATATATACAATACATATATTATATATAATAATAATAATAATAATAATATATAATATACATAATTTATAATATATATGTTTATATATATATACATATATATATATATATATATATATATATATATATATATATATATATATATATATATATATATATATATATAAAGGTATTCTATTAAATACCTTTGCTTGACATTTAACCATGAAGCCATGTTCAGCTTCTGTTATGGTGCCTGCTGAGGAAACCCCATATGTCAAAAAAGTGACACTTTGGGGGTACCCTTTGAGTTCAAAACCGACACAGCAGACTCCCGACCAAAAAAAAGAGTATGTAATGAGCTGGCAGTGAATGCAGGTTGCATGGGCTTTAAAAAACACCTGATGCTGGATGGAGAAGTGTTGTTTGAATTGGTCACAACCATTCTGTCTTTTTTCCCTTTGGCAGAGTCAAAACTATAAGACTGGAATACTGTACATTTTTTCTCAAGAGAGAAAGAGTGTGAATTTGAGTGTTCAAATATGTTTACGATGAGAATACCTTTTTTGGGGGGGGGGGTACATGTTTTTTCGACATACATTTTCTTCAATAGACATAGACATTGATTCTCTTTTATTTCTAAATCATGTTTTATTTGTTTAATTTATTTTATGTATTCTATAAAATATTTATATAATATGTTGACATGGGAACCAAGGTAAGTGCCTGTCTCATCATTATTACTGCCTACATTATTATTCATTCTTTGCAATTTTCTTTCATAATATATTTACAAACCTTTATTGTGTTTAATAGTTTTGCCCTATTTTTTTCATTATGCCCTTTAATGTTCTTTTTGGCTCTGTTAAGCAGTTGTTCATTTGCGTATTGATAAAGTGCTGTTTAAATTAAGTAAAATTGAGTTGAATAATGTCATGTAAGTAAATGAGGAAATAAGTAAGTGAGTGAACAAATCTTATCAAGAGCTAATGTCACAAAGTGCTTTACCAGAGACACATAAATATCTAATGATTATAACAAAAAATAAACAGAACAACACAAACAGTATTAAGGACCAAGTAAAAACAAACATAAAATTCAAAATCATAACCATTGTGTAAATGTGGCTGAAATGGGACTGGGTAGTGGTGCTTGAAGGAGAACTTCAGTTTTTTTCAATCTGGACCTATTTTCTAGCATGAAATATGTTCATTTAAGGACAAATCACCACAAAAAAAGCCGCTTCGAGCTCACAGGGGGGTCCGACTAATGTTTTGTAACAAAACATTGGTGAAATGAAGGAGTTTATGGCAGATAATGCCTTATTTAGAGACTGCACGCAGTTGCCCCATCACTTTCATTATATCGGACATACGCTGATCTGGAGTGGATCTAAATATCTCCCCGAAGAAATTCAAGTTGCACCAAAACTGTCTGGGTGAGTAAATGAACATATTTCATGCTAGAAAACAGGTCCAGATTGAAAAAAAACAAAGTTCCCCTTAAAGGCTTTGATGGTTGACAGTCTATTACCCATGAAAATTTTACATTATAAGTTCATCTTCTTCCTTCTCCTTTTTTATTTGTTGTGTAGAAATAACAAAATTTATTGATCGAAAGAAAAAAGAAAGAAAAAAAAAAAGAAAGAAAGAAAGAAAGAAAGAAAGAAAGAAAGAAAGAAAGAAAGAAAGAAAGAAAGAAAGAAAGAAAGAAAGAAAGAAAGAAAGAAAGAAAGAAAGAAAGAAAGAAAGAAAGAAAGAAAGAAAGAAAAAGAACCACACTTCAGTTGTAAATTCCAGCAGCAAGAACAACTCCTCTTATGTTGATTAGTTGGTCTTTCTGTATATTTGCTCTGCAATATGAGTAATATTTAAAGCCTTTTTTTCCCTAGGTGAGATCAAGGGACTTTCTGAATTTGTAATACTAATTAGTAGTCAGGCATTCTCCCACCATCCAAACACATGCACTTTAGGTTAATAGGTCTCTCTTGCAAATGAGACTGCATGTCTCGGTGGGACGTATGTAAATAGAAAGTTTAGTAATTTTTCTTCAAAAGTTAAAGCCTGTATACAATTTTAATTATTTTCTATTACAAACTATTTTGAATTTAATCTTAAAAAAAAAGTTAGAACATTTTTTAAAATCAGCAAACAGTTTTAATTTCAAGATTAGAAAAAGCTCAAAGTAGTTAGTGTCCAGACACCCAAGGATCACTGTATATTGTTCACTGGTGCTAATCAACATATCAACATATAACATCAATAATCCTGATGAACATTCACATAAATGTCCATTCTGTCTTTGCCACCCACTAAAAATTTCCTGGATATGCAACTAATGCTACAAAGATAAGCTGTTTTGCTTCACATGACTTGACTGCAACATTATTTGAACTACAATTACTTTTAAGCCGAAACAATCTGAGAAGTCAACATATAACAACTGCCATTTAGACTGATGCTGTCAGTCTAGAGTGAACTGGAGAATGAAATATTCATTTTAGGAGTCCCTGAACTCTTGTTATTAATCTGTAGAAGTTCAGTATTTATTTTTCACAGCTGAGGGATTCATATACATGTTAGTGCTGAGTGTATATACAAGGGAGGCAGAGAGCAGTTTAAAATGTACTGCAGAAACAGTGGGGTGTGGGGTGGTAGTGGTGGGGGGGTCTTAGAGAAGTCTTGGAGCGGCACCCAAGTCTAAATCCTTGTGGAAGGGAAAGTCTTGGAATGACAGCTTTCAATTACAACAGTATGAGAAAGTGTGTGTGTGCACTACCTGTCAGCATGTCTGTGCTTCACTGACAGTTTAATATTTTACAATTGAAAGTATTTCATGTGTATTCAAAAAAGTCCACAGACAAACATAAAAAAAGGAAAAAAATCCTTTTAGTTATGGCCGCCTCCTGTCAGCTATGGGTTTGATTAAATGTGTTTCATCTGTCTCTGATCATTTGTCTTCTTCCTCCCCATTGATTGGCTGAAGACATCTCTCTAAAGGTGTAAAAGTCAGGTGCTGGCAGCGTTAGGCGGGGGCTATTGCCAGCTGCATTTTGCTTTGGTTATGAGTCTCCAGTTTCTTTGCTTTCCTTTTGTTTTGAGGGCAGCCCAGATTCAACAGGCTGCCAAAGGGTTGGTCTGAGGTCTGCTCCCTCTTTTGTTTGTTTTGGCCAGGGCTCCATTCTCTTTATTTTCTTTTGTTTGGTAAACCTTGTTTTGACCGCTGCTCCTTGGTTGTGGTCTCTCTTATATGTTACAATGCCTTTCTTTTAAGCCATGTTTTGTTCAGTTTTATTAACCTGTTGGTACCAGACGTCTTGTGTGCAGGACGTGACAAATGACAATGTATTTCACAGTCTCCCTTCCAAGTAATTACAGGTTTTAAACCAATAGAAAATATCTCTCTCTTTTTTTTAAATGACAAGAGCTGCATTCGCAAGTCTCTGAGCATATTTAATATGTCTCAGTATTTCACACCATAACCGTTTTTGGGGTGGGGGGTGAGCTTATGATGGAATATGTTAGAAAGCTTTAATTTTTTAGACAAGTGTGTGTGACATCTTTTTCTTTTTTTTTTTACTTTAGAGACCATAGTTTATTCTCACTGAATGGTTATACTGTTTTGAATAGTAGTGAATTAGATTTATAAAGTGCTTGTAAAGGCACTCAAAGTGCTTGACATTGTATCCATTATTCATTCACACTTGGTGATGGTAACCTACATGTGTAGCCACAGCTGCCCTGGGGCAGACTGATGGTAACATGGCAGACAATCTGCGCCAATGACTTCTCTGACCACCACCGAACATTCATAGCCTACAACACTGACACTGGAGGCAAGGAAGGGGAAGTGTCTTGCCCAAGAGGACACAACAACAGATTAACTGGCAGGGTGAAATTTGACCCAGTCTACCATCTGAGCCGCCCTTTGTAATAAGCAAACGTTAGCTGCTACATGAGGGAATCCTTTCAAAAATCAAGGGATCTTCCATTATGAAAATAAATTGCTTAAACTATTCATTCAAATGGTCGCATTCATGGTTACGGGGGTAGTTGGAGCCTATCCCAGCTATCAGGCGAGAGGCAAGGTAGCCTACACCCTGGACAGGTTGCCAGTCTGTCACAGGACCAACACAGAGAGACAGACAACCATTCACACTCACTCCAAGGGACAATTTAGAGTAACCAATTAACCCAACATGCATGTCTGGACGGTGGGTGGAAGCTAGAGTACTTGGAGAGGACCCAAACTGGAGAACATGCAAACTCCACACAAAAAGGCCACTGTTGGAATTGCTCAAACCCCTCCCCAGCTGGGATTTGAACTAGCAACCTTCTTACTGTGAGGCTGTAGTGCTAACCACCACACCACCGTGCAGCCCTATTTCAAGCAGATGAGCACAAAAGATCCAGATGAAGGCAGTTGAACTGTGTATGAAAACAATCAGGAAAGTCAGGAAACAGTTTATACCTAAGCTCCATAGATTTACTGTTTTGTTCACTCTACTGTCAGCGCCATTCAGCAGCTAACTAAACTCACGGATTGCTACATCTCTTGTAACTGTTTGGATCATGTTTTCTGTCCACTGTAAAACCCCATTACAATATACAGCAGGAGCACCAAAACTGGTCCTATTAAGGTGCCAACATTAGTCAGGTTGACTCAACAATGATACATGGTAGTTAGAAAACTCCTCTTTTGCATAAAATACACTCTTTCACCAAATAAAGAGCTCAAAGTGCACTTTGTGCATTACAGTCTGATACCTAGAGGTTCTGACAAGTCATCAAGCTGACATTCAACTGAATACAACGATTTGATATCAAATAATGGATTAAAATCTTAAGATGATGCCAAGAAAGAAAAGGTTTTACTCTTGATGTTTGTCTTAGCTGAATGAAAATAGACTTGACCACAGTGAAAACAGTGAATTTAGGTCACCTCTATTGAATAGACATGAAAATTAATGCCACAGGGTGTTGTTTTTATTCAGTGAGTATGCAGAATTCAATTTCAAGCCTAAATAATTAAATGAAGTTCATTTCAGAGGTTTTTCCTATCAAAAAGTGTAAATATCGAGGTCGTTTTACAACCGTCATTGTTGCATCTAACACAGGGTGGCAGTAGAAATGCAGTATTTCCTGCTGCAGCCCAGTGAGTGACTCATCGAAGCAGAGGAGCTGCAGCCTGTCAGACAGACAGAGGAGATAAAAACAGCCAAACCTGCTGTGTCGATTTCAGTCTCAGAGCTACAGCTCATCTACTAACCTTTCGGAATGAAAAGCACACCATGGCTGTAGAGGCATCCAGATTTCCTTGTTAAATATAAATAGGAGAGATCATGGGACAAAGCATCTTTAATACAGGAGATCCAGAGGTCTGACACGATGCCATCCACTGAACCAGAGGAGTAGTCTGTAGCTTTGTTCAGACACTTTCCTGCCTGCGCTTTCTTCAAATCTTGCATTGAAGAAATCGATTAACTGATTTTGACTGACTGGTGAGGAGTGCGTTGGCCAACACAGCAATCCGCTACTAAATATGACACTTGAAGAAAAAAAAAAAGCCTCTCAACAATGAAGAAACTATCTTTCTGTGAGGTGGCTCGTGAGGCATTATTATGTAAGCCTGCACAGGCAGTCAGGAATGGGAGAGAGTTTTGGTGCTGAAGCAGTTTCTCTACTGTTCTGTGCTCTGTACAAGTAATGTGGCAGATTGGGTCCTAGAGATTTAGAAATCTATGGTGATGAACAGAGTTGCGCCACTGTATGATCAGTGGTCATAGATTTTTCTTGCACTTTTTACCATCTTTTAAAAAACACACACATACACTGCTAGCCCTTTACTTTCGGTTACTATATTCCTTTCTTGCTGTTAGTTGTTATTTTAACCCTTATCATCATGTGTCAAACTGATGACACATTGTATATAATGCCAGTACACAATCCTCATGTGCTAATCCCTCGTGGATGCATGTGTCAGTGAGGTGCACGGCTGTGTGGGCCGTTGGTCAGCCAGGCAAAACGAGTGTGTGCTATCAAATTCCTGCAGGTTTGGACAGCACGCACTTAATCTGAGTATTGAACCTCTGAATGGGGGGCCGTGCTGACACCTGACGGTGTGGAGGTCAAAGCTGGGTGTATGAGTGTGTGAGTGGTGCTGCTCTTGCCCTTTCCAAATGTCACAGAAGGGCCAACTCCTGAGGAGTGGGGCCTATAATGTGTGTTTGTGCATGTGCCATGATAATCTCCAGTATTAAGCCTTTCAAATGTGTCATTTCCTCTGATGTCCGCACATGTGTGCACACAACAAAGTGTGCTGTCTGTTTGTGTGTAAATCTCTCTTCTGCCTCCCATCCTGCAGTCTCTTACTGCATCTTTAATACCCATCGTCCATAGCAGTTCACAGACTTTTCAAAGCAACATCTGCTTATCACAAAATATCAAAACCAGATTTTAATATACAATATCACTCCCAAATGAGCTTCTAAAGTTAGAGGAAAGTCAAAAGACATCTGTATAGTGGACAAGCATTACTTTATGAAGTGAATGTTGGCCCTGTTTTTCCTCACATTGCCTCTTTTTACAAACTAGACCTTTTTTCAGCTTTGTGAAATGGAAGTGACCCTGCTATGAAATAGCTAATTAGCTCACACATGTATAAAAGTTAATCAACATTCTCTAAACCTGGCTAGGCTTCATGAAATTCCACTTATGCTATGACTCAAATTTATTCCTCTCCCTTGTGACTAATGTGGGTGAAGAAAACAAAAAAGAATGAGTGCAAGATCCAGGCGAGCATTGTCCGCCTACAGTCTCTCAACAGTTGGTCCTAATCTATTCCTTACGGCACAGGGGAAAAAAAGAAAGAAAAATAAGTGAAACAATTAGTCTGACAGCGCTTGATTAAATATTGCTGACCCTTCCTGCAAATGACAAACACATGCCCCATGTGTGTCAAACGTTGCCTTATGATGGTAATGTTTGCTTCTTGACTTTGAGAATGTGAGAAAAAGACATCTTTACAGCAATTAAAAGATCAAAAAAAGTCAAGTTTGATGTATTCCTTCACTGTTTTTCTATTTTAATCTACCCTTGCTGTTTTAGCTGGTTTTTACCAGAGACTTGCGTCACAAATACCCATTAAGTTGTCCAGAATAACACCTACAATACAAAACTGATTTTCCTTTTAGCCAATATACAAAAACATGATTTTCACTAAATTTCAGCCAGAACAATAGAATGATTGAAGTCATGCAGCAGCCCAAAATCTGCCTGAAAATGAAAAGCACCTGATGGGTGTTTATAAAGTATGACTTGCAACAGTACATTACAGTATGTGTCTTTGCTGCATCCTGATAAAAACGTGCATATTTACAGCTTATAGAGTCTCTCTCTGTGGGAGACTGGGAGTGTTGGCGGCACTGATGGTGGGGGGTTGCAAAAACAAAGTCAAAGAGCAGTTTATAAAACAGTTTCTATGATAATCGTAAGACCACAGGGTTGCCTTACTTTTAGGCTGAACCCATAATGATGGTGTTTGGATTCACGCCGACTGGGAAAAAAAAAAAAAAGGGATTTTACAGCAACAAAACTCCCATCAGCACAACTGCCTCACTATTGTTGAAGACATTTAGGTTTACAAGTAGAATAAAACGCCTTTAAAGTTCTGTTTTTCATTTATGTCACTTCGAAGATCCAGAGTGATTAAATGGAAAAGCCTGTCATATTCAATATTTTCTTGTTGCTAATGTCACAGATGGTTCTTTTGATACCGTTGAATGTCAGAGGAGGGGGAAGAAAGAGACCATTGCCAGTAGGTAATGGTTAAAACAATAAAAACTTTATTAAATAAATAAAATAAATAAAACTCCTAAAGTAATAAAAGTAATTAAATAAATGTTCCTAAATAAACTTCCAACTAAAAGTAATGAAATAAAAGTAACTAAAGCTACTAAAAGAAAGGTTAAAAGGAGCTAAAAGGCTTGCGGTGGCTGGCATCTCCGTGGGCTGCGGCTTTGTCCACCCTCCGATTCCCAAGCCGTGTCTGTGCGTCACAGCCGCCATCTGTCAAGCCCCCCCAGCCGGGGGATCTGACGTCCTCCCCCAGCTGCGCCTCCTGCACCCAGTCCTGTCTGTTCTGCTCTCAGGTCTGCGCTCTCTGTCCGCACACCGGCTTTTATCCTCCTGTGTCCAATTAGTCAGGGGAGGAGTCCTTCTCTCCAGGTGCTCCCAAACAGTTAATTAAAACTCCCACTAGCTTGGAGATAAAAACAAGTTAAAAACCACACAAAAACCATTAAAAAGCAAGCTAAAAACCAAGCTAGTGAGCAGAAGACCAGTTTCTGGCAGCACCCGTTAGTTCACCCTGTGACATCCTCTTTTTCGGTAGTCGCCCCGACCATAGACATTATATACGTAGACACCCCATTGGATGCTGGATGGCGTTCCTACGTCGCTGCCATATTTGTGGAGTCAAGAAGCAGAGAAGAAGCCTTGTACATATGCTGCATAAAATTCTTCAAATCATTGTCAAATCACTGTGAACATTTCAGGCTTGGGGACTTGACCGAACAGTCAGACAATGAGGATCAAAGATGGAGCTGTTCCATTGCTTTTCAAATTTGCAGCTTACCTCCAAAAGGTATGTACATGTATGTCACTGTAGGTTGGAAGATAAATGAATGCCACGATGCTAATCCACATTTTCTTGTCTAATTAAGAAGGAAAATGTGTTTATTGATGTCAAGTTTATTTCTCTAGCTCATTTCAGCGACAGTACCTTGTTCAGTGTGCTTTCCGTGATTATAAAAAACAAACAAAAAAACAAAACACAATTAACAAACAAACAAATATTACATCACAGGGGCAAAATATAGCGAAGTTATAAAAATTTGCCATCCAGACTAGAATTTAGCTAGGTTCCAGTTATTATTAATCAAAGGCAACAATAAAGAAATGAATTTTTAGTCTTAAATTAAAGGACCTCAGTGTTTCAGCAGCATTCTCATCAACCGTTGTCAATGTAATTGACAATGTCAATGTTTTTTATTTTGTGTGTGTGTGTGTGTGTGTAGGGAGGGGGGTGGGGTAGTATTGAATTAAAATTCAATGCTGGTCATACAGTATGGTAATGAACTGTAAGATGCACTTTTATTTTTACTGTACTTTATCTCAACAGCTAATAAAAAGGGAATTATTTATGTGTGGGATGTACTAAGTTGTTATAGTAACCAACTAAGTTCTAAAACATTATTTTTGTACTTATTTACCAAGAACATTAGTGTATGTGTGTGGAACTAATGAAGGTTGAAATGTGTCATAAAAGTCTCTTATTTTCAATAGTTTGACAATATACAATCACCTGTAGAGGTACAGGAACAGTGTAACATTGGGGGGAGCAATATGGTGGACACACAACTACGTAGCACCAGCAGCCCAGCCCAGCCAATGTGGCATCTACGTATATCATGTATGGTCCCGACTTGCCCATCTATCCATCCCTCCAAGTCCGTGTGCGGTCCTTCCGGTTCTCCATAAAACTATCCTGGGCCCATATAAAAAAAAAAAAAAAGATTAAACAAAATAAAAATCTAAAAGAAATTAAAACACTTACTGGCGAGGCGCCACTCTTCCGCAGTGGGCCGGTATCCTGCCGACACTAACAATTAACTCATTTGCTGATATGTGTGTGGTGAAGATCTGTAATGTGTTACTGCTACATGCCATGCATTCTGACATCGAGCTGGAAAATGATGAAATGACTGTAAATAATAATCTTCATGCTTTTAAACTCTGTTAGAAATTACATATATTTTGTTTCATTTTTTCATTTTTGATTTGTTTCTTTTTTTTTTTTTTTAAGATTATACTCTTTAAATCAGGTTTATCAAAATCCAATTACCAACCCCAGAGAGGGATTCTCACCAATATAAATGCAAAATTGAATGGATTACAAATAAATTGTATTGCACAAACAAGAAATACATGGTAAAGCTTGCTTAGCCACTTTAACAAAGAGGTATAATTTGCAAGGATACTTCTGTGAAATGAGCAACATAGCTTCATGTGAATAGTGCGCTCACCAAAATGTGCCAAAATCCCCTGCAATCGAGCACAAGTTATACCTTGTTGGAAAGGTAACTAATCAGACTTTTCAATAACATATTAAAAGGAGGAGAAATACTCAACCAAGACAAATTTTCTTACTTTTTGTGCTTAGCCTATTAGCCTTAGCCCCTAAAGTTAAAACCAGGACAATAGAAGAATACACTTTCTAATTGTTTGAAAATACAAAAAGTGAGAAAGATCTATTCATATCACTATAGCTTACTTTTTTCCAAATAAATGATTGTGTTTTTGATTTAATTTGAATTGGTTATGAGAGAACAGCCATGGTGGCGCTGCCATATTAAATGGTTGCTTAAAAAGGTGAAACAGTGTTGTTGTGGAAGCACATGTGATTTTACTGCTGCAGCTGCGCTGCCTGTGGATGAAAGTGGAGGAATCAATTGCGTTAATGTGTCTTAAAGACACACAACGTAACTTTTAGACATTAAAAATCTGTGTTTCTGACTCGTTTTGATGTCACACCAACATTCATTATGCGCATTTTCGAGCCGTCGGTGCCCAGAGCCGTCCCGGGGCTCAGAAACAGCACTATGTAAGATTCCCATCCGGGACGCGACCGTGACGTTGCAGCCAACTATTGGTTGCAGCACCGCGTCACTCACTAGCAACCGGATGTAAGCCAGGTATCAACATCGCGGGTGTTTTGAATGCGCATCATGTCGAATTCGGTAAATAAACGCAAGAAACAACACCGGAGGAAGAGAGGAAAAGAAACAGAGGAAGGGACAGAACAAGAGTCAAGATAAGACTGTCTTTTACTGGCTGGAGTGAGCTTACAGTACAGGTACGAACAAGATGGATGCTAGTTTAGCTGCCGATAGGGGGCGCGTCACTTAGAAAACTGCTGAAAGTTCCGTTGTGTGTCTTTAAAGGGACTAGAGGCAAGATTAAGAAAATAAACTTGCGACTGCCGTGACTAGCGCTTCAGGTAACTGCAGCCACGAGCCAAGCCGTTGCGGGAGCGTGCACAAACTAAAGCTATAATGTTGTTTACTAACCTTTTTCTTCGTAGTTACACTTTTTAGTGTCTTTCAGTTGATCTGGATCGTTTGCTGACTGCAGAAGAATCCATAACTATCGCTTACAGTGTTTGGATTTACCGCAACAGTCTTCCCGTATCAAAACTGCGGATGTAGCGTCATTTGACGTCACGTCCGCAGGGCAGCGCGGGAAATTCGGACACCGAATTGCAGCGCATTTTGCAGCACACAGCCTGTTCAAGGCAACGCAGACAAACGTGGGTGGAAATGTTATTTTTGGTATTTAGCGCTTCATCACCCATTAGTATGAAAAAAATTGACATGCATGTTTGTTTGTTTTTTAATTCCTGCCTCTAGTCCCTTTAAGAGAAAATGGAAAATGACGATGACATTTTGATTACTCTTTGTTGTCAAAAATATTTGCAATCAACAACTTAACGGTCTGTTAATTTTTTCCTCAATAATCTAAGTGTTGACCTTGTGATGGACTGGCAGTCTGTACAGGAAGTTGAGAAAAGTATAAAAAATACAAAAAATGAGGTTGTTCATTTTATTGGAAGATTACATAAAAACTCTGGTGATAGCTTAATATTTTACACAACCGTTATAAAGATAAGCAGCCATTTATTAAAGCTAACTTGTACAGAAATGTAAAAAAAAAAAAATTAAATACACCTGTTAGTTTGCTTCTAGGCAGATATTTCAGGTTTACAGTGGAGCACATGGAGGCGACAAAACAAAATCATTAAAAGAGCAGAAATGCTGTCAGTCAACTCTATTAAATGGTTGAAAACAATGTCGAAATATGACATTTCTGTCAATATCACCTGAGGATGCAACGATGTATCAGCCCACCATCGGAATTAGCTGATACTACATTCTGTTGACTCCAATCAGCCACCAGCAAATAAGATAAACAAACTGATAGCAGGGGCTTATGATTATTTGGTATGTCCTGCTTGAGCTACATTCACTTTGACCTAAACCTTACTAAATTTTCATTTATTTTCCTTGGGATAGAAAAACAATTTTCTGTTATAAAAGTAGAGGAGCAGAAACAATCAGCATCAGCTGCCAGACAAATTAATTGGAACACTGATATCAGTGTCTGCGCAGAGTTTGGATCCCTAGTTTTACCCAGCTATTTAAAAAAAAATGATTATAAAAGTTATGCTGATAACACAGTAATGATAAACACAATTAAACTGTTATTGTGGCTGATTTCTCACCATTAGGTGTTTTAGAGTTTTACTTGCTTAACAGTTTGGGTTGTATTTTGTATTTTTCATTTCATATCACCACTTAAAAAAAAAAAAGCATACATATATATATATATATTTCATGAGTCATGGATTTCACCCAGATAGAATCTTGACACTGTAAAATGTTCAGGCCTCGCTTGCAAATACACTACCTGGATGGCAGGATGTGCTACAGTCCTGTTAAAACCCTCTTCACTTCAGTTCAATTCATTTGTAAGTATATGCTGTAGCACCGTTTTACAAAAACATTGCCCCAAGGCATTTTGAGATAAACCCAGTGATAGGGATGGGCAATATGTCATCATGTGCAATATATCGTCAAAGAAATTCCCTATGGTAATAATTTGTCTTCTCACGATAAAAACTATAAATTCAATTTATAAGGATGTATCAGTTATTTATATACTGTATAGTTTTTTTTTGCTGTTTGTATGAATAAATGTCAAATTTGTTTTCATGATTCAGTTTTGCAATACAGGTGTACTACTTGTGTGTAATTGATGTAGTTTAGAGGCTTCTAGTATCATTTTAGGGGTCTCAAGACAAAATGTTGTGATAGATTTATAATACACATGATTAGACTGATTTTTTATTGTCTTTTATTGTTACCGTGATAAAAACCAGGCATTATAGTGGTACATTTTTTAGTCTATATCGCCCACTCAGTGAAATAGATAAACCCTGAGCATGCACCTGGTGACAGTGGGGAGGCAAAAAAAAAGATGCCCTTTTAAAGTGCTGATGACACGACCTTAATTTCAAGTAACTTTGTCATACAACAACACACCAAGACAAAATAAATAGTTCTGTGCAATTGGAGGTCAATCAGACGTCTATTTACGTAAATATCCGATGTGTAAGAGGCGCGGCTAAGAGCTAAAAGCTTTTCGCTAGCGAACCTAGCCTCTGTGACATAACGTCAGCGAGATAAGGAGTTGCGATCCGCTCATTGATTTACATGTATAATCAAAGCCGTGGAAAACATGAAAATGGCTCCAGAACTAGATTGGAACTGGTTTGTGTGGTGGGATCATCAGCTAGTTCAGAAGAGTGTAATGATGCTGAGGAATTTGGAGAGATCACATTTTACAAGCTAGAACCAGAGCAGAACTGTAATCAGCTGCTTACAGTCTGTCTCCCAGCCTCAAGTCCACTCGGTTCAGCTAAAAGCCTGCAATGCCCACTCCGGGCGGGCTCAGAACTGTAAGGAGTGACCCAGAACAGCACAACGGACCCACAACTGCTAAGGAGCTGCACCAGTTTGACATACAGCAGAGTCAGGCGTGACCGAGGGGAGGCACTCGTTCCCTGCGTTAGCTCGCAGCTAGCCGGCTAACAAGTCAGCTCGCAGCATGCCACCGTAAATAATTAGCCTTTAAAAATAGGAAGATAACAACTTACGTGGTTCCAGTTGAGTTTTAAATAGTTCCCGTTTATAAAGATGAGGATGGAGGGAAGGATGCATCTTTGGAAGCAGCTGGAGGAGATCTGATGTCCAAAGAAGTCCTGTTATAACGAAGCAGCAGCTGTCTGTCCATACAGTAGCTGTATGACTGATCTGATGTAGCAGCGATGGTTGAAAAAGAATATTCCAGAGGACATGATTGCACTTCCATGTATTAGAAGTCTCAACAGCTCCATTAAACAGAAGATGTGGACAGGAGAGAGGTGCAGAGGGCTCCTACTGTTACCCGGTAAGTCCAACCTGCCTCTTTATCCTCTTTAAAATAAATTTCTGAATCTGTGGGAAACTTAAATAAACTAACGCTGTACTTATGAGCTTTTAAACACTAACTGGCAATACAATTTGAAGGCTGGGGTGTTACTGTTCGCCTGTAAAACTGGAAAATGAACTTAAAAACCGCAATGAAGCCATTGACTTCAAAATAAATGAGCTGAAAACGTTCTCTGGTAGACTTCTCGTTCGGTTTTGGCTAACAGCGCCACAGTCTGGTCAGATGTGCTGAAATACAGTGATGTTTCCTTATAACTCATCTATGCAGCTGCGCCTGTTTTTGTTACATAAATCATCATGGGGAATGTTTTGGCCTATAAAACATGGCAAAAAATGTTAAAAACATGTCATCAGCACTTTAAAGGTGATAGATAACACTTTTCCATCAAAACAATTAAAAGCAGCGTGGATAATGTTTTCCAGGAGCATATTTTACAATGTTAAAATCTCCTTCACGCCGCGATTGCAGCTCTGACACAAAAATAAAAAAAATAGTCACCTGTGGAACGGACAGGAATGAAAAAACCTCATCCAATCGTCTTGAACAGCCTGTTCCTATCAACTGAATATGTCTATCAAACTGAACTGCTGTTTGTCTCTCTCCCACGTGAACTATGAACGTCTCGCAGTGAACACAAACGTGGTTGCTTGCTGCTGTTATCTGTGCACAGTAGTTGAGTTGTAAAAAAGTTTCAGGGGGGATGGAAAAACTCATTGGAGATTCTCTTTAAAATCTACCAGCCAAGCATATTTTTACCGGCCAAAATATTTAACCATTTTACACACTCATATATCTACGGAAGAGGATTAGGGCCACTAGAAAAAAAAAAAAAAATTCTGAGAAAAAAGTCAGAATTCTGACTTTATTCTCAGAATTCTGAGAAAAAAGTCAGAATTCTGACTTTAATCTCAGAATTCTGACTTTTTTCTCAGAATTCTGACTTTAATCTCAGAATTCTGAGAAAAAAGTCAGAATTCCGACTTTAATCTCAGAATTCTGACTTTTTTCTCAGAATTCTGACTTTAATCTCAGAATTCTGAGAAAAAAAGTCAGAATTCTGACTTTTCGAAAATTGAAAAAAAAAAAAAATCCAGAATTATTTTTTTTTTACTGTTCTGGAAAAAAGTCAGAATTCTGAGATTAAAGTCAGAATTCTGACTTTTTTCTCAGAATTCTGAGATTAAAGTCAGAATTCTGAGATTAAAGTCAGAATTCTGACTTTTTTCTCAGAATTTTTTTTTTTTTTTTTTCTAGTGGCCCTAATCCTCTTCCGTATATATCTTTAGGCTGTTAATACAGTATTATACTGGATTCAAACTGAAAAAAACAAGAACAAGAAAAACATATTTGTGTCATTTCTGAATTCATTAATTTGAAACTTCCTGGTCAGCATCCTCGTTCTCTACTTGGTGCTTTCACACAGTCCATGAAATCTGGCCTCCTCGTCCTGACAGTCCTGCAGCATTACAGCCTGGTGGGAGCATAGCTACAGATGGACAATAAGGAGATCTGACAGTGTCTCCCAGTCTTTTTTTTTTTTTTTACTTGTTTCAGTATTTTGAAACCTCCTTTTACAACTTTTTGCTGCTTAAATGGAGGGGAAATCATTTACAGATGGAAAGATGCTTTAACAAAACAAAATGATAATAAAAAAACAAAACAACAACTATATACTAACTGATAAGTTTGCACACATCTGTTTCAGGCTGTGGTCTCAGTGCAGCAGAGATCCATTGGAGGTCTCTGACTAACGAGGACAATAACAGTGTAAAGCAGGTGGACTGTGACACAATGTTGCTGCTGCAGCTGAACAGAATCGGAATTCGACCCACGTTGTTCTAGGAACCATTTTAATGCTTTAACGGATGAGTAAAAACTCCGCCTTCCTGACTCACCACTCAGTCGCCAGGGCAGTAAATGGAGCGGACCCAGAGTAGTGCAGCCGGTGTCTTGCAACGTCTCCAAAGCGCCGCTTTTCACTGAACTTTCTGGTTGGCGTATAAATCTGCTGGTTTACTCTCCAGTTCACCATGATTTCTTATGGAAGGCTGACTAACTCCTGCTAAAAGTCACCACATATTCACGCTACTTAATCAGCCTGAGCTAAACGCTACTTGTTAGTAAATGGAGGTAACGTAGTGGAGGGGTGTCTCATGCCCATGTCAGGAAATTGCGTTTGTGTGTTTGTGAACATGCGCATCGATGAAACATGTAGACGGTAGAGCAACATAAAAAAGAAATCCAACAAAATTATTATTTTAAAACATGGATAATTTGATATAAACATTTACTCGCCATGTGGTAGATAGACCTCTGAGATTTACTCGCCAAAAATTAACTCGCATTTGGTGCTTGCGAGTGTTAATTTCGGACCCTGCATGCAGGCTATGTTGTTATTGTGCAACTTGTGACGAATTTAGTGACTTTTGTATAGATTGATCAAAAGTAATGATTGAGATTCTGAGTCTTGTGTCATTGCTCACCTGTGACTATCATCTTTTTAAATACTCTCCGACATCACGTTGTCCAGCCGGTTTGGCCATGCTGACATTACTGCGCAGTCCCTCTCCGCTGCGGCTTGTGTAGCTCCCTCTGGCATCGGGCATCAACCAATCATGTTGCGTCATTGCATGTGCGCGTGCCCCTGCAACCTCAGATTTTATTTCTTTTACTCAACATCCGCACTACTTTCTAAAAATGAAACGGTTATATGAGTATTGGTTATATTTCCAGGATTTACTGTAAAAAGGGAGGGGATGGAAAGGGGGGATGGCAGTTCTACAGGGGGGATGATTTTTATCGTTTTTATTTCAGGGGGGATGCCATCCTCCCTCATCCCCCCTCAACTCGAGTACTGTCTGTGCAGCTGTTTGCTCTTAATTCACTGAATCCACTGTGTCATGGAGGTGTTGACGTTTGCATGTGGATGTTTTACGGCACAGAAAGAGATGGAGGTGAGAGAATTAGTATCCTACTTTTAGAAACGTGGTTTGCCAACTGTTTAGTAGCAAGCTAACAAGCTATCCATTCAGCTGTTATCGGTTATCTTCACTTGTAAGCCATTGGCGCATTAAGCTTATTTTTTAAAATGTAGCTTGCTCGAATCAATTTTCCAGGATCCCCTACCCTGCCTTTAATTTTTCAAAAATAATACATCAACACAATGTCTAGAGGGGTGCAATATAAAAGTCTTAATTTGACTAAAGAAAATTTTAAAACATATCAAAAATTGTTTTATAAAGTTTGATGGGTCCAAAATATATAAATATTTACATTTTATTACCATGCCAGCACCTACACTTAAAGGAATAGTTCACCCTCAGAATGATTTAACTTTATTTTCCACTTACCTTCATGGTGAGCAAGACTCTGGACCACTTTTTTAGTATGTCAAATGCAGCCGGCGTTTAGGACGACTTCTCGTTTCCCCCCAATAGAGTTCACCAGGGTCTGAGCCAAAAAGGTCCATAAAAGTCCACAGAAAATTGTCAATATTGCTCCATACTGCTGGTCCCATGTAATCCAAGTGCCCTGAGTGGGTGGCGTCCAGAATTTACCCGAAACGACGTCATTTACTATATTTTTAGAGCCTAAAAAGGAGTATCGTTTACTTTCATGAAGCGCGCACATGCGCGGTCACAAAACTACGGAAGCCTCGGCGTTCAGAGCCTACTCTGCCGATAATTCAAGGGTAGAAGAAGAAATTCACTGTTTACATTGTGGTAAGAGCGCGAGAGCTTTAGACAAACCTGGACAAACACAAGCGGGGTTGATATTGATCTAAAAGAAAGAAAGAAAGAAAAAGAGAACGCGCAATCTCGTCTGCCGCAGCTTCCGTAGTTTCGTGAACGTGCATCGGCGTGCTTGCTAGGCATGCGATGTAGTGTTGTTTAGAC
Organism: Atherinomorus stipes; assembly: GCA_023101725.1. Taxonomy (NCBI): domain Eukaryota; kingdom Metazoa; phylum Chordata; class Actinopteri; order Atheriniformes; family Atherinidae; genus Atherinomorus; species Atherinomorus stipes. The sequence continues at coordinate 120,159 of JALJCO010004422.1, forward strand.
TCTAAAAATATACTAAATGGCGTAGTTTCAAGTAAATTCTGGACGCTACCCACTCAGGGCACTTGGATTACATGAGACGAGCAGTATGGAGGAATATTGACAATTTTTTGTGGACTTTTATGGACCTTTTTGGCTCAGACCCTGGCGAACTCTATTGGGGGAGAAACGAGAAGTCGTCCTAAACGCCGGCTGCATTTGACATATTAAAAAAGTGGTCCAGAGTCTTGCTCACCATCAGGGTAAGTGGAAAATACAGTTAAATCATTCTGAGGGTGAACTATTCCTTTAAGGTTTCTGCACCATTGGCATTAGCTCAGGAGTTGCTAGCTCCATTGCTCTGTGTTTGTGGAGAACTAGCATCCTCCTTGCATTGCATTTCTCAATTTTAAATGTACAGTATGTAAGAATTACTGAAATCTAGTGGTAAAGGTGGGTATTTGAAAGAAAAGATGTTTTCTTTCAAATTACTTCATACTCCAAGCACTGTTGTGAATGTATGGTGGCCATAAAATTCTAAAATTCTCTCACACAAAAATATGTTTTCATCTGTGAGTGGACCCAGTGGTCTCAAGTGTAGCTATGACTGGACTATGAGTAACTACTTTTAATGTCTTTTTAAGACATTACTGATCCCAAACAGTTTCTACCTCCCATTAAACAAAGCTGGTACAGCAGTTCTAAAGTTTAGATGGTTCTCACTTCACACACATTGTTTTGTCCATTCAGGGACACCGTAGTAAAAATGGTGGAATAAATGTGGCAGCCTCCATATGTGCACTGCCCAGCAAGTAGATATAAATTACTCATTCTAAGAAAAGAAACATATAACAGTTATTCTAGTGCAGCTATTACACATCAATAGAAACATAGTTTTAAATTATATATTACATTTTTCTGCCACTGATCTTTAAATTTTTTACATACTGTACTTTTGAGCAGACAAAAAGTGAAGCAGTGTAATGGTGAAGGCAGCAAAGGGGCTCAAAAGCCCGGAGGAGGTTCCTGCTTTCCTTCTGGAAACGTAATTTAAACATTTGCTAAGTCTAATTAACGGTTAGCCAGTTCTGTAATTTTGCTAATGCTAATTGAGTAAGCGAGTGTGAGGAATTAAATGTGTAGTTGTCACCTTAAACATGAAGAGATCATTGACTGTGGTGCCATAGAAAATTGACAGTCAATGTCAGTGAAAAGTTTGAAAAATTTGTGTTAAAAATACAAAGCAAAGACAGCTCCTATACTCGTAAGCTGTCCAACAAGAGAGGATATGAAAAGCGACAGTAACCACATTATCATTATGTACTCATCTATTTTTGCTGTGGGCCAGTCATGTTCCTGTGTGTTCCACTTGGGTTCCAGATGGGATCATTGTGGCCTTTCCACTCAACCAACTGGACTCTGAAGTAACAAATGTCGTGGGAACACTAAGGGTCAGCCATTTGTCTGAGTTACTGTGTGTACATAAATATTAGTCTGTGTACAACTGAGGGCCTAATTTATTCAGGAATTCCCCAGCTGGCACACATTCATTTCCCAGCCTCTCTCATAAGTCTCTTCACTTTTTCATAAGCGTTTCCCAGACCAAAGTGGAAATCCAATTGGATAACAAAGAATAATCTGATACAAATACTTTATGTATTTTCCTTCTCATCCTCTTCACTAATGAGGCAAACTGTGTGGCTTAACAGGCTCTATTAGAGAATAACAAAGACCATCCCCTTAGAAATCTATGGAGATACAATCATATACAGTCCCGAGTGTCACTCTTGATCTAAATGATGTTTTTCAGTGGATTTTGCAACAACTGTATTAAGAGTAGGAAAATGAGTTGAACCTACTGCAAATAAACAAACATTAAAGCCTGTATTTTAATTTCATAAAAGATAATGAAGAGTGGAATATTGTTGTTTCCACTTTTACCACAAAAAGCAAACAGTTTTCTTTTTAAACTTTGAAGTCAGAAAATGTATTTTGCCAGTCAATGTAAATGAACACACTGTTTAGTTTGCTGCACACATATATCATTCATTAGCAGATCATCAAAAGGCTTTGTCAAAGAATGATTAAGATGCTTTGATTACATGATACAAGGAGTGTAGAACAGGAATGTACAATGGACTGAATAATGCTGGAGCTGCTACAACTGATTGTTTCTTACCAAGGGACATTGCAAGATTCACATCTCAGTAGAACTAAACTCACAGAGCTGTTAAGGACAATAATATACTTGTGATCGACATTATTCGTTTCTGGAGGTCTTACTCGTTCTCTGTTCTATTGACCTCTTGATTGTTGTTTTCAACTGGTCTATTTTTTATACCACTTTTTTTTCCAACCACAAAAATAACAGTCATATATTATTTATTATCCTCTTTCAGCAGCATTGATTGATATTCTTGGCAAAATCGGAGCAGCAGAACAAGCTGTAAACACAATTTGACATCATTACCTTTAAGTCGTTAAGGCATCCTGGCAGTGTTAACATTCATTTGGAGTCGTTTTTTCTGTCTACCTGATAAATGTAAGTCCAATATTCAAACCCATTCACAGATGTTTTCACCAATTACGAAGAAAAAATTACTTGGCCTCTCTTTAGCTTGCTAACTTCACCATTTGTTGCAACACAGGTGCAGAATACAATAGTTTTATCAAAGTGGTTTTGATAGGAGTGAGCTCATTGCTTCCAAAAGCATGGCTGATAGAGACTTGTTGGCCAAAACTTAAAATATTAGATTAGAAAGGCTTTAAAAGTGAGGTGAGAAATTATTACTAAGAAGAGTGATAAGTATCTATGAGTTTGCTGGCATGAGTAGCAGCATTCACTTTCTAGACAGGCCCATTCTTATTTGGCAAAAAAGTATCAAAACTAAGCCCCATTCCCAAATAATTATGTATGCTGTAAAACGATCAATTTCAACATGAGCAAGAGCTGATGAAAGCCAAGAGTATTTATATTAACAGGAGAATGGGGATTGGATCGGTGCATACTGTTGCATAATGAAGACAATCATGAAGTTGGTGTTCTGGCCTCAGAGGCAGAATGTGGAGGATCAGGCTCTCTTCCATTTTGGGTGAGATTTAATAGTCATTATGGGGAGATGATTGCCTTTGTCCAGCGTTCCTACCTCCTCCCACACTCCCCTTCATCCCTCTTTATTGAAGCTGCTGCAGCAGCACTTCAAGCACATGCAGCCGCAGATCCTTCAGAAGACGCTGCAGTACTTTACCCCTGTGGATTTGATGTGTGTGTGTGTATAAGTAAAGAGATAGGAGAGATAGGAAGCATGTGCATGAGACACTTCAATGAAAACACTGATCAGTGCAGATAGGAAGAAACACAGAGTTGCAAATATGAACTCAGCAGCATTCCTGCAATCGTCAGACACTTTGGCGTCATCGGTTGGGGCATGGAGGGTGCATTAAAGTAATGAGGACGTGTGTATAAATGTGTGTGTGTGAGAGTTGAACACCAAAAATAAAGCTAGAAGAAAGTTATGGGAACACTTGTTTGATCATTTCTTTTCTCAAGCATTTTTTTTTTATAAGTGCATGAATAAGTGTGTGAGGCTAACTCTGATAAGCTGTAGATGACACAAACCACGGACTCATTTTAAAAGTATGTCAGAAACATGAAATTCTTTTAGTGTACACAGGAGATATAAACTTAGATCAAAAAGTAAGGAAATCTGAGTTTTGTAGATCATTCCATCCCTTAAATAATATCCATTGGCGTTGTATTTAAGTTAGAAACCTAATTACTCACTTCTATAACTAGTTATAAAAGTTATACCAGTTATATCTTCTTGTATAATGAACGTGCTTTTTCCACAACAGGAAGGTGGAATGAGCTGTGTTGCTTAATCCACATAAGCACAAACTTTTCACATTATACTTTGTTGTAAATATGACAAATCAGGGTTTCCAGTGATTCATACAACACCTGTTGCTATTGGTAATATTAAAGAGGAGAAATAATCAACCAAACACAAATGCCCTTGCTTTTTGTAAAGAAATTAAAATGTGTTTGCAATTAATTAACACTCAACTAAATCTACTTAGAATGTTATATACTGTACCTTCTATTAAATGTTTGCATACAATTTATAAATGCTAGATAGATAACAGGACTTTCACATCAGCTGAAGCAACTATTTACTGTATTTTGTCCTTTTTTCTACATATCATATTGTTTGAGACTTGCTTTTACCGAAGTATATTCACTGGTTGGGGATGCCACTTTAAGTTAATATCAAAATAACAACAAAGTGAAAAAATCAAAGCACTAGATGGATGTCTTCTTAGGTACTCTACAGTTTCATAAGTGAAGTGTATGGAAGCCGAGAGCGGTCATGGCCGCATATTTTTCAAATGCCATTTTCTCAAGAGAACAAGATAATTATCATTTATGTCGTTAATAATGACCATTTTTCTGTGATAACGAGATAATTATCTTGTTTTCTTGAGAAACAAAGATAACTGATTATTGAGATAAGGTGGTGAGTGAGCTGGAGCTGCTCCTGGTCCATCTCAGAACCAACACAGAGACAAACATTTAATCAGACTCACGCACACTCATTGCACGAATTTAGAGACTAAATCAGCCTGATATTATGTGTTTGTACCGTCGAAGGAAGCACACATGCTCACGCTGCCACGTTCCCCACAGAAACATACCAGTTGATAATAATAAAAAGTATGTAGCCTGCAATAATAAGTTAAATCAGGACTTATGAAGCGTGTTTGTAACTGGGAGCAGTGCTGGTTTCCAGTCTAATTGCTGCTGGAATCAAGGCTGGTGTTACACAGTGGACCCAGGTGTTTCAGGGTGCACGTGACAGTCTTTAGTTCTCCCAGGCTACTGGGGGAAAGACCAGAATGCAGATCCAAATGCTTTATTAAAACAAAAGGTTAAAGAAAAAAGGTTTTCTAAAAATCCTCCTGGTTCCATCCTTCATTCCCTTGCAGCTCTCCACGGTTGGTTGGCTCGCAGTGTCCCAGCCATGCCCGTCAGGCTGGACGCACAGCGCACCAGACTTAGCTGTCGTTTCCTACAAAGGCCTGCTCCTCTCCGTGCCTCGCCTCTCCCTCTCCTCCACCCCCCCCTCACAGTCAGCTTCTAGATCACCTCGCCTCCATCCCCCCCTCACAGTCAGCTTCTAGATCACTCTGTGCCTATGCATATCCGTTGGACGTGCTTTTGTTCTTTTCCCGGCCTTGATCCAGCACACCATCCTCCTCTCCGGAAGGCTCACATTGGGCTTCGGGCTAGTCCATCATAATACGTCGATGTGACCCTTGCTGGCACCCAGGTCTTGCTCACCGTCATCCTATAATGTCTCTGTTGGCGCATCAGCCAAAGCAGCCTGTGGTCACCAACCACAATGAAGATTAGACAGGAGGCAGGAGGTGCCCTCATGGATGGGAGATGCGGGTCCAAACTGCCGACCTAAACTGACCTCAGACTTATCTTCTTATCTCAGTTGAGGTGGTGTGTCAAAAGGACATCCCAGTAGAGAGCTGGGGCCGCATTTATAAAGCTTGGTTATGCACAAAACAAGGCCTGAAAGTGGCAACTTTCCACTCAAAGTTTATGGTTTATAAAAACAAACCTAATGGGAGAATTTGTGCACCTGTACTCAAACTCTCAACCTTACGCGCCAACACTTTGGAGACGGGGAAACTGGCGGCGTTGCTGGTGAGATGATGTTATATATCAGACTGTAGACCGCTGTAAACCCAGGTGTATTCCTGGATTGAGCCATACGTACCATAAGCATTATGTAAGAGTTTACTACAGTATATTTACATCTTCAATTATATCATGAAAGCACTTATTGTTAGGTTAACTGTAAAAAAGTATGTAGCAATAGGCTAATAAATACTGAGTAAGCATACTGTGGTGACAGTCATGCGTAATGTTTCAGAATGGATGCGCTGCACTGCTGGAAGATCATATAAAGAGGAGGATCAGGATGGAGAGTTTTTAGAGACCATATTTCCTGGGCCATCATTACTGACTGATATACAGATGGATTCCCCTGTAGTGACTTCCACAGTTACTGGAGAGGCAGGGGATGGGCTCGATCTATTTGTATGACGCGCTGTTCGCTTCCTTAATAATTACGCACAAGGCTCGGCTGTGTTTCTTTCTTTTATTAAGGGGCTTTATAGCTCACAGACAGGTCTATTCCACTAAGATGCGGGACAAACTGGTTCATACGTATTAGCGCACTTAAACTTAGTGCCCAAGCGTTGCGCATTCAAGCTCTGCGGTCAACAAAAATTATGGCTGCCCGGCCCTCCTCTCCCTGCCAAAAGCACTCGTGTGACTGAATGACCACTCATTTGACAGCTCAACCTGTCACTGATTACCACCACGTGACCCATGACCCATCACCCATCACCATGACAACCAAAATTAGACTAACTATCAACCCCGTGATCAAACACCAAAACAATATTTGTGGCTCCTACATTCCCAGAGCAACCCTCCCGAACTGGGGATTTCTGGGTAATTTCAGAGGGTTGCCAGACCGTTGTAATTGCTGTTAAATAAAGTTAGCATTTTTATTAGGGCTGTCAAAATAAATCTGCTAATGCAGGGAGATTCATCTGTAATATTAACACATTAATCTTGTAAGAAATCAATAATACCCTAACTCAACACATTCTCACTCCCAACTCGTCATATGTTGACGCTTGGTCAGTCTCCCTCCGCGTCACCTGTCAACGCGCGGGGTATACCCATCTTGTACATATGCGACGCAGCGGGTTTCTTATTAAATGTTGTGGAAATCAATAGTACAAAAGCGACTCCTAGTGGTGTTTACGTGACTGCCGAGTTCCTCCCTGGTGTGACCAAAAGAAAAATGGCGGGTCCCTTCAATCTTCAGTAGATTCAGTCGACTTCCTTCTCTTTAGTCTGACTCACCGTCATTTCTCCTCCTGCCACCGCCGGGGGTGACAGGGAGCGTGAAATAAGCTCAAAGAGAGCGTAATTTCAGATGTGCACAAACGACCTTATAGTACATATGACTTTGGAGGACTGATTGCAGCAGATTTTTTGCTGATCAAAATCAACGGAAAAGGCTCCTCTTTTATGCACTCATGTCATCAAATACCACCGATTAGGGATTTCCATAACATTCAATGAGAGACCCGCTGCGTCACATATGTACGAGATGGGTATACCCCGCACGTAGACAGGTGACACAGAGGGAGACTGACCAAGCGTCAACATATGACGAGTTGGGAGTGAGAATGTGTTGCCTAACTCATAATAACAATAATAATTTGACAATATCTGGGTCAACTGAGTTGTTTTTTTGTCATGGTTTCTTACAGTTGTACAGGGAGTGCAGAATTATTAGACAAATGAGTATTTTGACCACATCATCCTCTTTATGCATGTTGTCTTACTCCAAGCTGTATAGGCCGAAAGCCTACCAATTAAGCAAATCAGGTGATGTGCATCTCTGTAATAAGAAGGGGTGTGGTCTAATTACATCAACACCCTATATCAGGTGTATTAGGCAAACATAATTATTAGGCAACTTTCTTTCCTTTGGCAAAATGGATCAGAAGAGGGACTTGACAGGCTCCGAAAAGTCAAAAATAGTGAGATGTCTTGCAGAGGGATGCAGCACCCTTAAAATTGCCAAGCTTCTGAAGCGTGATCATCGAACAATCAAGCGTTTCATTCAAAATAGTCAACAGGGTCACAAGAAATGTGTGGAAAAACCAAGGCGCAAAATAACTGCCCATGAACTGAGAAAAGTCAAGCGTGCAGCTGCCAAAATGCTACTAGCCTGCAGTTTTGACATATTTCAGAGCTGCAACATCACTTGAGTGCCCAAAAGCACAAGGTGTGCCACATGGCAGCAGTTGCATAAGCATCAGCAGTAGGACAGGAATGATTGGTTCACGACTCACCCAATTGTGTGTCAGTCCTCAGGTATCCGTTCTTTTGTCACGCGACAGCCAGGCCGGTCAGACTGTGGCGAGCAGTACATTGTGAGTGAGACCGAGCAACAGAGTGAACTGAGTGATTCGGTCATCCTGTGAATTACAAACTATGACTTGGAGCCCTGAGGGCTACAGCGCCACCTGCTGTAAAAATGAACAAAATGACTCATTCAAGATTTGTTCATTTTACTGTTTGAGAGTAAAAGATCCGAGTCAGCAAAAAGAATCGGTCTACCCATCACTACATCATTCACAGCTCAGGCTGTGGCAAGCAGTACATTCCTTGTCGGATCGGACTCCTCATTCATTTGTCACATGACAGCTGCCTGGTCACTGTCGCGCTGTTATAAACAATAATAGCAGGGAGGAGATAGAACACAAGTCACTTCATTGAGGCGTATATTTGCTTTTCTAGGTTTTCACGCGTTTTGATTTGCTTTGTGGTATTTTAGACAGCTCTAGCAGCTGCAGCTGGGCGCGCAGAGGGCCATGAAGGAGGAAGGAGGGGGGATTGGTGTACTACAAGTCTAGCCCGCGCAACTACAGCAGCGAGCCGGGAGGGAGGAGGTGATTCGTGAGCTAGCACTGTCACTGTGTGGTACTATGTGCAACTGAGCCTGGAGGAAGGAGGTGAGTGGTTCGTCCTTAGCTTGAGTCAGGCTACTACACATTGTGTGAGCTTCCACTGCACCGAGTTATTTAGTTTGTGTGCTGCTGTGAGTGAGGCCGAGCAAAAGAGTGAACTGAGTTATTTGGTCATGCAGTGAGTTACGAGCTATGACTTGGAGCCCTCAGGGCTACAACACCACCTGCTGTAAAAATTAACGAAATGACTCATTCAAGATTCATTCTTTTTACTGTTTGAGAGTAAAAGATCCGACTTAGCAAAAAGAATTGGTCTTCCCATCACTACAACATGCTCTGTTGTGGAGCTGACAAGAAGTGGAGGGAGGTTGCCTCTGCGAAGATAATGGACACCGCGTCGGACATCCCTTATTTTATATACTGTAGAAGTTTAACTTGCAGCGCCGCCACACTTCAGGGGAAATAATAATTATACCATTAGAATCAGGCTAAGCAGAATCTGAGAGAAATCAACATGCTTTATGTTGGTATTATAGAGTTCCCCAAAATTTCACTAATAGTGTTTCTAGAGGAGCTCATGTTTCATTAAGGGAGCGGCAGCTCCCCTATGGTTTGCACCGTGTTTATAACTACTAAAATAACAAACAACATTGAGCAAACAATTGCCTATTGTGTGATCGAATATAGATGAGTTATTTAATTTAATTTCTGTTACCGCATGCATTGCTAGAGCAATGTCTGAACCCAACTGAGCTAAGATGTCAAATTCACAACTCCTGCCCCCAGCCCTCCAGTCTTCCTCTCCGTTAACTCCTAGTTTTTAATATCACTTTTGCTATCTTTGCGCATCTCTTAACGGAACCATCTCTCTCAGTCTCTGGCAGACACTCGCTCTCACTGTCTCATTTCCTCACACACCCAGCAATCTTTTCAAAATCACTTCCTTGATTCACATCTTTGCCCTCCCCATTTATGAGCACTTTATTGAGAAGCAGAGAGGTGGCAGAGAAACAGACATAATTGCCTAGGGTGGTAAGTTATTGGAAAATGGATGAATTGCTTTCTTCAGGGAAGAGCTGTGAGAGTGTCAGGAATAAGAGAAGGCTCCTTAATAACAATGAAGGTCAGGTGCAAGGGTGGTGGGAGTACGAAGGACGAATAGACGCATATAGAATCATCTCTCCCTTTGCTGCATATGCAGTTCATCTGTGTGTGCTTTTAAAGGGCATGTGTGTTTTTGCTGGGCACATGGCTTTGGATGAGTTTTGAGGGAAGGATTGAGATGGTTGAATGTTATTGCGAACTAAGGTACGGGTTCTTTTTACGGGGTCATTCAAGTTCATCTTCGTGGTTACAATCAGAGACCTTAATAGAAGTTTGGCTGCAGTATGTTGTTGACGGGAAATGAGAGAATCTGGCTACAACAGACACATTTACAGTCGTCAGCTTCAATAAGAGCATCAGTCCATTAAGTTTTTATTATGATGGCATATTTAGTGCCATAAATTACATAGTGTGCAGGTATATACAGCTCAAAAAATATAGGGAACACATAATTATTACCATGTGACTCAGTATATTCTTAAGAGAAAGTTGTAACAATCTGTGATATCTAAAGCTTAAAACTAAAACTCATCAGAAGGAACAAATTCACAGTGCTCATCTCAAATAATCATTTTACTAATTTGCAGAGGTTATGGTCCAAGTTCCACTGTTTTCTAGAAAACTACATTGGATCTTATTTTAAAAAAATGTACTTTTGCTGCACGAGGGAACAGCCATTCAACATAAGTGCATGGCTATTCAACTCTGAGCCTCGAGGGCCGGTGTCCTGCAGGTTTTTGATATGTCCCTGTCTCAACCCATCCAACTCACATTAACGAGTCATTACATAGAACCTGACAACAAGCTCTTGGATCCGTGTCACTTCAATCAGCTGTGTTGAAGCAGAGAAACAACTAAAACCTGCAGGACATTGACCCACAAGAGCCAGAGTCAAATAGTCCTGAAATGAGCAAGCGTCTCACCCCCTCCGTCCACTGTCTCCTCTCTGCTCCTGTCAGCACGACGCAGCAAATCCATTGCTATTTTAGTCAATAAGAAGCAGCCCACTACTCCGTCAACACTCCACTCTGGCGCGTCTGCTCAGGTCCGTCGAGTAGAGGGCCAAAGGAGGGGTTAGAGACGGATTTCACTTGCTCAGGTCTAACGTTTAATGTTTAGGGGGGGAACTTCGGACTATACCTTAAATCTAAAATACAAAAGATACTGTAAATATAAGATATACAGACAGTCATCAAAATGTTTACAGATTAGCTGAACTGATACTGTCACATACAATGAACTACAGTTGGTCTAAAATACAAAAAGATACTGTAAATATGAAATATACAGATAGTCATAAAAATATTTACAGATTAGCTGGACTGATGCTGACACAGTTGGTGTGCAAGAATATACAGGTACTACCCAAAAAATTAGGATATACGGAAAAAGTTCTTGTATTTCTGTAATTCAACTTGAAAGTTGCAATTTACGCATTGTATAGATAAATAATATGTGAATCAATACATTTCAAGCTTTTATTTGTTTGGATGTTGCTGATTAGGACTTGCAGCTTAAGAAAACCTCAAATTCAAAAACTCAAAAAAATAGAAAACTGTGAAAAGCTCCAGTATTGTAGGCTCAGACTGTCACATTCGAATCGGGTAAGTAATCCAAAACATCTGCATAAGTGCCCTGAGCCTTTTAAAAATTCCCTGTCTTGGTTAAGAAGAATTCCCAATCATGTGGAAGACTGCTGATCTGACCGTTGTGCAGAAAACCATCATTGACTCCCTGCACAAGGTGGGAAAGACACAAAAAGTGGTAGCAAAAGAAGCTGTATGTTCTCAGAGTGCTGTCTCAAAGTACATTTATGGACAGTTAAGTGGAAGGAAGAGGTGCGGAAGAAATCGGTGTACAAGCCGGAGGGCTGATCGCAGCCTGGAGAAGATGGTCAGTGTTTAGTTTCCCAGTCTGTGATGACCTGGGATCCATGTCAGCTACTGATGTCGGTCCTTTGTGCTTCATTAAGGCCAGTATAAATGCAGCCGTCTACCAGAACATTTTGGAGCACTTCATGCTTGCTTCAGTGGACCAGCTGTATGGGGATGCAGACTTCATCTTCCAGCAGGACTTGGCACCTGCCCACACTGCCAAAAGTATCCTGGTTCAACAACCATGTGATCACCATGCTTGATTGGCCCGCAAACTCACCTGACCTGAACCCCATCGAAAATCTGTGGGGCATTGTCAAGAGAAAGCTGAACGGGAAGAGACCAAACAATAAAAAGCTCAAGGCTGTGATGGAAGCATGTTTGTCTTCCATAACACCTGAGATATGCCACAAGCTGGTAGCATCCATGCCACCCTGGGTTAAGGCAGTCATTCATGCAAAAGGGCCCAAACCAAGTATTAAGTACAGATGCAAGATTTTGTTTTAGGAGGCCTGACTTTTTTGTTTTTAAAATCCTTTTATAATTGATTTCATGCAATATTCTAATTTTTTGAGTTTTTGAATTTGAGGTTCTCTTATGCTGCAAGTCCAGGTTCATCAGCATCATCCACACAAAAAAAGGCTTGAAATATATTGATTTGCATATTATTTATCTATACTATATGTAAATTGCACCTTTTAAGTTGAATTACAGAAATACATGAACTTTTTCAGGATGTTCTAATTTTTTGGGTAGTACCTACTTCTTCACATTAGTAGAGAACAGGGGTCTGTTGCACGAAGCAGGTTTAATGAAAACCCTGAGTTGTTTAACCCCCGAAATTCGGGAAACTGAGTTTTTCGTAACACAAAGGTAGGTAACTCAACCCAGGGAAAGAGGAGTAACTCTAGCCTGTTGCATGAAGAGGGGTAACTTAAACCCTCGGTCAGTTACCATGGTAACAGACTCTCTGAAACTAACCTGGTCGGGAGCAGGTTAGTGTGGAGAAACCTTGAGTTTCTTGCTGTCTCCACCCACTTTTAGTCACACTCGCCATTTCCTTTCCTCATTCATTCATTAAGTCAGCAGTGAGTTTTGGCTGCTGCCGTCTCAAATAAAACATGTTAAAAAATAAATCAGAGTCGGTAGGTTACATCCTTATCTTTTGATGAGGATTTTATGGATTAAGATGCTGCATGAAGGGTTAAATATTCAGAGATCATTATCAGACCACGGATAGAAGTTTAATTTCCCGACAGTTGTCATTTCTGACGTTACAGTTACACATCACGGTCAGTTATCTACATACACGAGCTGATCCGTCCGTACATTTATAATATCACCAGCCATACGTGATAGTTGGAGGTCCTGTCTCTCCATTTACAAGAGATGGTTTAAGCTGAACATTTGACTGTCCAGCTGTCTCTGGTTCTGGCTAAATGGATAAAGTGTTTGTTTGCCACGCAGACAACTGTGGTTCAATTCTTGCTGTGGCTTTTTTTTATGTTGCCATACGCTTTTCTCTCGAAGCATATTGTCTATTACCCTGCATTTTTTCGCAAATAGATTTTTTTTCTTTCATTGTAGACGCAGGGCATTTGAGAAATGCGACGGTTATATTTAATCTTAATGCTGCCAACAAGAGCGCTTCTCCCTGAGGGATTTCACTCAAGTTAAATAAATAAAAAGACTGTGGTAAAAGTACAAAGCTGGATTCGAACATTCCTCCCTCCCCCCACCCCAAGTGGAATGCAAGCGCGCAGACCATTAGACCAACCAGATATTCATATTCAGTCACCTGGAACCATAGTGAAATTATACGAGACTGTCGCGTTACCATTAAACAGTTCTACTCTATAACATCATTGTGATTGTAAAGGACAGCATTTAAACTTAAATCTTCTCCCATGCCGTCTTTCTTTCTTTCTTTTTTTATTTTTTTGCTTGCAGCAGCGGCAGCAGTTCAAACTCGCCATATGAGGCTTTAAAAGTTATATCTCCATTCAATGGTGAGCGCAGCCCCGCCCTCGCGTCTAGGTTACCATGGTGACTCGTCGAATCGGTGCTCAATTGATGTTGGCTTTTTATCTTGGTAGCGCCGGGTTAAAACCCCGGGTCGAACTACTCTGAGTTGATTAAACCAACTCAAATCAGCTGTTATGGGACTGAAAACTCAGAGTTTCCAATCTCCGAGTAGGTCAACTCAGAGTTCAGAGTTACTCTCTGAGTTTGTTGAACCTGCTTCGTGCAACAGACCCCAGGGCTGTAAGCCAATGGCTATGTGCTCTTTGTTTGTGTTTACTTCCTTTTCTGTCAGTCAGCTGTTAGTCAGCTGTTAGCTCTTGTGTTTTGATTGGCTGTTGTTCTGGGAGCCTCCATGTGATTTCCCAATGAGAGCAGCGTTTTTGATTTTGCACAGCTGTGAACACTGTGCGTGTTCGGGTCCTCTCGGAACACCACACGCACCAGGATTTCTAGTCGCAAATACTAAATATGTTCATTATCTACAAACTCTCCTTCAGGGGCCTTCCGAGCGGATCGGATTGAACAAAATCACTAACTCACATCGCACCATGAGAAGATCAGATGCAATGTTTTTTGCAAACATCTGACAATCGGACCTTTGCTGGATTTGATCGTAAGGGGAAGATCGGGACATAAATCGGGCTCATTTTCCTGTAGTGTGTACCTGCCTTAACGTGAGTGGCTGCAGACAAAAGCAATCAATCCCAGATCCCAGACTAAAAGGCCACATAACAGTACACTGAAAATACAGCTTAAATTTACTTTTAATCAAATAAACAACTGATTTGAAAATATCACGTTATTTATTCCTTTTAAGAAAATGAGTATTAACTAAAAGTGCCTATTGTAACTAAAAATTTTACCCACTTTATACCTTTTTTTAAAAGGTATAAAAGAAAAAAATCATGAATCAACATGAATTAATCAAGCATCTTTCATCACTTGGATTAATTACCGGTATGTTATTTCTGTAACAGTTTATATTTTAACTTGTCACATTTAGATGTTCGGTTAGCTGCTCTGCAGTAGTTTTCTCTTGGATTTAAATAGTACAGGCAATATGTTAATGGGCCTATAGTTAATTTTTCATTTTTGCTTCCAGATTTGTGGACTGGGGTTATATTCACAGTTTTAAAGACACTGGGAACACACTCTCATCAATTGATTTATTGATAATTTGTGTAATAGAGGGTGCTAAAAAGTCCCACCAGTTTTGGATTTGCTGTTACTGAACTGCAAGTTGAACTTGAATTTGTTTGTCACAAAGCCTCTTGCAAATTGATATTTTATCTCAGTGTTGTGTACAAAAGAATGATATACTTAAATGCATACAAAGTTTTGTATGTTTCTTGTCTGTTGTAAAACACTATAAAAAAGAAGACAAAAAAACAAAGCAGGATAAGGATGAAGGCAGCAAAGGGGCTCAAAAGCCCAGCAGAGGTTGCCACTTTCCTCCTGGAAATGTAAGTTAAACATTTGCTAATGCTAATTACTCAATTAATGCTAATTGAGTAAGCAAGTGTGAGTGCACCACCTACTGCTGGGGGGAGAATCTATCTTGTGGCTATCACCTTTAACTCACAAAATGTCAATGTCAATTTCATTTATAAAGCACATTTTAACAACTGCTAGGGTTTACCAAAGTGCTGTACAAGGGTTACACACAAGTAAGAGCACTACCACACAACCATAAAAGTTAGATAAAAACAATTAAAACAAAGATACAAAAGGTAAAAAGGAGAAAAGAAAGGAAAATAAAAACAGCTGAAATTGGTCAACCTATACATCACCAAAAGCCAAATAAATGTGTTTTCACTAGCGATTTGAACGATGCTAGATCAGGATCCTGATCTGATGAGGGAGGATGTTCCAGAGCCAAGGGGCTGCCACTGCAAAGGTTCTATCACCTCTAGTTTTCAATTTGGATCTTAGAACCACAAGGAAAGTATCATCCCCTTAGTGATCTGTAAAGCTGAATAAGATCTGCTAAATAATGAGGGGCCAGACCAAAACACTGCCCTTTGAATCAATCAAGCATACAAAAATAGTGCTGTACTCAGGGGGTATACTTGTGTTTTGTAAAAATGAAATCAAATACTATATTACTAAGAGCCCGAATGAGTTGAGAATAAAAATAAAAGTTTATTAAACAAAAAAGGAGTAAATATCACTTGCAAGTGGAGAGCGTCACAGAGAGCGAGACCTGCATTTTGGTGCAGTATGCAGACTCTGCAGATATAAAAAGAAATCCAAAGAAATCCATAAGATGTTTAGAACTGTTTTTGTTTAATTATTTAATGTTATATACTGTTGAATTTTGTGGTCACACATGATGATGAATTTCCACAAACTATAACAGGGGTGGTTCCTTGTGGCAACACACCTTGTGACTTCAATCTTGACATCAAGCTCTGCACATTTACGTACCCATTGATTGGAGTCAGGTGTGTTGAAGCGGTGAAACCCCTAACACCTGCAGGATGCCGGCCCTCAAGGACCGGAGTTGCCCACCCCTGAACTATAACAGCAACAACATAAACACATTTCCCACAAATTTTTCAAGAATTTCTCTGTGGGAAACTGGGACAAACTGTTCTGGCAAGGAAAACTGTCCATGCTCAAAGAGTAAATCTAACTGTTTGGCAGCCAATGAAGCAAACAGGCTGACTGGTATGTGCATTGGAGTAGCTACACACACAAATATTGCAGGGTAGCAGGCTACAGATGCAGCTGTACAGTAACGTGGATGACATCTCACTGTCGTATGGCTTTCCCTGTGGATTCATGTTGCTTCTATTGTTCAAAGAAATGGAAGGCAAAATGGTTTTGCGTGTGCGCTTCACATCCTGAATCTCTCCCTTCAAGACAAATTGTAACCCAGTTCATGGAGGATGAGCAGGAAAAAAGATGGAAATTAGTCTTCTTGAAAAAAAAAAAAAAGGCATGGCTCGAAACTGTTTGATAGGAGATTAGATAAAAGAGAGGAGAAAGTCAGAGAAGATGACAGAAAAGTTCCCATGGTCTTATTCTCATTTTCATTTAATTTCTCTTTCAATCTCTCTTTCCCCCTGCTGCTCTCATGGGAACTAGGTTTTGAGTTTCATGAGCTACTTGGAAGTTCAATGATGTTTACCTGTTTGTGTGTACATGTGTAGGTGTGTGCTTGTGTGTGGGAAGTTGTAAATTCAGCAGGTGATGTATGTATTTATAAGTAGGCTCGTGTATGTGTATGTCTGCATAAGGCTAAGTATGCACGAACAAGAGTAATTTTGAAAACTGCCAAAGTCAGCATTGGATTCTGTTTCACGTGTGATGCAACTGTATACTTCATAATGCATTTTATTGCCTCAGTTGAAATGTCATGTCATGTCATTTTCTGTACCGCTTATCCAGTTCGGGGTCGCGGGGGTTGCTGGAGCCCATCCCAGCTATTATCAGGCGAGAGGCCGGGTACACCCTGGACAGGTCGCCAGTCTGTCGCAGGACAGTTAAAATGCTGAATAAAATATAGTAGTCTGTCATTAATTACAATATCATAAGAAAAGAGAAACACACATAGTTGAAGTTAATTAATCTGTTTTATCATCAACAGGCTGGAAATAAGAACAAGCAAAGGGAAATCATGCTGTGGAGCCGGGACATAGTCAACCATTTCTGGCTATGCAGCAAGCAGGCACAAACAGAATAGCATTTCAAGATATGACACTTGGAAAACCTTTGTGTTTTGTTGTTGTATGTAATGTAATAGGGAAAATTTATTATATTTAACCATATATCAATTAATTATAGTGGCACCACCTCTCCAAAGGATGAGGAAAATAGATATTTTACAGATCTTATGAGTCTTTCTGAAGCTAGGTGCAATTTAAAATCATGTTCAGAAATCATGAACCGATCACTACTTAATTAGCACACACACATTTATTTACAGAAATCAGCAAAAACAGCCTGAAAAACAGGCAGTCAAATCGGAATTCAGCATAGATCATAGAAGAGAGATAGACAGGCTAATTAAGGCAATTAAATGGAGATGTGTGTATCATAATATTTCTACTGAGGAATAGTTCACCCAAAGAAGGATTTAACTTTATTTTCCACATACCCTCATGGTGAGCAAGACTCTGGAGCACTTTTTTAATATCTCAAATGCAGCCGGCGATCAGGAAGGCTTCTCTTTTTCCCCCAACTTTCATATAGTGGAATTCGCCGGGGTCCGAGCCAAAAAGGTCCATAAAAGTCCACAAAAACTTATCAATATTCCTCCATACTGCTCGTCCAAGTGTCCTGAGTGGGTAGCGTCCATAATTTACTCGAAATGGCATCATTTAGTACATTTTTAGAGCCTAAACAGTGCTACATCCTTTTTCCTGCAAGCGCAGTGAAGCACGTTCGCGACACTACGGAAGCCTTGGCGTTCAGAGCCTACTCTGCCAATAATGCAAGCTTAGAAAAAGAAATTAGCTGTTTACAATGTGCTAAGAGCGCCAAAGCTGCAGACAAACCGGGATATACACAGCAGGGGTTGGATATTGATTTAAAACAAAGAAAGAAAGAAAAAAAGAGAACACGCGACCTCGTCTGCTGTGGCTTCCGTAGTTTCGTGAACGTGCATCGGCGTGCTTGCTAGACATGCAATGTAGTATTGTTTAGGCTCTAAAAATATACTATATGACGTCGTTTCAAGTAAATTCTGGATGCTACCGACTCAGGACACTTTGATTACATTGGACGAGCAGTACAGAGGAATATTGACAAGTTTTTGTGGACTTTTATAGATCTTTTTGGCTCAGATGCTGGCGAACTCCATTATATAAAAGTTGGGGGAAAAAAGAAAGGCCTTCCTGATCGCCGGCTGCATTTGAGATATTAAAAAAGTGCTCCAGAGTCTTGCTCACCATGAGGGTAAGTGGAAAATAAAGTTAAATCATTCTGTGGGTGAACTATTCCTTTAATACTTCCACCATGAAGACGCCATAAAGTTGTGGGAGAATTTAGATTATAGTCTCTAGATCGGAGTGATGTAGAAATTAATTATTAATCTAATGGTAGATTTAAGGTAGACTTTATGATCACAACTCTTATAGGCTAATTTCATATGGAGCAAAGATTCCACCTTCTTGATTCCTAAAGGGGAAGATAATGACTTCATATTCCACGCTGTTAATACCAAACGTAAAACTCTCTCATCCAAAACATAATACTGCATATGTGCCATGTTGCTAATGCAATTTTCTGGGGTCTGCCGGCAGCATTTTCTTTCAATGTCAGTGTTCATCTCAAGACAATTCCCACTGATGCACCAGTGGAGAGCAGCTCTTGGAGGGTTGGGAGGTGGGGTCTCCAGAAAGTACATGACATCAAAAAGCACCCCTGCCGTCTTTTGGAGAACTCTCTGCAGAATGATGTCTCTCTGTTCCACCCTCCGAGATTTAACTCTTTCCCATATTAAAACAGAAAGTATTACCAGTGTATGTCATCAATACATTATATGTATTATGTTCAACAGGATGTAAAAAAACAAAACAAAAGAACATCTTCAACAGACATTATTTATGTATGTAAAAACACTGTGAAAGAGAATGCAGTAATGACACAGGCAGGGCTGGACTGGGACAAAAAATCGGCCCAGGCATTTTGAACCGAGACTGGCCCACCAGATATTGATGGAACGACGATGACACCTCTGAATGAAAACAAGTGCTTGTACACTGTCTTGTTTGTGTATGTACTTGTCTAATGTAGCCTACTTGTCTAATAAACTTAAACCTAAACCTCCTCCCACCATTTAAAGACATGTACATTAGGTAAACAGGTCTCCCTTAAAAAAGAGACAGCATGTCTCAATGGGATTTACCTGTATAAATAAAGGTTAAATAAAAAGATAAATAAAAACCATCCTCCCAGTCCTATTATATACAGTAGCCTATTAAGTGTTCTGTAAAGTATGAACAAGGTGACAAAAAGCTACAATATCAGCAGGATGTTATAATGGTCAAAATATTGTTTCATAAAAACAAACATGAAACAGGTGAAAAAGGTAACCAATGCACTTTATTTTACTTTTTTTTTACAAGTGCAAGTGCAGCCCCCAACATATTCATGCCATAGGCCCCTATTACTGTCTTACTCCAAACAGGCTTGATAAACTGGATGTAGCCAGAAACCAGCAACCTTAAAATCAGTGCTCCTGACCTGAACAGCTGTTCATGAACTGGGTAACCTCCCCATCACAGCATGTGATGATAGTAAAATAATCTAAATATTCCAGCTGCACACTGTGAAGTCACGTTACAATTCAAATCTTTATCACAGAATAATATTCCATAAATGACTGACATAATGACTTAAACAAACCCTCAGGACAGACCAGTAATTTTATTTTTCTCCTGATGCAACCGTTTCATTTAGTGGACTTGCTCTAAAATATTCTTTCAAGTTCAGCTCTCAGATAACACGGTGACGTTTATAAAACCTAAGAATGATGGATTCTTTTTACTGAGAATGACCGCTAACGACAGTATTCAGCTCTGTGCGTGTGATGTAGGCAACACATCGGCGTAGCAGGAGAAATATTCTAGCTGATTTCCACATTCACCTCCCTGGTAGATTTATAACGTTGATATCTGTGTCTGACACAGCTGACGAAGATGCGCGCGCTCTGTGATGCACAGCCTGCTTATAACTACTGACTTTCAAAGAGTTAGCAAGCACAACAAAAATGAGCTAGACTACACCCAAACTTGATTTATATCAAACCCAAGTAGAGTAGTCCATCACTTCTTACCCCCCACCAGGGTCCACCGCGGGTCGCCCCTCATCCACCTGCCGGCGACCTCCGCCTTAGTCACCTGCGGCTGAAAGTTCCTTTACAGCCTCCAGCAAACTTCTGTGTTATTTTAATCCATTTGGCAGCATCTGCATGAAGAGCTAGCCTCTATAATTCCCAATTTTCCCCATGAAAACTTCCCACTTTCCAAAACTTTTCCGTTTTGCTCTTCCTGTAGTTCTCTGTGTGATTGATTGACCACGGTGGCCCAAGATGGAGGGGGGGATCAGCCCTCAGCTGTAATCGGTCCAGTCCACAATCACTCAGAAATAATGGGCCGACCTACCAGTTTTGTACCTATAGGTATGATGGCTATGCTACTGACTACAACAGCTACCATATTTAGAAAAAAAAAAAAAAAAAAAAAAAAAAGAAAGAAAAAAAAGCCCGGCCAGCCCAAAATCACTATCGGCCCACTGGGCTAATGCCCGGCATTCCCGATGGCCAATCCAGCACTAGGCACAGGCCTACCTGTAACTCTTCCATCTGTCGGCCATGCAGCTCTTGCAGCCTTCTCTGATCATCCTAGTTTAAGTGTAACCTGGTAGAGCTGTATCTACACCTTTTTATTCTTCGTGTTGTTTGCTGTGTTGGTGGACGTGGTGAATCGGGTTTATTCAATCAGCTCAGGGAAGCACCGCTCTATTTAAGCAGCTGACACAAATGCTCTGTCTCTCTGTTGCTGGTGAACTGTGTCCAGGTGTGCTCTGAAGGAGACCTGTAGGTTTTGCCTTGGAGGAGGAACTCATGGATCTGTCAGTTGGTTATGGTGGTTTGACCGACATCTGCTCAAGCGTCGCTTGGCCTGCCGCACAGCTCTGCCACACAAGCAAAAGGACTTAAAACTGTGGACCCAAGCTCCTCCAGTGACTTTCCCCTGTCTGGTTAAATTAGCACACATGCACTTTAGAACTCTCCCCCTATTGTAACTAGATTAATTACTGTGTACTTTGTCCATTTGGTGGGAAAGGGTGACGCGGTTGCGAAGTACGAAATTTACGACAGTGAATCTCTGAAGGGGACCAGCAGGGGGAGCTCAAGAGCAGAAGTTGCTTAGTTCTGCTTTAAATGAATAAGAAGCGACCCTCCTGCGCACTTAATTTGGTCTTTTTTTTCTGCTTAATGTGGTACCCGACCGAGATGACTGCAGCAGGTTACAGATGTAGCATGGAGCTAGTTAATAAAAAGCTGGAGAATATATTCAGTAATCAGAACAGGGAACATGGAAATAGGGCCGCGGTAACGGATGGATCCTGCTGTTCACCTGATGGCAGATGTGGTGTCTTCTGTGTTTCATGGGATGACAGCTATGTTATTGTTATCATCCATGTTATTCATCTGAGAAGTCTATCTTTGTCAAGCAAGAAGCCAAAGTAAAGATCCGAGGACTGGAGTTCCGTGATCCAGGTTCCTGAATACCGGATCAGCAGTACTCTGGACTAACTGCAGCTGCCTCATAGAATTCATTGGGAGACCTGTAAGGACAGAGTTCCATTAGTCTAGTCTACTAAAGATAAATGCTGCAATCCTGCTGAGACACCTTTAATCCTCCATATGTTCATTAAATGATAACAGACTGATTTCACAACTGTTTTAATGTGAGGTTGAATTCAGGACTAGTCCCAGATTCCTGCCTTGGTTTTTAGCCTTTAACTTGTAAAATAAAAGTAAACTGTATCTTCTTCATACACCCGCATTTTTTTTTAAGAATAAACAAAATCTTGTGCATAACTATGTGATTAATTGTGATTAATCCAAATGTTTCGTGCAATTAATCGAAAATAAAAATTAATCATTACCCAGCACTGACATATATATATATATATATATATATATATATATATATATATATATATATATATATACATATATATATATATATATTAGGGATGCACCGAAAATTCGGCCACCAAAAGTTTTCGGCCAAAAATGACCCAAAAGTGCATTTTCGGTTTTCGGCCGAAAGACATAAATCACCGAAACAACACAGCCGAAACTTGTGATGATGCAACAAACAGCGCATCCAGCACGCAACTTATGAACTTTGTGTTTTTATGTGAAAATATATTTAATTTCACTGTCTTTCAGCAGCCAGTCAGTTATAAGCCTGTATATTATTATTTGTTGTAATAGTCCTACAGAAAAAAAATGTAAAAGGCATTATGTAATGTACACGAGTGGAGTCAAACTAAATATTTCATTTTGAATTTTAATCTATAGTGTACATTCTGTAATGTCAGGGGTAAATAAATATTTTGATACTTTTGTACTTGATTTTTTGCAATGATTGATTTTAGTGAAGTTAGTACACATCGTAGCTAAAAGTGCTACAGTTCTAATAATTGACATTTTTTTCGGTGTTCGGTTTTCGGCCTTGGTTTGTTCATTTTTTGTTTTCGGTTTCGGTCAAGTATTTTCATTTCGGTGCATCCCTAATATATATTATTTGTGTGTGCACACCAGTTGGCATTAGAATTCTCACTGACTATGGTATAAAACATGTTATTTGACAGATTATTTATCACAGTGGCAAGACAGTAGACAATACATGAGTTATTACTGTTTTTTTCAGTGCTGATGACATTTGAACAATTTTTTGCCACGTTTTAGTCTTGTAGGTTGGAGCTGTACCAAGTAAACTGGGGGCTGAGAGAAGCAGACAAGGAGCTGTAAGAAGCTGAATTACAGTTCTGTGTCTGGTTTTAACCTGCATGGTCTGATGCCCCCATATTCCTCAGCATCATCACAAGATGAACTGGCTGATGATTTAATCACACAAACCAGTTCCAAGCTAGCTGTATGGAGCATCTTTCATGTTTTCCTCTGCTTCCATTATGTATGTAGACCACTCAGCTGACAGCAACAACTTCATCTGGCTAAAGGCTGCTACATACTCCGCGGGAAGCGAGAACTTTCTTCTTGTTCTCGGGGCCACGAGAACAAAATGAAGTAATGACTTCATTTTGTTCTCGCAGACATGTTGGGGGACCTTAGGGGACCAAATTGGTACCTTCTGCTTTGTCCGTTTTTTTTTTACTCTCAATATCTCATTCAGTTTGAAAACTAATTGTATGAAACTTGGCCAAGAATTTTCTTGTATTTTCATGTTTATAATTCCATTATCACTTTTAGTACAAGATGCATAGAACAGCAGATATAATACTGACACTCTTTCACCTAAGGACCGAATTGATCCTATTGACTCCCATTATAACCACATATTTTGTTGTCCTGATAGATCAGTGGTTTTCCCATGAATTCCCAATAAATCTAAGCTTCTGCCTTCAAAGTGCAGGGAAAACAGGTTTTAGGTCAGATAACCCCACTCAAGCCACCAGGGTCAGCAGAGCTTTACTACATAAAATTTCAATGGAGGCCAGTTATTCTTACTTTGCAAAATGCATGGCAATAAAAATACTGAAAACCTTACAAGTGGTCTTGATGTGTTGGGACACACATAAAAGAGTCATACGAATATGGTGGAGAATATATTTTGTGTGCACGTGCATGTGTGTGTGTGTGTGTGAGAATAAGTGTGTAAAATTCAAACAAAAGCAAAATGAACTTTGTTTATATTTTCTCTTGATCAAAAAGCCTCCTCTCTCTTATTGGATGCATGTTTAGCATGTTTTTACAGGTTCATGTTTGAAGTTTGTGAGAATAATTTTCAGCCTTTTCTGGCTGGTCCTTTCTTCAGCAGACAACATGAAGCAAAAAGTGAATTTGGAGGAAGCTCATGCTGCAGTGTTGCAGTCACCTGAGGACAGTGAAAGTATGAAATGACTTGACGTAAACTAACTTTTTTCTTGTTCTTGCAGCCCTGCAGGCAAGAACAAAGTTCTTGCTTCTCATGGAGTATGTAACAAGCTTAACTGCTACCTGCTGCAGCAGTGCTCTCTTAAAGGGGAAACTCAGTAACTTTTTTACCTCAATAAATGCTTTTCGGAATCCCCGTGGGGCTAAACAAAGTGTTTACGGAGCGTTTCAGTGCCCCCCCCCCCCGCCGGGGGAGAAACCACTGTACGGTACTCAGGTCCCCTATCTACCGAGCTGCTTCCAGTTCTGATTTTAACCAGATTACCAGCACTAATTCAAAGAAAACATTTCTTTAGCTTCACACCACCTAAACACGGCTCCTGGCTCTCATAACCAACTCTTTGCTGGACCAGAGTGATTCACGTAGCTTGCGCTGCTTGGGCACCGGGTGAAGCATCACTGCTTCAGGCTCAATAATCACTTGTCATGTCCGCAAAAAGTAAATAATAGTTCGTATTCTTACCTGCTACCCGCCAACACCAGAGAAAAATATAATCCACGGCATATTTACCCGCACATCGCGGGTAAAACTTCCCGTTTCAGAAGAGACAGGTCTTTGCTTTGAGCAGAGGGAGACGAGGTGCTGCTACCAACGCAGCAAAGTAACATCAACAAGCTAGTAAATGCTTAGAAATATATCCAGCGATCAAAATAGAGGAAAGACAGGTAGAGAAGCCGTCTGTGTGCTGTGGGGGTGCAGGGGGGTTGAGCTTTACGACAGTGAAAGGACGCCACTAGGGGGAGCCCCGAGCTGAAGTTACTGAGTTCTGCTTTAAACATTGGATATTTACATAAATACAAGTCTGATGAGATTGACTTTGAACTAACACTTACTTTGTTTTGTTGTATTATTGTATTGCAAAATTACAGTGCATGAAGTCAAGGTTGTGCCATCAGCACTTCATGGTCAGTCTGTCGTGGATTTACATGAACTACAGCCTCCGGGGAACAGCTTTGGGTTGACTCAGACAGGCTGGAGACACACAGATCATGTTTGTGATGGGGCATTGCTGTAAAAGGAACCTGCAGACTTATTGGGCTCCGTCAGTACCCTTTGAAATAAAACTTTGTATCAGGTAACATGATAATCGTTTGATAATCAAATTGTAGCACACTGAATCGTAACTGAATCGAATTGTGAGGTGTTTAAGATGGCACAACCCTAGTGAAAACCCTGCGGCATCATCTAGCTTAAAATGTTGGTAATATTTTAACTCTTAAGCTCTATAGCTCTTTTTAAGGTTTCTGCATACCAAAAAAGAAAAGAGAATATTACGGCATCAACAAGGTCTATTGGGGGTATGGAGGGGAAAAAAGAGGGAAAGGGGGGATTTTTAAGGGGAGAGAGAAAATATTTATAATTAAAAAAGGGGGTTTTTATTTTTTTTTTTGGTGGGGGTTCAGGTTTTGGGGAGAGAAAAAAAGGGGGTGGGAAGTGAGGGTTACTTTTCTATAATTTTTTTTATAAAAGAGGGGGGGGGGAGGGGGGGGGGGGGTATTAATAAAGGTAGGTGCCATGACATCAAGTTTCACCTTTTATCTGGTGTTTTGGAGGGTATAATATTAGTGCAACATTGTGCCTCTGTTGTGCACTGATCTGAGGTCCCCCAATTGGTGAATGTCCAGAGTGAGAATCAAAGTTCCTGTTTATGGTCTGTCAGCTTTGTCTCTCTGCTCACAAACAGTTGAATCAGACAGCAGGCTATCATTCTACGTAGTTCTATCATTTTACGTAATTTATTTGCTCCAATAAGAGCACACTATCAAGTAAACAGCGCCCCCCTCTCCCAACGGTCTATGCACCGTCCCCCCCCCCACCCCCCCCCTCCCTGTCTGATTCAGCTGCGTGTATGGAGCTAGTAGTAACTTCTGTGCAGTCAGGTCTGGGTTTTCAAACAAATGGATTTAAAAGAAAACTTCTGCAGCAACACTGAGGGAGGGGGCCACAACCTTGTCATTACCTGTAAGTTTATTTATTTTCTAAATGCTGTCTTTTCTGATAAACGTAGCCTCACTGTCTGAAGTGCCCATGTTGCTAGCAGTTAGCCTTTAGCAAAGTCCGACCGCAGCTTGACCTAGATTCTCCAAATAAGGTCATAGCCAAATAAGGTGTAGCCAATCAAAATGAAGTCAACTTTGTCTCTGGGTAAAGCTGCATATCATTACTGCACCCAAGTCTTTTACTGAGGAAGTGAGTTCTGGTGTTTCAAAACAATACCCCACTGGAAAAAAATGCTGTTTTTTTCTTTGGAGTATTTACATATGCAGTAATGCCAACAACATAAACTAGTTTTTACTGCTATGTCATCACTCCTTTAATGATAACAAAAATACAGTAGAGGTTTACAATGTTTAATGTGAGGCTGTTCAGTCATTTCTTTTAGCTTTCTCCCAAGGTGTGGTTCAGAAAAAACTCCAGTAAAAAGGTTTGCTTTGTAAATCTTCTGTTAGCAGAGGCTTTATCTTAGACACGAATGGGTAAAAGAGGCAAAATCACAAGCTGTCACTCAAGATGAATGCAGGGACATGTTTTCAAGCTCAGTGTGAACGTTTGTACTTTGAGCCATAAGCATGGAAGTGGATCACCTAGTATGCATGATAATACCAGTTCCCAACAGCTTTGAAATTAAGAGTACACGTCAGTGCAATGTGCTCTAACATGATGGCAACACAACTGTGCTTGTGTGTGTGTATAGTAAACCCCACATAGAAAGGAGAGGCAGTTTAACAAGAATGGGTTGCTTCTGATGAAGATGAGGAATGATGGGAATGGGGTCAGCAGCTCTTACACTTTACCTCATTAAAGTTCTGAAATGGAAAGATAAAAACAAAACAAAAAAAAGATCAAAGTTTTTCACAAAATGTGTAATTATTTGCATTTATATACTTAATGTTTGACAGTGAAGAAATTTGGTTGAAAATAACTTCTTTGCCACGAAAGTAGATGAAATTCTTTTCATCTATTCTGGCTCAAGTCTCTTCATGACTACACTGCTGAATAATATTGTTGACTCACTCATGTCCATGGTTTTCTGATGGGTGGAAAAAGCACACTGGCATAATGAATACAAGTGTTGTGGATGAAACAAAGAGTTATGAAAAAGAAGTTTAAAACATTTGAAAAAATCAGTTGAAGGTTTTCTGTTCAAAAGCCACTTCTTCACCTCAAACCAAGCAAGAATGTGAGGCTTATTTGCATCACTGAGAACTCTGGAGTTACAAAAATCTACATAGTCCATCATTTTGTTTGTGGGAGAGTGTGTGTGCTTGTGTGCACATTTGAGTCACAAAAAGTGTAAGTTCTCTTCATCCTGAGCAGTTTCTCCAGAAGAATTAAAAAAAATCCATCCATCCATCCATCCATCCATCCATCCATCCATCCTTTTTTAAAATATACTCTTCTTTTACTCTTGGTCATTCTGAATATGAACAGAGGTATATTGAAAGTCACAGATTTGCTAAAGTTTGCACTGGGCCCATCAAAAAGTAGTGTAGCAAAATGAAACAGTAATTTAAGGGGAATTATTTTTAAATGGATTAACGTATGTACAGAATGACACGTCCCATATGTAAGGGATGATGGCAAATGAGGTGACCATTATCAGAAATTAACGGATGACCAAGAGGCATGAACAGTCTGATGCTTCACGCCTCCCCTTTCTGTTATTCTAGTGGGCGATTGAATATCATATTAGAATGGCACAAATAACGTATTTCCGAATACTTATTTTGAACAAATATTTTGAAAAATATTTGTATTCGGGAAGAAGAAAAACATTCTATCAAAAAGCTGTGTCTCCTCATGAGACTGCAGCACATGGGGATGAGTGAGTGACGTTTAGGAGTAAAGAGTGTAACATGCTGCTCCAGAGAAGGCTGCTGAGCGAAAGACTGAATTTCATAATTGTTTGGAAGTTTAATCAGGAGATTATTGACGTCTGCTATAGGGTCTCTCATGTTCGCTCCGTTTATGCAACTCTGTCAGTTCGTCATTTAGACAATAAGCTGTTAACAGAGTAACATTAATGTTCGGTTAAAGAGATTAACACGAAGTTTGTGTACAGCATCGTATCTCTCATCACGCACGTCAAGCACTGCATGTAGGGCACCAAGTGCCAAGAGGGACCAACGAAGTCCGGCTTGAGCAGATCTAATGACACTATTCTAAAAACCTGGCATAAAGTGTGATAAAGTGTGTAGTTCTGTACAAACTGCGCTGTGCGTGTACGTGCTGCTGGAGCACACACACGTGCATCCCCCACTGTGCGCTCCAGCAGTGCCGTGGACAGAGCACATGTCGGAAAATGTGTAGGTTTTAAATTTGTCTCCAGTTATCTAAGATCTGAACTTCAGCGCGACTCCACTGAATGAAATGGTTTCATAAGGACTTTTTTCTTTCATCAGTGGGTTTTTAATCACCTCGTTTCAGTCATTCATTCATCCATTCAATTTCTTCACCACTTAACCAGTTCAGGAGGGTTGCTGGAGCCTATCAGGGGAGAGGCGGGGTACACCCTGGACAGGTCGCCAGTCTGTTGCAGTCATTTATGTTAAATGATTCCATGATGAAGTTTAGAAATGTGACGTGACTTCACAGCGTTCAGCTGTCACGTGATGGTGAAATGATTTAGTTATTATATTGTGTCAGTAACGGGGAGGTTACCTGTTACAGATGCATAAACACATGTTCTTTAAGGTCGTTCATGCAGTCTAAGCCTATTTTGAAAAAAAAAAATGTATTAATTAATATTAGATAATTATGGGCCACTGGTCCCTCCATAAAATGCCATGTTACCATATCTCTATTTCAGCACAGGGGGTGGAGGGTCCTTGTCCTTCATTCTGACACCTCCAAATGGCAAGTTGGCCCTTGAAAGTTTAGCCCTGAGATCCCACCATGTACAGGGCAATTCAGTGTATTATTTAATCATTTTTTTTAATTATTATTTTGACTTCACAACATAAACACCAGCACTAATTCGTCATCACAGACATGCTTTGCCTCTGCAAGTCAGTTTCAATCACCTATGAGCTTCATTCAATGCAAAACTTGATGTAAATTAGAAGTGTAACAAAAAAAAAGTATTTTCACAGCAGTCTTAAATTTTACTCAAATACAAATACAAATACAAATAGTTTTTTCCACTCAACAAATACAGACACTGTGCACACCCCTAGCTTAGACCATAGTCACTTACAAAATAAATAAATATTAACTCAATTACTAATATGTTAATGTTGTTTTTACTGCTAAAATCATAAGTTTTTCACAAGAAGCAGCTGAGTAGACTATTTAATATTTATGGTTATGAGTGTTGCCAGCCAGTTCTGGCCACAGAACCTGCAGCTCGGTCAGCCTACAGCGAAGTGAGAAGATTTCTTAAGATTATCATAAGACTGGAGGCATCATTTTTTCCCTTTTTATTTTTTTTTTTCTAGTTTAAAAACATTTAAAATAGTATTAAAAACTTTGGAGGATTGAAGATCGAGCTTTCAAGGAAAAACCTGCCTTTAGAGATAATGAAGCCTTCTTTTAAGCAAAATCATTCATGGTTTTGACAAATTTATGTACCAGCAGATCTACTACAAAAACAATGAGGTTGTTTAGGTTATTTATTCTGAGCTACTATAAAAGCTAGCTTCCCAGCTCATCACTTATGTATCACAGAGCAGACTGGCTCCTGGCTGAATAGCTGCACTTGTCACAGGGTGAACAACCGGAAGCTGCCAGAGACTTGACTCTGCCCACTAGCTTGGTTTTTAGCATGCTTTTTATGTTTTTTTGTGTGGTTTTAACCTTGTTTTTATTCCCAAGTTAGTGGGAGCTTTTAACGAACTGATTGGCAGCACCTGGGGAGAAGGACTCCTCCCCTGGCTTAATTGAATGCTGGAAGAATAAAAGCCGGTGTGCGGACAACAGAGGGGATGAGGAAGGACTGAGGAGGACTGGGTCCAGGAGGCGCAGCCGGGGGAGGATGCGAGTCCCCCGGCTGGGGGCTCGAGGCTGCAGTGTGGCAGCAGCAGCAGCGGCGGCAGTGGTGACGGTGACGGTGACGGTGATGGCCGGAAGTAGTGGAGCTGTGCATAGAGCCCATGCACGAGCATTAAATTTTGCCCACTGAATGACCTGGGAAGTGGGTGGCTGTAATGCACCTAAAGCTGTTTGCCAACCGCCAGTGAACACCAGAAGAAGAAGACATGTCAATGAGTCACTGTACAGAACTTCATAGGCTGTGTTGGAACAGGGTTGCATGGAAAACTTAAAGGACTGTGGCTCTTGGGGACCATTGTTCCCCACGACTGATCCAGCAGATATGAGATTAAAATTTCGAATTTTTCGAATTATAAATTACAAATCCTGTAATTGATTAGATTTTTTTTTAATTGCCTGAAAGCCCTAAATGTTACATTTATTTTTCACTTCTGACTTGTATTTTTTGCATTGAAGTGCACTTAGTCTTGTTTGATATAGATGTAAGGGAAGGCTGCTGTGGCGTAACCCCTTTTTTTCATTTGGTATATGTGAACTACCACACTGGCAGTGCAAACAATGGCTAATAGCCTTAGCAAACATATTGTTTTGCAAGACTACTATTTTGTTTTCTGACCTGTGAACTGGAACACTGTTAAGTTGGGCTTGCATCATTCTCAGTTCCAAGGTAAATTGGTAAAATGGTGAAAACCATTAGAACGCGACATAAGAATGAGTGAAGCAATGAGAAGCATTTGGTGACCTCTTGTGGCAAAGCTGTAGATTGCAACAAACTGAATACCTTCCAATCCAGTAGAACTTTGGGGTCTGATAAAACATCAAACACAAAATACACAATCTGTACTTAGTGTACGCTGTAATGAGGTGGGTATGTTACAGTGCTTTCAAGGTCAAGAAAAAATAAAATCACACATTAAAACAACAGAGACAGAGAAGGCTTTTGAGTGGCTTTTTTCTTATCTAAAATTCTCTTTTTGCACCAATAAATCCATTTTTAAAGGAATCGTTAATTGGAACACCACACAGAAAAATGGGACTGGTGCAGATATACCACTCATTTTTTATGAGTCACATCATCCTGTGGTGCTCCAATCAAAAATACATCATATAATATGTGATGCAAGTCATATTTAAAATACAAGACAAATTATGCATTAATTTGAAATTGATTAATCATTTAGTAAATGATAACTAAAAGGATCTCAGTCAATCTAAACTTGATTACAAAAACAAAATCATTCATTTTTTACATCACCTTCATCTTAGTAAAGATCACAGGGGAACTGGCGCTTCACTCAACTACTATCCAGCCAGAGGAAGGGCACACTCTGGAGAGGTCACCGATGATCACACAGCAGCAAATTCATTGTCTTATTGTCTAATACAGTTACAGTATGTATTCTTCTACTTGTAAGAGCGGTATACCAGTCTATATATGCAAATATGTCATAATTACAATAATTATTCACTGAACTTTTAAATCGTTTAAAAACCCCTTTTTTAAAATCATATAAAGAAAACTTAATGTGTTTGTTTCTTTTGCAATTAAAGCCTGCCAGTCACAGGTTAAGTAAGCAGACCTTAAAGACAAGTTGTCAACAACACTGTGAAGATGCAAAGGATATGTGATCGGTAATCTTCTCCAGGTGCTGTGTATGAAGAGGCACATTTACGGCTATATTTAGAGTCCTCCATTTAGAATTACCAAGGCAGTTCCTTTCAGTGATTTAAGAGAGAAGCTGTAGTTTTGCTCCTCCACACCTTAGGTGGGCTGTGGAGTGCACTGGCTGCAACTATAGGAACTGTTCTTGCATTTCTAGCACGCTCTTATGTTGGGTCACCACATAAGCTTCCAGCTTTTTTATCGGGGCAAACAGATGAAAACTACGTAATGGTAAAATTATTATTATTATTTTTAATATCTTTCATGATTGTGTCCCAAGGCTATGGTAAAAGAGTTTTGCATAGTCTTTTCTTAATAATAGTCACTAATGGTGAAAAAATACTCGAGTTACAGCAATACTGAAATAAGTGTGTGTGTGTGTGTGTGTGTGTGTGTGTGCGTTTTGGGATTTTTGCAGCGTTGTGGGGACCATGTTCCAGATTTTTACCATCACCGTGGGGACGTCTTGCCCTCGTGGGGACATTTTCCCGGTCCCCACAGGTACAAACCCTGTTTGAGGGTCAAGATTAGGTTAAAATTACAATTACAATAAGTTACAATTAGGTTTTGTTTAGGGTTAGGACAAGGGTTAGGGTTAGGCAATCAGTTATGGGCGTTAGGTTTAGGGTAAGGGGCTCGGGAATGCATTATGTCAATGGATGTACCTCACGGCGATAGAAAAACAAACGTGTGTATGTGTGTGTGCGTGTGTGGTCACAGTGCAACAAAGTTTACCTGTAAAGGATTATAAAAAGTGTGATATCAAGAGAAAAATGTGGAAGGTTCTCTTGTGACAGATGGGATGTGGGTGTCAATATCTCAGGCTGTGCTGGTGCCTTTCTGTATGCTTGTTCTGTAGGCGTCGAGTTCTTACCTGGATTTTCTTTCAGTCTGTCCACCCTCCTCCTCTCTTTAAGTATGCAGTAAATTTATGTGGTGTAGTACAGATAACTCACAGTGGGAGTGAGTGTGTGGCACAATGTGGGTGTGTAAGAGGGATGCATAGAAAAGATGGAGCGAGAGGAAAAGAAGTATGGATCAAATGAGAAACAGAGGTTGGAAAGATCGGCTAACATGAGAGCGAGATAGATTTGCACAAAGCCATCTGTGTAGGTTATACCAAATCTGTTTTTGCGTCTCCTCCATAATGGTATATTGTGCATGCTTCATTAGTCATAAATGCATTTATTAATAACACATAGTGTCTTTAAACAGTGGGCTGATATGTGGTTTGATTTTATAACCCTAGTTTCAACATTTCTATGTAAATTATTTATACACTATTTTCATTTAATGTCTTCGAAATATGTATTCTTGGTGGTGTTACGACCAAAAACCTTTTTCCTAATTACAAAGAAATGTGTTGAAGAGAATTTCACACAAAATACCTCTCCGTCAGAATATGATCCATTTAGTTATATTCATGTAGAAGGCTTATTAGAGCTGGATCATTAATTAATGTCATGCCATAAAGATTTATGGGGGGGAGGTTTGTTTATTTTGACTATATGAAAAATACTGAATGTTATTACTCATTCTGTCCGCCCATCTAGCTTTAATAACTGCTTTATCCTGTTATCCGGTCATGGGAGGTGGAGTCTGTCACAACCAGTCCTGAGTGAAAACTGACAATTCTACATGTTGATCACTGACTGTAATATTTCAGTGGTCCTTAGGACATACATTAAAATGAAGAACAACAATAAGATAAAGATTTGAAAAACAAAAAACAACAAAAAAAAAACTTGTAGGGATACTGTATTTCCATTGTTGAGCTAAGGATATATTTCCTCTTCTTATTTTGCTGATTGTCAAACATTCAATAAACAGGATGTACATCTTATTCTTAAACTGTTATAGACATTAAAGGAAACTCGTAATTGGCAGAACAATACACCTTGTGTGATAAGAATTTACTTCAGCTATGAAAACATGATCTCAAAAGTTCCGTCTTTATAAATTTGGGCAAAATATTTTCACCAGTTTGCTTCTTTCATCTGGCAAAATACAGTTGTCCTTTAAATTATTCACACCCTCCAATTAAAGAAGGAGAAAAAAATCTGTCAGTGAAATAAGATGAAACTGACACAAGTAATAATAAATAAATGAAAAAATCTATGAAAATCATGACAGGGATTTTCAATTGTGGTTCAAGAGTAATATTAATAACAAACACATAAAAAATAGATCAAGTAAACAAGCATGATTGGGGCTCTGAAGCTCAAATTTTGTTGAGCAACACTTTGAGACAATCAATAGCTGGGATAGGCTCCAGCAACCCCCGCAACCCTGAACTGGATAAGCGGTACAGAAAATGACTGATGACTGACTGAAAAGAAACACACATACACACACACACACAAACATATACATACATATTTACACTAGGGATGTAACGATATCCATATCTCATGATACAATATCATCTCAATATTAACCCCACGATACGATATTTATTTCGATATTGTGGGGAGGCTCACGATAACAATACTGATGGTATAAAATGCTTTGACCAAACTATATTTATTGTTATATTCAAGGTTGTGATATTTTGAACTGCTTGAAAAACCTTTGCTGAAGTGTGAAATTCAAGTAAAAATCCAACATATATTTATTGAGAAGACAGTTCAGGTACTAGATTAAATAAGCTTAACCAGGCATTAAAAGAGCGTATTTAATAGGTAAAAAGACCCAAGCACAAAGAAACTGCCTCGTCTTTAGTAGTCAATAAATAAAAATAAACAAGTCCACCCAGATGCACTGTGACTACTTCTACTTCTACAGGCTCGGGGACGTTGTGTGGTGTGATGTTGACAATCAGCTGAGTGGATGCTCTTCTGCACCCGCTGCTGCAGGTTAAACGGAGAGTTTTAATGAACAGCTGATCGAGGTGGTGAGAAAATACGAAAATGGGTTCAACACGTGAGGCATTTAAATACAGAGACGTCACCGCGTGCACAACCCCGCCCTGCATGGACCAGGTTTGTGGTTAAATATAAACTCAGAGTCCACACAGTGATCCCCGCGGCGTCATGGATGAAGCTGCTCGTGGAGTAATAACCGGACCAAAACTAACTTTCTTCTTGTCCCTGCGGCCTCCAGAACACGAACAAAGCTCTCTCTTCTCTCGGATAATAACAGCTGTTTCAATCCTCCGTATATCCATGCTGTGTTCACCTGACCGCCTTTCACGTTCGTTTTTCCTTTGTGGGGGGGCTACTTGTGCTCCCATTGGCTCAAAAGAGCGCGCTGGCAGCAAAGGATCATGGTCTATGTAGTTCAGTAATTCACGCTATGCATAGAGCCCACTGAAAACTAAGTTTTCAGATACGCAGTTTAGTACCATGACAAGACCACAACAATTTTGAGGCAGTTTCCCTTCCGCAACATCATGAAATCCACTTATCGTTACATCCCTAATTTACACACACATAATAATTTAAATTCAACATGTTCAAAAGAAGTAAAGAGAAGTCTAACTTATTTAATCCCATAAGTTTTATAAGATCTTGTATCCTTACCATCAAAAGGTAAACCTGCTATTTTTTCTGCACAAAAACTGTTACTGTGCAAATGTTGATCATTGCAGTTATATTTTATGAGTTATCTTTTAGCTGAAGTCAGCTTTAAGTTGAAGTTGAAGGCAAAAGGTTGATGCATATTTTAAATGAAAGAGTAACTGCAACCATAGCTTCATACTATATTTCATTATTCAATGAGAATCCATAAGAGAATCATTAAGGATATCAATAATGGAACTGGAATCACTAAATTCTTAATGATTCCCATCCCTAGATGTATTGGTCCGTGTTAACTAGTCATTATTTAGCTAACATTATCTGCATAGAACACCATCTACTTACACGGTTTGTTTGGGGAAAAACTGAAGATTTTTGCTGGCTCTGACTGGTTTGCTGAACTTTCCTGACACACTGTTCAGCAGCCCTGCTGTCTCCCGTCTGTGATCCTCACCTACCGGCGCTAGCATGTGTGCGTTCATGACGCATTTAAAGACGGCTCGTAAAAAATGGTTTTGGACAGTAAAAAGGTGCAGGGGACATGTCCCCTGTGTCCCCCCCTAAAATTATGTCCGTGGGAACAGGAGACCTGGCCTCAAAGAAAAACCAAACCAGGGCAGGTAATGTTTAGAAGGTTTGTTAACAAATATGGGGAGAAAAACTAATAAAGTTCAGACGTCGATCCAAGGAGCATGGAAAAAGAACAAGATCAAGGCAGGCGAGGTCACAGCGGGCAGGCAGAGGTCCAGAGGTAATCTAAGGGGCAAGGCAAAAGGATGATCCAGGGCAAAAAAGGATCAGAATTACTTTTGGCATGAACACTGAGGACGCTGGATTGCAGTACAAATGACCCAGACTATCTGGCACTGGAAGGGATGAGAAGTGGAAGCTTATAGCAGAGACAAGTGAGTAGAGAAAGGGTAATTGATACAGGTGGTACCAATCAGGAACCAGCGCACCAAAGAAAACATGACAAGAACAGGATATTTACATCCCAGCAAAAAGATATCGGCATCTGTCTGCTGTTTCTCTCTAAATTTTTCACTCCTCAGCCTGAGATGTGTCTAAATGCCCTGTAAAAGAAAATAGTTGACACAGCCTAAGGTTTAAGCAGCTGTGGTCAACAAAATACCTTGAATGCATAGAGATGCATATTAGGAACATAAATGAAGGTTTATGCAAAGTTGCATCCATCCATGGGCTTTCACCCATTCAGCTCTTTCATTCCTTTTGACCAGAAACTGAAACCAAAAGCAGCACAGCATTGTTTTCTGTATATCCACTGTTCAAGAAGAAAAGAAAATCTATCCACAAACTCCCTACTTGTCTTGACAGCAACAAATTTACATCGGTACACCAAAATGCATTAAGCAGACAAACAATGGCAACCACCATTGGTCAAAGTTAACAAAAGATTTTGAAAGTCTTTATGAGTTTCCACCACTAAAAACGAATTTCATTCAGTGCAATAGAAACATCAAGACCAACAAATGCTGGCAGTCAGGGCTCCTTTTCAGAGCAATGGATGACGGGTGAATATAAACTGATGAGCTTTGAAATAAAAAATGGGAAAAGTATTAGTTTTGCAAAAGTTCTTCAAAAAAGTGAATTTCACTAAAGTAATTAAACTCAGGAGAAATGTTGACATTATTTAATTAAAATCCCTGATATCCTGAGGGGGTCTGGCCAAATAACCTATATCCATTAAAATATCTTTAACAATTAGAAAAATGAAGATAAAATTTAATCACAATGTAGTTTGTATTAAAGGTTGAATATAAAACATTTTTATTAAAAGCTATATTTTAAAAAAAAAATAGTACTTCCATGAGTCATTTCGACGGGTGCCAAATGAAGTACCTTTCTAAAAAAAAACTATATTTAGCCCGAAAATAAATATAAAATCAATTTCAACAGGTTTGACAATGGCATTATGTTTACATCTACAAGCCAAATACATGTGGCAATAGTATGTTGGACACAGTTGGGCTGGCATGGGGGGGAAATAGTGGAGTCGGCAAGTCAAGCAGCTGCTTCAGAGTCTCAGAGATATTGTTATCCATCTCAGAAGAGAAGTGACTAGCGTAGAGCAATTCTGGAGTAAATTTAGGTGAAGACTACACTAGATGGACCCACGTT
Source organism: Atherinomorus stipes (assembly GCA_023101725.1). Classification (NCBI taxonomy): domain Eukaryota; kingdom Metazoa; phylum Chordata; class Actinopteri; order Atheriniformes; family Atherinidae; genus Atherinomorus; species Atherinomorus stipes. The sequence goes on from JALJCO010004422.1 coordinate 157,663, forward strand.
AACATTTCCCACGGCATCAAAATGCAGAAACGGCGACTTTCATCCTGAATCAATAAGCTAACTTGTTTGCTAGTGTGGCGAATGTTAGCTGCCAGCTATAAACTTCTCTACATTACTTGTTGGACATGGTGCAGACTGGTGGTCACTTGCTGTATCAGCAGCAAGCCTGGCATCCCAGCAGCTAGAGTTGTTTTTCTGCTTTTGCAACTACATGTCCGTATTCCATATTCAGCCTTTAAAGGTGCCATGACATCAAATGTCACTTTTCTTGGGTTTTGGGGGTATAATATAATCTGTTGTGCACAGATGAGGCCATGTAAATGTCCAGAGTGAGAGTCAAAGCTCCTGTTCATAGTCAGTCAGCTTTGTCTCTCTGTTCAGAAACGGTTGACTCAGACAGCAGCTTTTCATTCTACGTAGTTCTATCATCCTACGTAATTCATTTGCTCCAATAAGAGCACACTATCAAGTAAATAGCCCCCCCCCCCCCTCTCTCCTAATGGTCTATGCACCCCCTCCCTGTCTGATTCAACGAGTGCAGGAGTGACTGCTAAGCAGTCAGGTCTGGGTTTTCAAACAAATGGATTTAAAAGAAAACTTCTGCAGCAACACTGAGCACAACCTTGTCATTACCTGTAAGTTTATTTATTTTCTAAATGCTTTATTAAAGCAATAAATGATTGTGGAAAATAAATGTTTGGTTGAAAACATATTTGTGAGCCTTTTTTATACAAAAAATTTTTATTTAATTTTTATTTCACCTTTATTCATACAGGTTGTCTAATTGAGATTCAAGATCTCGTTTGTAAGAGAAACGGTTTTGATTTAAAAAAAAAATACAAACAGCAACAAAACAAGCAATTAAGAGGTTTGACTCAGTTAATAAAAGAAGCTAATAGGCTAAAAACAAGAACAAGTTTCATAAAAAGATTTATTTTTTTGTCTTAACAGAAACTTGAATTGTCCCTAAAGGAATCGATGTGAAAAGCTTCAGATCCTGAGTATTCCATGTTGATGGAGCAGTGTAGGAGAATGCTATTTTTCCCCCCAAGTTCTGACCATACTGATGGAACAGTGAAGGAGATCAGGTCCTGTGAGTACACTGTGGCAAGACTGTCTACAGTACAGTAAGTGAGAGGTGTGAGGACTAGTAGAGGTCTTTTTAAACTGTTAAAGGCTTTAACATGAGTGAAATGTTAACAATTGTAACATTATGCAAGACTTTACTATAAATCAGGTATTATTGAATAGTTACATTAACTTAATGAAACTTGGAGGAAGCAAATTTTAACTTACTTATGGTCTTTTACAATAGACAGAACAGTTCAGGAGAGAGGGTTTTTTTTCTTTTTCTTTCTTTCATTTATTTATTTTTTAAAATGTTGATTTAACTGAGTTTCCAAGTTGGCATAGCATAATCAACATTGGTGGGTGTAAATCTCTGCAGCTGCAGTGAGGCTCACTCATGCTGCTGTGATAAATAGATGATTGCACTCATGTTGAGGGGATATTATTTAGAACATAAAGCGGGGGAAAAATCTTTGCTCAACTGAACTCTATTGCTGTGCAATATGAGAGAAAATTGCATTAAAACACTCACATATTTTATACAAATTCCACTTCCTCTAGTAAGACAACACAGCATGCATGTCTGAAATAACAAGAGAAAAACTTCTGCACATTTGGTTGGTTCACAAGCAACTTGTGAAGACCTCCAGAGTCCACCTGATGGGCTGTATGCACAACCCCACTACTTCATGAACTTAGTGGTGCTTATTTGTTTCCTGTCTTTCATAATTGGACAAACTGATTAATTCAGGTGTGTCTGGCCACTGCTGTCATAGTAACTGAGATCAGGCACACCTGGATTAATCAGTTTGTCCAACCATGAAAGACAGAAAACAGAGGAGCATTACTAAGTTTAGGAAGTAGTGGAGTTGTGCAGATAGCTCATAGAAGAGAAATGCGTTGCTTAGCTCTTAGGACTGTTGTAGGGAAAAGATTTTTCCTGCTGTGTCTTCAGGAGGGTCAACGGGCAGCGATATGCCTCATTACTGCTATGTAAATGCACTCATTTCAATTCAGCTCAATGTGGGACTCTCCACTGCATTTTGCTGTCATTTATGGTCACATTGCCCCCTCCCCCCCTCTCTGTTTCAGTGTGAGAGTATGAATATCAACTTGACAGTAATTTATTATGTAGCAGTAAGTGCAATGACAACTTCCAAGCAATGTATAAATCATTTTTAGATTAACAAACAGGGGTGAATGGCTCATTTTTTTTCTTTTAGTCAGGTGGACAAACAAAACAGAATTGATTCAAGGCAGCAAACATGTTCTTACAAAACTCACAAAAGATGACCCGGTTGATTAATTTACGGTCCAATGTGAATGTATTTGTGTGTTGTCTAAGCATTGCTATAACCCAAATGATCCCAAGTCTAAAAAATAAGGTGAAGCTTTACCTCTAAACAACAACTTTGATACATTGTAATTCACATATGATCATTTTCTAAACCCTACTGTGGTTGAAAGTGACACAAAGACTGTCTTTTTTTAAGGTTATAGACAGCACAGTATTTTGTCATTCTGCCTGAGTTTGCTTCCAGTGATTACATTTAATATTTGTCTGGAATTTCTTTTTAAAACAGTACTGAAACAGGATTAAATTTTGGATTCTTTTCTTATTGTGTAGATGTAAAATGTGATGCTTGTTGGGATCTGTGGTGTTTGTAGGAGTGATGTTTTTAGGCCATAGGTGTTGTTTGGTATGTGTTGGTGGACTTTCCAACTTTAAGTGTGACATAAAATGAATCTGTGGGAAGATAACACTGTTTGAAGTTGGCAAAAGTCAACGTTAAATAGTAGCTAAAAAATAGATTTATTTTTTGTAATTGCCACCTGGTCTTTTAGGCAATTTACACCACACTTAACAGACACGAACTATAAAAAAAAAAAAAAAAAAAAAAAAAAAAAAAGAGGCTTACACAGGCTGAATTTATTATACCATGAAAAAGGACCCACAAAAAAAAGAAGAAGAAAAAAGTAAAGATAAATCTGTATTTGAGAGAGACGATGGGAATTCAAAGCCCTTAAATAACATGAAAGAGGTTTGGAGAGAGCAGGAAGTATTCTGCTCCCAAAATGTGAACCTGGTCTGGTTTTGTCAAGGAAAAGTAGTCTCTATGGGCAAGGTCAGTGTCAATGTGGATGGTCACATCATGACAGCAATAGAAATGCCAGCAGTAGAAATTACAATCAAAAACAGGCCTTTTAATGACATAAAATATGTCCAATGTGGCAAGAAAATACTGACAGGTGGACAGATGGACACTGGAGAACATAGATCTGAAAAGAATTCAACATTACTTTCAAATTACATGTGATTTCCAAGTAAAGGTTAATTTATAGTTGTCTGTAAAGTGCTCTACATACTGTAGGTTACGGAGAGCCCTCTATTTTGACGGAGAGCCTGTCGGAGAGCCTCTCCATTGTCTTTGGCTGTATGAAATATTTTTTAAGTGTCTGTCACTCCGTCAAGGGACAACGGAGACGGCAAGAGCTGTGGGAAAATGAGGGGCCGGCGAAACCAAGAAAGGAAAAGCACAGAAAGGTGAGGAAAGGAGAGGGAAGGGGGGGAGGGGGAAAAGGGGGGGGAGGAAAAAAGAGGGGGGGGGGAAAGGGGGGAAGGGGGGCGCATTGGTCTACCACAGCGTAAACACTGACAGCACCATTTTTATAACACCGGCTAGCCTACAAAGATGCAGAGATTATTCTAACTGCAGAACGTTTAGCCAAAGAAGTGGGGAAATACCAAAATCTCTCAATTGTCTCCGTTTTTGCATTAAAAGTATCTCTGTTTTATTGTTATTCAGCTGCAGCGACAACAAGGCTGTTTCACAATTCCTAGTTTGTGCACTGCATACTCGTGTACTTGTGAGTACAGATTTGTGGGTATGTACCCTGGAATATGCATATGTGGAGTTCCCAAGTACAGACTCCGCCTACTTGATGGATTGGGACAACGCAAACTTTTGCTATCACCACCTGCAGTGCGCAGCAGTGCAGAGATGCCCGTCAACAGGAAAATGATATTGTATTATTCCACAGCTGTTGGTTATTTATTGTTGTGGAGATTTGGTAACTGTACTGAAACACATAACAACAATCAAAATAACTGCTGCAAAAAAAATTATACTAAGTGGATATTTATGTTTCCAACATGTAAATTATCTTTATTTCCAATACATGAGCACATTAATCCAAACCGGCAATCAGCTCATAATTATGTGATCAAAAACACCTGTGAGAGGAGAGCAGGAGGAAGAGCTGCAGATAAAAGGCCAAGAAGAACAGTAAAGAATAGAAATGATTGCTCAGGTTTGGCTGTTGAAGGTGGAGGAGGAGGAGTGCATGCTGGGATTTATATCTGATCAAGGGCGCACGCGTCTCCTCCGATGCATGCCCGGAACATGACTTTATGACCTTTTATGAGTCCATGAGCACACAAGTATGCACAAGTACGCAGATGGAGAAACAGCCAAACAGTCTTTCTCTCTCGGGCACCATTGCTCACTGTAACTGGAAGCAAAATAACTACCAAGGTTATGACTGGAGGTTACCGACCGTTGGCATCATGGGTTTAGGCCAGTCTTGCATAGCGACCCCTACTGATCAGATGGGAAATTGCACTGAGTATCCGGCACTGTGACAGTGAACTATGAAGGCTCGAGGGGTCTTCGTGGTTATGCAGTTGGATAATGCATTACACAGTTGGAGAAGTATACTTTAGCCTTAAAGAACCCGTTTTCTCACTAATGCTGTTTTTTTCTCAGAGGATTTTCTGGAGGAAGCAGAATGTTCTTTGCATCCTTGTTGGTGGCCCATCAGGAACAAATGTTGTCAACACATCTGTTTCTTTCCCATCAGCTTGTTCTTTTTTAAATTTGGTCCAAAGACCTTTGCTTCCTACTGTATTTGCTGGATTGACTGCAACTGATACTTTTTCAAATGCCAGTTTTCCAATCCATGGAAGATATAGGTGGTATAAAACTGTCTGAAAACAATTTTATTTGTAAAATTGAGGTCTTCGTGATGCTTTTGAAAAATCTTACCTATGAATCCTGTTCCTAAAGAATCCACAAATAAAAAAAATGTCATTTTTACAGTTTTTTTCAAGATAGGCTCTCTGAAAGTTTTAGTTCTTTAATGCTACTTCAGTTTTCCTTTTCTCTTTTACTTTATTCCAGCCAAAAAAAAAAAAGGTTTCTGAAGCTCATGAGCAAGGTGGAGATTAAACGAAAGGACAGAACTTGAAGGACTGTTCTAGATAATGGAATGAGATTTACAAGACGGAAAGAGGGCAGGGAGAGGATGAAAGGATGGGAAGTGTCATGGTGTGATTGGATAGAAGATAAGAGAAACAGGCTGCAGACCAAAGAGTTTCCTGCTCGTCTCCCACCAGCAGTGAGCAGATGTTGGACCCACAGGCCTCCATCAGTATGGAGCTCCTAAACCTCACACTGAGCAAACACAGAAACTGCTTCATGCTGGGTGCACGCCATATTTACACACATGTGCATGGGCACACACCCCACGCCATGCACACACATACCTGCTCTATACATATACTCATATACAGAATATTAGAGAGGTTTGTGAACACAGTGGTGGGAAATACTAAAAAGTTATGATTCACTTGTGCGGGTGATTGTGGGCTAAGAATGAAATGTGCAACCTCGTCCTCCTCCTCCTCATCATCATCATCCATTGTTTTCATTTGGCAGAGGTGGACATCCCTGGTCCAGAAGGTAAAAGTCTCGTCCAGCAGTTGTTTTTATCATCACCAAACCAGCTGAATTTAATTAGCACAGCTCCTCTGCAGGTTGATGAGCTCATTAGTAAAAACACCTGTTCTAAATGTACAGACAGATCCAAAAGCATGAATGTATTTTTACTGGTACCTGGATTTTCCACCTCTCTCATTGGGCAATGTGTAAAATAGGGTGTGGTTACTTAGTGTTTCTTTGACCTGTGTGCACACACCCAGGATTGCACACGTGCCGAACAGGTAGGCCATAACTACAAATTAACGATAAATCATCTTTGCCAGAGGTACACTTTACTACACAGCAACCACCATGGGCCGCAAACACCAAAGGCCCCTGCAAAATGTTCAACTTACTGCTGTTTTTTTATTTTTTTAATTGAATAATTGTGTTTATCATAAAGCATGTATTAACTCTAAACATTAAGAAGATTTTAGCTGATGAGCAGAAGATACAGGAGCTGTACTCACACTCCATGATAAGTTAAAAAAAACAAAAACAAAACACTGCATATATTGGGAAGGGGGCCAGTTCAAGTCAATGACAAAGCAAAAACATATACAAACTGTAACTATATTTATACGACAGTTGGTTCCAGCCAAGCAGTTTGAAGCAATTTGATTGGCTAAGAGACTGTGAACACATGATGATATTGGAGTACATCGGCACGGTTTGTCCACTCTGAATGTATTACTCTGCATCAAAAAGCTAAACAATTCTAGTATGCTACATTAATGAGCCTGCCATTAGCCAGTCAGGGAACTTAATGCAGGACGCAGAGTTTACTGGAATGCTGGGAAGAACAGAACAACACATCCCACTGATACACACAAGGGTCAGCTGATACTGAAACACGCTGCAGCGCAGTGTACAAAAGCTCATTGAAAAGATACTGGAACCTTCCATAGTCAGCACGACACGGAGTAACACACGGTCTGATCAGCGGCAGAGTCTGTCAAGCACCAATCAGCGAGACCCGTGCCCTCACCCCACACCTATTTAACTGGCTTCACAATCAATGGAAATGTCCCAATCACTGTTAACAAAAGGTAGCGTAGGCTTGTTTGCTGTGTTTGCTGCATTGACCAGTTAGAGCTAACATTGAATGAAGGGGACTGTTTTTGCACATGGTTTTCTGTCATGTTACCACTCTTAAAAACTAAGAGGAAAAAAAGGGAACTGTTAACGGCTGTGGGCATGTGTTTAATAACAGGAAAAATTTGTTGGCCCACTTAAGGCGGGTACAAGCGGCCGAAATGAGTTTCCTCCGCAGGGTGGCCGGGCTCTCCCTTAGAGATAGGGTGAGGAGCTCGGTCATCCGGGAGGGACTCAAAGTAGAGCCGCTGCTCCTCCGTATAGAGAGGAGCCAGATGAGGTGGCTCGGGCATCTGGTTAGGATGCCTCCTGGACGCCTCCCTGGTGAGGTGTTCCAGGCACGTCCCACCGGGACCAGACCCCGGGGGAGACCCAGGACACGCTGGAGGGACTACGTCTCCCGGCTGGCCTGGGAACGCCTCGGGATCCCCCCGGATGAGCTGGCGGCTGTGGCCGGGGTGAGGGAAGTCTGGGCTTCCCTGCTTAGGCAGCTGCCCCCGCGACCCGATCCCGGATAAGCGGAAGAAGACGGTACGGTACGGCACTTAAGGCCGTGTTAAAGTTTAAACATTGATATAAGGATGCCATAAAAAATTCTTTTTACGTTTGACTCATCACCATTTATCTTGTCAATCAGTTGACTAATCGGATCATACATAAATTGTTGCATAAACTAGTTCCAATCAAAAGCTTGGACACACTTCCCCATAGTATCTAATGGAAAATGTGTCCAAACTTTTGACAGGTAGTGTTTGTGTGTCAATATACAATTCAAGAAAAGCTGATCCCAACGGCCACTACGATGCATTTGCATCAAGGGCAGAAAGGCAGACGAGGCAGGGGGAGGTATAGCGGCAGTTTTGAGTGAATAACAAAGTGGCAAGAAAATAAATAATAAGTCGATTATTAACTTAGTCGCTGACTATTTTAAAAGTCGACATAATCGGTAATTGTGGCAGCCGTGCAGATACTTGGTACAGTCAGTCACAGAAACTACAAATATCCACAGCTATACATTAAAATGGACCAAGAACTCATTATTCTTGAGGAAAACTGCTGAAAAGAAATTTTAAGAAGATGTATCATAATTGTGACCTCGAACAGACCTTAAGCTTGCAATTCATGGCCAGGAAACAGGTAGTTTGAGTCTGGTTGAGTAAAGACTGGCTGAGCAGAATTAGCTTCAAACAAAAATGAGAAATAGCTAAAAAAAACTGATAAAAAATAAAGGAAGAGAAGAGAAGGGCACCATGGCTGGGTCAGCTTGGAGTCCAGAATGTAGAAATGGGGTTCTGTCCGTTGCACTCTTCACTTTGACATTTAGCAGCTGCAATCTTGGTCAATTTGGTGCCAAAGGTTAGACTTGCTCAAGAGTGGTTCTTATAAAAAGAAAAACTTTGTTGGACGAAAATTTCTCTGATGACCACCATCTTTCTGATTATAAAATCATTTTCAGAAGGACCAACAGCACAGAATCAGCATAAATCCACCTTATTTAAAATAATGACTTATTGGGGGAATAGAACAATATACATAATATAACAATTGCTTTTGAGAGAAAGTTGGAGGAGTTTATACATTTTGAATGGTCTGTTGATGTTTTACTACTTTGGAGGACTTTTGTAACATCACATCCAATAGCTGGATGGTTTGCCATTTTATATCATCTGCAGATTTGATACACATTAAAGCAGAATGAAATAGACATAAAACAATAAAGAAAAATAATGCAAAACACTACACTTTTATTAGTGTCCACTTTTCCAGCATACAAATAAATAGCCTACTTTACATACCTCCTCAAGCATATACAATATGCAAAGACTGATAACTTTGGCCTGATATCCAGTTTAGTCTAATTACTGCACAGGTTTGTCCAGATACATATCCAAATAACCAAAATTCTGAAATATACAATAATCGTAGCATCTACAATGACACAGATACGAACAAGGATTTGGGTGGTCTAAGCTTGTTTGCATTACTCTGGCTTAAGCAGCCTTTCTGCAAAAATGTAATCTTGCTGAGCCATTACTGACTTGAGACATGACTGAACCTTGAGACAGACAATGGTCCGTTTTCTCCCCCTACTTCATCCAGGGAAGGGCAGGTTGGCAAGAAGCTAAAGCAAATAGTTTCACTGTCAGGTCTAAATTAGACTCCCAGTGACTTAATATAAAATGAAGAGCATAAAAATGTATTCATATGATAACTAAATTACTCGCAAGTTTATCCCAGGCAATGAAAGGGGCCAGTACTAAGTGACATTAAAAAAAAAGAAAAGAATGATGAGGTTTTCGGTGTTGCACAACTAATCTTTGCAACCAAATCAACAAACTTCCAGAAATATTTATTTTCCTTTAGAGAGAAAAGACTTTTGCATCTTCTTCCATTTCACTTCTCCACAGCTTTTAATGTTTTTCAAGCACATATTTTAGCAGAAAGGCTGAAGAACATCCATATTATTGATCTTGCACTTTTATCCTGGCTGATGGGACCTTTAATCTGTGAGGTCACAACATGTGAACACAAACAATGTTTTACCTGATGTTCTTTTTCCTCCACTGGATCGCTTCAAGCTTGTATCCTCCCAATAAATCCTCCCTTTTAATATTTGTTTAAGTATCCCAATATTTAAAGCCCTGTTTCCTGATCACAGATGATTGAGTAACTGTCTTTCTTCAGTGAAGACAACTCTGAAAGCATTAAGATTCATTCACATGTTTTATTGTATAGGCTTTTCCATTTATCAGCTGGCACGGGCTGATCACTCCTAAAAGCAAAAACCAGCTGCAGGATGTCATCAAAATGTTCAGCAACACTGCAGACAGACTTGACTCCTTTATTTCAAATCAGAAGTAGGATCAATCGATCATGTCCAATCCGAGCCATCTGCTATTCAATGAGTTCTGGTTGCTCCCATCAGGCCACGGATACAGTCTGTCTGTATTCAAGATTGACAGCCTCAGAAATTCTTTTCTTCATGCTGCTGCTGATTTCCTAGATAATTTCCTGTATGGCAGTATACCCTTATTACTTCTGAGAGGCTATTTATTCAAAATGTTGTATTTATCGTGCGTATTTAATGGATGTTTGTTATTGCTGGCTTCATAACAAATTGCCCCTCTGGGATAATAAAGCTCTCCTTGACCTTGACCCCAAATCAGCTCTTGGTGTTGACAGTGAAACCAAATGCACCTTTTAAGATATTTACTTAGGAATTCCCAATTGATGATGACACCAAGACTGCGTTTATAAAACAAATGAGTAAATGTTTGTATTTTATTGTCCATGTGAATGATATGATTCAGTGGTTCTCAAACTGGGGGGTGGGCCCCCCAGGGGGCTCAGGGCTCAGTCAGGGGGGCCCAGCCAGGCCTATAGTTTTTGTACTTTTACAAAAAATGGGCATATTCTTTAATGCAGTGTATTTTTTCATGTATCTCATGGTAAATGTTTGGGTGCATGTGGCAGCGGTGGCAGGATGGGGGGGGGCTTGACCTTATCATTTCCAATGAAAAGGGGGCCCTGCAAAAAAAGTTTGAGAACCACTGATATGATTTATTACCCACAGATTGTTTACCATATTGTAGCCAATATCCTAACCCTAACCCACCACACAGCGTCTCAAAGCCTTTGTGTGGCAAAAGTCATCTGTGTTTGAAAATGGAAAAAATATAGATGAGTGATGTGGCCTGATTAAGCGCAGCCGTTGGCTAACGATACAGGTCTTATTGGGCATTATCCCTCTGGAGGGTTGTTCAATAAAAATTTTAAAACTTAATTTTCACAATTGGGAGACGGGGGGGGGGGGAAAAGTAAAGTTTGAACCGTAAGCCCCCCCTAACTATTTTTACATTTAAATGAAAATACTTTTGGGGAATAAAGAGGGGGAACCAAATAAATAAAATTTATAACATAAAAAAAGTAGTAAACAGAGTAACAAGGAGAAGGGAGGAGGGAGGGAAAGGAAAGAAAAGGGAGGTAGAAAGATTTCTAAGCCACTTTGAGAAGCAGTGATGTAAAGCTTCGTCGTGTTACAGTGTAAATATCACTATGTATTATATACGGTAGACCAGCAGAGGAAGCGCCAGCACCCAAGGATGTAAATGTTACTGAGAAGAAAGTTACTGAAAAAAATACCTGTCCAGGTGGACTCCGAGTCCACATTCAGTCCGAGGCGTCCATCTGCTCTCTACCTTCAGTACAATCCACCGAGAACACAAACTTTATTCCTTCTTTGGTCTCTCCTGCGTTTCAAGCCTCTCTCCTCCTCAGTTTTGATGCTTTCAGGCTGTTTTGCTGAGGTATTGCCACTTTCCCTTTGGTAGACGCCATGCGGTTCTGTTTACAAGTGCTGCCGTGCACGCAAGAGAGAGGAAAGGAGGGTGCTCCTCGTTAGAAAACGCTGTGAGTGGCTGATAGGAAACCTGAAACTTATGTAGAATGAACCACATTGGCATGAAGAGAGCGTCACGCCATCCTTAGAAACCTAAACTAAAAAGGCCTGGATTCATGCATATCCAGCAATCAATGAGCGATTTATTTTTATGAAATTACCTGTTTTAACACACATTATACCATATAGAAAGCATTTCTCTGAAAGAGATTAGAATAAAGTCAGGTACAGGGCCTTTAATTTCTGATAATGGACAACGTCAAAGGGCATTATGCTGCTTATACCATGGTTGCTTACAAAAAAAAAACAAAATAAAGTCGATTATTAAAACATTAATGTTGTTCTTTGCTGTTGATATTGTAAGTTTTTTCACAAGAAGTGGCTGAGTAGACTCTTTAATGTCTCTTGTTGTTATGGTGGCAGCCGGCTGAGGACACAGAACCTGAAGCTCAGTCGGCATGCAGCTGTTAATGAGACCTAATCACTAGAGGAAGGTGAGATGATTACTCAACATTATGTTATGTGATATAAGGTTTTATTCCAGAATGCACTGATGAAAATAAATAAGCCTGCAGGCTGCTTTCACAGTGATGCGCAGTCACAGTCATGCTCTGGCGTGTCTCCAGCTCAGTGTCTGAGTCGACCCACAACCGAGCTTTGGAGGCTGTGGTTTGTCTAAATTCCCACCTTAAAGAAACAATTATAACTCATGCTTTGTCTACTATCTGGATGTTGTAAAAAAACAAAAACTGTGAAATAAGGTATGTTAATGTGTGTTCTAATATTCTGTTGCCATGGTTACCAACTAGCATTTGAGCCAGCGCATTAATTGAACAGAGAGGTTATTTGACCTGAACTTTTTTCTCTGTGTCCTACAACACTTTTTAACGGACACCCTGCTGCCAATTACCATCGAGTATCCACTCAGATCATGGTATACTGTAAGTATAGATTAGCTCCTATGGAGTTAAGGTGGAACACACTGTGAAGCTGGTGATTGTCATCCTAAAATGCAACAGACAAAATAGGCGGTTTAAAGCAAGAACATGGATATGGACAATTGTTGAATTATTATGAAATTTTGACATTCTTTTTTATTTCTTTATTTTCTCTCTTTTTGTAACTTATCCTGTCCACCATCGTAGTAAGCAGAATGACGATGGCTGCTTCATTGTCTTGAAAAGATTTGTTTTGCCAAGGGGAGCTTTATGAATATAAGGCTCCTCTTGATTTTCTGAGTTTATTCATTTTATTTCTTTAAGTATTTGTTTATAACTGCATTTTATATCGTATTGTTGGGCTTGAAAAAAGGGAAATGAAGATTGAAAGAAGAAATGATAAGAAGTGGAACAGAGAGAAAAGAGTAAAGAAAAGAGAGAGAGAGAGAAAGACATGGATAAACTTACACAGTCAACTGATTCTTCTGTACAGAAACCCATGAGCAACATTCCAAGGTCTGTGCTGGAAAACAAAACTAACAACCCCCCACAGGAGGACCTGCAGTTGGCTTAAGTATCATAAGATCATACAAACACACTAAGAGTAGAAGAGAAGTAAAACCTAGTCAGTGCAACGGGAAGCAGCATCACAGTGTCATCATGAAGAATAAAGGGTCTCTATGGTGATGGAGTCATGCAGATGCAACCTCGTCTATGCAAGGAGAAGGAAGCCCACACAGCCCGAGACCCGGGCCCCCAGCAGCCGCCCAGAGGCCTGGACCCCAGCCACCCACCCAAAGGGATGGACATGCATCCCCCCAGAGGGTGGCCCCGGCTGAAGCCCCCTACGATGTCGGGACCCAGGCCCCAGTGGACCAAGACCTTCAACTGCCCACCCCCCGGGCGCTGGCCTCCTCAGAACAGGTACGGTGCAAAGCCCAGGGTCCAGGCACCCCGGGGCAGTTTTGACATTCTACCAAAAATAGCTGCAAGTTATTACAATGAATTCTGTTTAGGTTTTAAACAAGTAAACTATTTAGCTAGTTTTGCCCAAATGTACCTAGGGCCGAATTACAACTGCAGCATTGCTGACCATGTAAATTGTTTATCTTTGACACCAAAATTAAAGATCAATTGATGAAATGATTAAAATGAATTGGCTAAATAAAAAAGCCTAAAATAGTGACTCCAGATTCTCCCTTAAAAACATGGAAATGATGACAACAGACACATGCACACACCACACACACACACAGATAACAGCAGGGCGCTGGGTCGATGAACGTGTGGCAGTGGATGAGAGAACACAAGAGTCTGTGATAAATATTTGAAGCTTAGCGCAGCAGATCTGCAAGCCATCAATCACTCTCCAGATTCTGGGTTGACACTATGAGTTTGTGAGGCTGTAGGGTGTATGAGAGTGTCTGCGTTACCAGTATGTGTGCATGCAGCTCAGGTTTTGAATGTGTGGGACACAGAGATGTTTACAAACTCACTTTTCTGTATTTTAAACAGTTACCTTTTTAAGTATGATTGGTGTTGGTGCACCTGATGGCACAATTTACCTTACACTTAAAGTCCTATAAACCTTTTTGTGGTTTAAATGGAAACACATTTTATAAGTGATTCTTATGAGACAAAGACCACTTTGTGAAATTGCAGGTCTTCAAATTAAAGTCAACAGCCGCATTGTTGTATAAGCCATCTTAATGAGATCCTCCCTTAAGGCTATTGTCCACCTGTGCTTGCTTATTACAGACACAGGCAGAAATTGGTGATTCACATTAATGGATGGAATAGTGGCTACACTATGAATACTGCTTATTACAATGACCTATCACCGTCTGAACAGCCAGATGTCCTCACCCATGTGGCAAAATCAGCAGTGCAATATCTCAATGGTCTTTACATTCCAAGGTTTCCCGTTTTTTTCTAGAAAAAAAGGGAAAAAAGGAAATATTCGACTAAAACAAGTCTGAGGGCCAAAACAACTTGTTTGTGCAACATTCTACATCAATACGTTTTAACTGTTCTGAATGTCTGAACATGAGTTATTCCTATGGGGTTAGCTGCTCCATGTTTTCTTCCATCAAATTCCCACAATGTGTGTCCTTTCTTTTTAGAGTTCTGAAAGCTGTACTGATCCAGTTAGATCTGCTTAAAATTTATAAGTAATTTTGAGTCTTTAAAACAATCAATCAAACAAACAAACAAAAAGTTCTCTTGTTCCATTTGCTTGTGAAATAGTCACCAATAGGTTCTAGGTATTCCTGCATTAATTCTGGAAAGTCTTATGTTCTTTGGCTGGATTATTTGGTTCCTTTTCTCTCCTATGAAAACATCTCCTGCATTGTATAAATGTGCACTCACTTTCCAGAGGTGCAAGTCAACATGGTGACCGTGACCTCCTTCCAACAAACAGTTGGGAACGTGGGAGCAAAAGTGCTGGCAATGAACCCAAAGGCTTTTATTCACCACCAGGTTTGTTACCAGAGTTTAAATACTATCTTCACTGTGGGAGTACAGTACCTCTTACTGACTGACAAAGAAGGGACAAGGAAAAGCTTTCTTCCTCAAAATGTCAAAAAGTTCTTGAATAAGTGAAAACTCTTCTGTGGAAAATGTGATGAACAACTACTGACCAATTGAAATATTGGCATTGGCTTTGATTTTATAGCAATGTGAATAAGTCGGTTGCAGTATGTTGTGATCCTACATTCCAGGATTAATGACAATCATAACCTGAATAAAATAATGGCCTTTTCCCTCCATCACACAGACATTCCTTTTCAGGACAACAAGAGAGGAACCGACCTTCGCCCCCTGCTGTGCTAAAGGCACCAGTCTTATCAAACTATAGCTCCTAAAACAGCTACTCTACCCCCGAAGATGAATATCTGCCCAAACTCTGACCACCTCTAAATAAACAGAAACGCAGATGCTCCCCATAAATGTTAGGAAGAAACCCCGCAAATGGCAGAACTTTCTTCTAAGTGCTTGTTCGACTCTTCAGCGACCTGAGACCTCTTTGTCTCACCAAAGCTGGTCTCCATCAAAGTTGACACTTCTTATCTCTCCCAGCAAACTGTGGGACCAAAAGCAATGTTCTCCTCACACCAGGTTTCCTTTCTCCCTCAGCTTCAAAAGGACATCAGAATTTCAAGAATGTGTTCCTCTTTCTTGTATTAAACATTTAACTTGGATTCTTTTACTTTGAATTAATTTGGTTTAATTCCATATAATCTGATTTATATGCATATAACTTGATTCCTCTTTTGACATGATTCAATCTGTGTTGAACTTTCTAATCCATTTCCAACAATTTAGAATGTGATGTTTTGAGATGTTTCCTTTTCAGCCACACAGATGACTTCAAGCTCCTACATGTCATTTTGTATGTAATCAAAGAAACCTTAATTAATGATTGTGCTTACATCTAAATGAGAATGGAGGAGAGAGAAACAGATGCCTGTGTAATGTGATTCTATGAGCTCCATGCTGACGCTTAGTCACTCCCTGTAGTGATGTATCGCGTCACAATTGGTTAAGTTCCCCTTCGAGGCGGGCCTTTCAAACCAGAGGACCGCTCTCCAGTCTTGCTTTTAAAGAGTTTGTGCCAAGTCTTCGTCCTGTGAAGTCTTTGTTTTTGTTCCGTTTCGTATCGTCCTTTTTGTTTTGTCTCGTGTAACCTTTGTAATCCTTTGTCAGCGCGCGAAAGATCTTAACAATAGACTATAGTCCGAACTAAGAAAGTTATTTTCCCTTTTTGTTGATAATCGTTACCTAGTATCTCGAAGCCTCCACCAGTCATCAGGACTGACCTTTTTGATTTTTATAGATTTTTCTGAAGATTACTGCTGGACCCAAACGCAGTAGCCTGTAAAGTCTAGTTATTAAATTCGGACCCATTCGAGCAGCTGTCGTCCGCCACCACGTCTCTTCTTCTGGAACTCTGCGGGACAGATTCCAGAACATCAGGGCAGCTCCAGACCTACTGATCCACGCACCAACATCCTTCAGAACACACCGATTCGGATTGGCCACCGGACCGGGGTTGCTCCAGAGAGGACCAGCGTACCAAGACAGTAGGATCTACCCAGCACCCTGAACATATACGTGGTGTCTGACAGTTTCATCTAAATTATAACCAAATTATTTAACTTGAATGTTAATCCAAATTTAGTATATTCACTCCAAATTATAGGTTGGTTGACGGACTCCGCTTCCCCTCCATGCGAGAGTTCATTAGCATAATTAAGTATTCAGAACCATTGTTTTCCATAGCGATAAGTTTACAAGGTTCTCTCTCTCTTATTCTCATCCTACTTTCACATCATTCTCATTATTACAAGTAAAATCATCTTCTCCTCATGGTGCTTTCATCCTGCAAGCTCAACTGATTTGATATTGTTGGTTTATCCATTCTTGTTAATAAATATGTGTGATCACCTCACCGTGGTTCGTGATTTCTGAACGCAAAATCCATGAAACTGACTTCTGTAGAATTTACTTCCTCTCAGATAGACTGATTTAGTTCTGATAAGACATTTTCAGGCTTTCTCATTCAAGCCTGAGCTTAAATAGATATATTTAAGTTATTATGAATGAGTGGTGCCCCAAGCAAACCGAGGTAAATCACTACAAGTACTTTGAACTACGATGTACAAATTACAATTTCTATAAGCTAATGAGCTCTATGCACAGCTCCACTACTTCCTGAAATTAAGGTAGCTCCTTTTTTCCCCGTCTTTCATTACTGGACAAGCTGATTAATCCAGGTGTGTCTTGGCATTGTTGTTGTGGTTACTGAGGTCAGAAACACCTGGATGAATCAGTTTGTCCAATAATGGAAGACAGGAAACAAAGGAGCTACCTTAGGTTCAGGAAGTAGTGGAGTTGTGCATACAGCCCATTTCCATTTCTGACTTTCGAGCTGCAAATTCCAATTTTAGCCCATTCTGATTTTTCTTTCCTTTTTTTTTTTTTTTTTTTACATTTTCTGAAGTTTGTAATTGGTAGCCAATGAAAAAGATATTTCCAATATGATTTTTAGAAACATTTTTATTTGGAAACATCACCATAACAGGTGGTCAATAGCATGACAGGCTAAATGAAAATTGTTCCAAATGAAGTAGCTTGTGTGTTGCTGCCCCATGTTCATCCCTTCCACACTGAGGCTTTTGCTCAGTATTTGTGTTCTCTAGCCAAGTTATGCTCAAAGTAGTTTTAACTTTGTTTGCAGGCAGCAGATGATGAAAATCAAGATGTGGCTGACTTTGCCTTCATTTATCTGTAGTGATGATAGTATATTTGCGCTAAATCTTTATTTTGTTTACATTAGAAACATTTTTCATCGCATGCTATACCATGCTGTTTTGCACTATAATGACTTGTATTTGTGAGGTTTTTATTCTAACGTGCCTCTTATTTTTAAAATTCCAACTGCAAGGCTTAGCTAATGTCCTAAATTTGCAAGTATGACAGAGAGTTTGAATGTGGCTCCTTGTCACCCCTGTGAAGAAGAAGGCAGATGGCAGTAGATACAGTATGCTCAAATTCGTGTTTTTCATGTTCTCCATCCACATTGCACTTGTGTCCGCAGCACAATATTTGTTGTCCCCCCAGTCTCCCCATTGCCCCCCAGCAAATTGCACTCTAGACCCAATATTTTGGAGGTACAGTATTTACTGTACCATTAAAAACAAAAAAGAAGATTCAGAATTAGTCCTGGGTTGGACAGAGGACAAGCTTGTGTCCTGGTTCGCAGTTTTATATGCAAGTCCCAAACCAAACCCCTATAGGTAAGATTTTTCTTTCTTTATTTTTGCCTTCAAGAGACAAAAACATTAATTTCAGGATACTTAAATAAGATTTGTGAGTCTATGCTGCAGCTGCATCTGCAAAAGGCTTAATGCTAAAGAGAAAAACTGTTTTGAACTATTTTAACAACACCTGCTTATTATTTTCAGGGGGAAAAAGCCAAAAGGGAAAGGAGCACCTAGCAAATTTAAAGTTTGAGAATGTAAACAACTTTTCCTGGGGTGCCCTCAATTAACTTTGTAGAGGTATAACTTTTTCTCATAATTAGGGAGGACTTCTGATGGAAATTTCAAAAGTTTGAAAAAACAATATCTATGATAAATTAAAACTTTTTTCTGTAGCAAACAACTATCCGTTATGTGAAGCAGTAGCAGTTTAATGATCATCTTACCAGATGTTTGTCTTTTAACCTTGTATTTTCTTCTCACATTATACAGCCAAGGAAGCACAAATCTTTCTCAGTAAGCACCAGCTTATCTTTTCTGCTGAACCAGCTCCGCTCTTCAGTTGAATAAAACCCCACAAAAAATGGAGGGATTTGATTAGTCTCTTCAATCTCAGGTAGCCATTTGTGAGCCTTATAATAAAAACATCACAAGTTTAATTTTCATTTTCTCTCTTTTTTGTTTTTTTGCTATGTTCGTTTTTAATTTTGAGTTGCTGCAGCTGCTCTGCACCATTTAGAGATTTTAAATTCCTCTTTTGACATCATACTTCTCAGACCTTCTAATTTAAGCTATATGCTTCATTTCATATTGAGGCCACCGCTAGGCAGGGCAACAAGGGGGCACTGCCCCCTCAAACAAATACCATTCCCCCTCAAATCAAATCCGCCGAAAAAGGCCCAAAATTTCTAAACTTTCTCCTTTCCGCATTGCACTGTGTGCGGTATTACAGTGTCGGCTGTCTACAGAGGTCCATCAAGCCTTTTGTTCTGCATGCTGGTTCAGCTCTTGAGGATAATCAGGTGTCACACCGAACGTGGAAGTGCCTTTCCATCTGCCATTCAAGCAGTTGAATGACAGATTATTTTTTGTGTGTTTGTTTTTAATGTTTCTTTTGAACTACAATTATAAATCAATGTCATTTTCTATTTTTTAATGGGAGGTGTATAATTTTGAGGACTGTATCAGTGGGTACTGAAAGTATTCAGACCCCTTTAATTAAAAGTTTCACACTTTGTTTTATTGCAGCCACTTACCAAAATCAAAAAAAGTTCATTTTATTTGTCATTAATGTAAACTCAGCATCCAGTCTTGACAGAAAATAACAGAAATGTAGAAATTTTTGCAACTTCATTAAAGAGAAAATTTGAAATGTGACATGGTCATAAGTATTCAGACCCTTTGCTCAGGACTGAGTAGAAGCACCCTTTCAGGGCTGTACGGTTAGCTTTTAGCACTAGTGCTCCCAAATGAAAAAATTTAGGAGCACAGAAAAAAATTTAGGAGCACTATGAATTTTCTTAAATAGCACATTTAAATATTAATAATAATAACCTTCACCCAGGCAATAGGCCAAATGATGCATTACATCGAGAAACAAACAGTTTTAAATACAGAGAACGTCCCTGTCCTACAGTTTTTTGTTGTTCAGTCACCTGGCACACTTGGCTGTGTCCATCCAGCGGTCCACAGCAAGATTTGGTCTGGGTGGGGTTGGTCTGGGTCAGGTGGGCTTTAGTATGGATGTTCATTTTGCATTATGCATTGTTGTTAAAAAGGGCACCAAACCGGTGTTACAGCAAAACCTGTGACCCATGAAAACTTATGACTGTAGGGGGCGATAACACCTGCTCTCTGATTCTTCTTCTGCAGATCCTTAACTGTCAGCAGCAGGTAACCTCTTCATTTAATCTTTGTTAAACAGCAATATGGAGAGAAGTTGCCATGTTGTGAACCCCCCCATATCTGTTCTCATGACTGCAGACGTTCTCATAAAAACCCAGACTCATTATTGGTTTCACTACATGGAAGAAAAGCTGGACTAGCCATGCTAACGATGTAAAAGAGACATCTAATGGTTTAGATTACAGCTGTAACCAAACATCACCTTCAATCAGAAAATCTCCCAGATGTATTATTATTAATATGATGATGATGGTGATGATAATAATATTCATGATTATTTATTATCATTATTATTCAAAGCCCACAAAGACGCTTGCAAAGCTAAGCTTTGACGTCACCAGTTTGGTTGCTGCAGCTCTGAAGAGGAAACCTCTGACTCCTGATCATGTGTGAACATTTTATAGAGAAAATGAGGAAAATGATCTGAAGACTTGGAGTCTGGTAAACTAGAGGCCCGCAGAGGAAAGCCTGAATCTGTTTTTAATATCACCAGCGGAGCTCCGTTTGCCGGTATCGGTATCTGCGGTATCGGTCCTTACAAACATCGCTGCGTAATTCACCAACTCCATTACTCTTTAAGCCTCTTATTAGAAACACCTCAATCGGCCGATGATTGGAACAGCTCTACAGATCAGCCCCGGCTTCCTCTCTAGTCACACGGCCTACGGACTGGAAAGCATCTGCAACAGGATCTGGATGCTGGACTGGCCTTTCAGCTTCGCCTTTCATTATGTTCATCTTCTAAATTATGTTACGGTTGTTAGTTGTTGTGTAGCTGGTGATACCGATGGTTCAATGTGGAGCTGGAGCGCAACGCGGTGACTTCAAAGCTGCCGCAGGGCGGCGTCCTGACCATAAAAACGTCGCTACGTTTTTCTCTTATTTGATTATATTTTTCATGTATTTTTCAACTGGCAAATTAATAAATTTAGTTTGGTTGGCATTTTCATTTCCACTTTAAATCAATCCTGACTTATTTAGGAGCGAAGTGTAAAATAGAGGGATGAAATCTATACTCGCACGTGCTCCCATTTTTTTCCCAGTATTTGCACAAATATATTTTTAGGCGCATATGCGAGTAAAACGCTCGCACTGTACAGCCCTGCCTTTCTAGCTACTACAGCCATGGGTCTTATTGGGAATGATGCAACAAGTTTTTCACATCTGGATTTGGGGATCTTCTGCCATTTTTCCTTGCAGATCCTCTCCAGTTCCATCAGGTTGGATGGTGAATGTTGGTGGACAGCCATTTTCAGGTCTCTCCAGAGATGCTCAATTGGGATTAAGTCAGATTTCTGGCAGGCCCAGTCAAGAATGGACACAGAGTTGTTCCAAAGCCACTCCTTTGTTATTTTAGCTGTGTGCTGAGGGTCATTGTCTTGTTGGAAGGTGAACCTTCAGCCTAGTCTGAGGTCCTGAGCACTCTGGAAGAGGTTTTCAAACAGGATCTCTCTGTACTTGGCCGCATTAATCTTTCCTTCAATTGCAACCAATCGTCCTGTATCTGCAGCTGAAAATCACCCCCATAGCATGATGCTGCCACCACCACGTTTCACTGTTGGGATGGGCAGGTGATGAGCAGTGCCTGGTTTTCTCCACACATACTGCTAAGAATTAACTCCAAAAAGTTAAATCTTGGTCTCATCAGACCAGAGAATCTTATTTCCCACAGTCTGGGAGTCCTTCATGTGTTTTTTTTTTGGCAAACTATGCAAACTTTCATATGTCATGTACTGTCTCCCATAATTGCCCAGTTTGGCTGGATGCCTGGGTCTAGGAAGAGTTCTGGTCATCCCAAACTTCTTCCATTTAAGGACTTTGGAGGCCAACATGCTCTTCAGAACTTTTAGGGCTGCAGAAATTCTTTTGTAACCTTGGCCAGATCTGTGCCTCGCCACAATTCTGTCTCTGAGCTCCTTGGACAGTTCCTTCAACCTTATGCCTCTCATTTGCTCTGACATGCACTGTGAGCTGTAAGGTCTTATAGACAGGTGTGTGCCTTTCCAAATCAAGTCCAAACACATTGGACTCCAACGAAGGAGTAGAACCATCTCAAGGGGGCTCAGAAGAAATGGACAGCCTGTGAGTTAAATATGAGTGTCATTGCAAAGGGACTGAATACTTATGACCATGTTTCAGTTTTTTTTTTTTTTTTTTTTTTATAAATTTGCAAAACTTTTTACATTCCTGTTTTTTTTTCTGTCAAGATGAGGTGCTGAGTGTACATTAACACCAGTCCTCCCAAACATTTTCTGATTTCCCCCCATACCACTACCCCTTCATCCCCCAATGCCATAGTTAAACTGGCCCATTCACTCCCCATTGTTTTACAAATCAGTATCTGAATGTTGCAGCCATGTTCTGAATGCCACTGCCACTTCCCTATTCCTCCTCAGTGTGCACTCAACAGCATGTGTGTGTATATGAAGAGTTTATTTGCAAAAGCAGTTAACTTTGCTTTTTTCTAAATGGTGTGCGTCTGTTTTTGCAAATTAACTCTTCATATAACTAACACATAACTAACTAAAATAATTAAAATGAGTTACTGTACAATTTTTAATAAAATATCTATGATAATTACATTACTGGTGTGCAAAGCATTGAGTATTTGTATTTGCTTGGGGGGGGGGGGGGGGGGGTATTTGTATGTCAAATCAGGTGAATTTAAACAAAACAAAACATCGAAGACGACATGCATTAAGACTGCCGTGGCTGGGGATCAAACCTGTCACCATCCACTCACAAGACTGTTACTTTAGGCACTACACCACAGAGACGTACACACTCATTCAGCCCAGTTTTCTCTGTCGCCGTTGGCAGCCTGGGTTGGTTCTGTCTTACTTTCGATTCACTGCATTTGAAATCATTCCGTTCAAAACACCTTCCCATCTTATTTTGGAAAAGTCCGATAAAAGAAGATGTTTTTTTTTTTTTAAAAGGATTTTTTGGGCACTAGTGGCCCTTTATACGACAGTGTATAGTGACAGGAAAGGGGCAGAGAGAGTGGGGAGTGACATGCAGCAAAGGGACCTGGACCAGGAATCGAACCGGGGCCGACTGCGTTGAGTAACTGTAGCCTCTGTTCATGGGGCGGCTGCTCCACCAACTGAGCTAATCACCACCCCAAAAGAAGATGGTTTTGATGGTTTTATTATATATCATCTGTTTTATTTGGGATTTTTAGAGCAATCTCAAGCATGGAAGGTCTCCACGTGCTCTAACAGTAAAGAGCTGACAGTGTGTAGACACATGTTATTTAATGCAGAGATGTGAGACGCTGACACTATTATGAAATCCTTTTGTACATCTGATCTGAAAGATTCAGATTCTGAAAGACCAGGATCATTATGACTTGAGCTGAATACATGTATTACACACTGATTATGGCTGGATTCTGCAAGAACACGTTGTGTGTTCCTGGATGCATTTGCACAATAGAGGCTGAGTTGACGAGGTGTTAAAACCCCCTAGAAATACCAGACGCCGAAAAACCTCGGCAGTGGGTACGACTGGTATAAGAACCGAACCAGTTCAGCAGTTGGCATATGAAGTGTTTATGCCACATAAAATGATCTTTTTTTGATTTTAGCAAATGGCAGCAGGAGCAATGGTTTCAGGTGAGACACCCAAGCTGGACAGGTCGTAGGGTAGAGGTCTGACCAACTACAATCCATTTGGGAGTTGGAATCATCTAACAACCCGTCACTTTACGAAAACACTTCTTCCTCTTCTTCTCAACAACAAAAAAATGGGCTGAATCATGATGTGTATATACGATGCCCCCTTCACATTTCTGTGTGCCCCCTCATGAATGTATTCCTGGAGCCGACCCTGTTTCATATCCCTTGTAAATGGTCCCTCGGATTTGACAGAGTCCTCTGTTGGTAAATTTGGGTGAACTAATCCCCTAAAACAAAATTACTCCTATTGCTGACAGAGGAGTGTATTAAGCTTCCAAAACAAGACTGATCCACTCTCCTTCGAGCAATAACATATGCCTCAACAAGCCTTTTCTATGAGAGTTCAAGATACACTCAAAATAATAAAACAAGATAGTGATCGTACACTGATGCATGGATGATGCTGCACATATAAATGTCCCCAACTGTGCTGTAATTTTAATTGACTGCCGGCAAGGCCCTTCTCATCTAAGATATGCTAATTCAAAATGTAGCCTGCAATACATTATTAGGGCAAAGTTGTCTGAAGTCCTGGAATTTGAAATGATCATTATCTCATACTTTGAAGTCTTTCTCAGACATGGGATACATAACAAATGTTTAATCAGCCTCTGCATCAGGTCAGAATGCATGAGGTTACAGTTTTCTTCTAACTTCTCATTTTGCCAGGAGAGGTCATATTAAATTGTATTAGGTTGTGTACAAAAGGCCACTGGTGGTTGAGATCAGGTGAAAATAGTCTCTACATGATAGTGAGGTGGCATGATAAATTAATTGTCCTTTCGCTGAGTCCCGCCCTAGAACTGCTCATACGTTACGTTACGAATCATATGTTAGCAATGGTAACTAAGAGAAGCGCTCCAGGCAAGCTTTCATTTACTGAGCAAAATGCCGAACCAGTCAGTGTACGAGACTTTCAAGTCTGGTGACAGATATCCAGAATGTTTGGGTGATATATAAATTTTACCTTCTTAAAGGAGTGATGACATAGCAGTTAAAAACTAGTTTATGTTGTTGGCATTACTTTATTTGTAAATACTCCAAAAGAAAAAAACGGCATTTTTTACAGCGGAGTATTGTTTTGAAACGCCAGACCTCACTTCCTCAGTAATACAGTTGGGTCCGGTGATGATATGGAGCTTTACCCGGAGACCACGTTGACTTCATTTTGATTGGCTACACCTTATTTCGCTATGACCTTATTTGGAGAATCTAGGTCAAGCTGCGGTCGGAGTTTGCTAAAAGCTAACTGCTAGCAACATGGGCACTTCAGACAGTGTGAGCTACGTTTATCAGACAAGACAGCATTTAGAAAATAAATAAACTTACAGGTAATGACAAGGTTGTGGTCGCCTCCCTCAGTGTTGCTGCAGAAGTTTGCTTTTAAATCCATTTGTTTGAAAACCCAGACCTGACTGCAGAGAAGTTACTACTAGATCCATACACGAAGCTGAATCAGACAGGGAGGGGAGGGGGGAGCGGACGGTGCATAGACCGTTAGGAGAGAGGGGGGTGCTGTTTACTTGATAGTGTGCTCTTATTGGAGCGATTAAATTACGTAGAATGATAGCCTGCTGTCTGATTCAACTGTTTCTGAGCAGAGAGACAAAGCTGACAGACCATAAACAGGAACTTTGATTCTTACTCTGGACATTCACATGGCCTCATCAGTGCACAATAGATCATATTATACACCGTAAACCCCAGAAAAGTGAAATTTGATGTCATGGCACCTTTAAAACCATAAACACAACTGGAGAGTTGTTGAATATTCGTGTAGAATACCTCACTTGCAGCTGAATCCGTTGAAAATAAACAAAACTATGATGATTGCTCCAAGGTAAGATGCTCACGCCAAGTAGAACACAGTTGTTAGCTACAAAACAGTAGTAGAATATTGTTTAAAAGTTACTAATGTTTTAAGGAAGGTGTGTAACACTTGAGGCTAAACAAATACACCAGATTTACAGGTACTTCAATATTTCATGTATTTCTGTATTTCAACTTAAAAGGTGCAATTTACATACTGTTTAGACAAATAGTATGTGAATCAGTATATTTCAAGCTTTTGTTTGTTTGGATGTTGCTAATTAGGACTTGCAGCTTTAGAAAACCTCAAATTCAAAAACTCAAAAAATTAGAATACTGTAAAAAGCTCCAGTATTGTAGGCTCAGAGTGTCACATTTTAAGGAACCTTAAAATTTGCAGTCCCCAGTTGTTCCACTGGAAACAGGAAACCCGATTTTCAGATGTTTGTGTGTTTTAAGATGCACAAAGTTAGGCACGTCAGCTAAAGCTAGACTGCTTATGCTAGCCTGCTAACGCTAGCTGTGTAATCTGCATCATTGAAGTGCCGGTGTTGTGCCGCACCGGCTACAAACAAACGTGCTACGTTGTTTTATTATAAAGTTCGGCCCTTCTCTCTGGCGAGTCGCTTTGATCCACTTCTTCCTTGGTATCAATTCAGTCTGGAATCCATGAAATTTTAAGTAGGGTTGGTGTTTATTCAATTTACAAAGTGGAACAGAGCAGGGACATTGAACTGGCCCGGAAGTGGACTGTCTAAGTGTTTCAAGTTTCGGAAACTGGAACTCGGAAGCGTGATAATCCCCTATTGGGAGTCATACATACAGTAACAGTTACAGTAGGTTAGAATGAAACAATGTATTGACTTACCTTGCAACACAAGAGCGTTGTTCCTTTATGTTTGTTCTGTGCATGAATCATGAAGACATGGGGGATAGCTTAGTCTTTCAATATGGACAGTGAGCCTTTCAATTGAAATGTTCAATTTTAATATCCTCTTTGTCAAAATCACTCTGACAAATGATTTTGTGAATATATTTTTCCAGTGCAGATTGTAGTCCTTTCTGTCTAGTTCCCTCTGATATTTTCAAAATATTACTTTACAAACTTAATACAATTTCTTACGGAATGTCTTTCACTGAAATCGCTGAGCAATCCATGTTTATGCTGGCAGAAATTAATAGGCAAAAGAAAGTTTGCCAGGCTAGCAGCTGTAATGATAGAGGGGGGACTTCGCGAAGGGGCATTAAACCAGCTTTTCACTAAATAAGACCCTGTCCCAATACCTGTACTTCCACCCTTGCGCCCCTAGAATGCACTTTACCATTGAAGGGTTTAAGTGCGTAGCATGTTCCAAATTTCTAGAATGGACGTGTGCCCTCAATCACCACTTCGATGAGGTCAGCATCCACCCTTACTTCCTTGAGGCATTTTGCCCTCAATTCATCGCTGCTTGGTACATTTTGACCCTGGGCTGGACTGGGAAAACAAGTGCTTGTAAACTGTCTTGTTTGTGTATATGTACTTGTCTAATGTGCTTGTCTAATAAAATTAAATCTAAACCTTCCTCCCACCATCTAAAGACATGTAGGTAAACAGGTCTCGCTTGAAAAAGAGGTAGCGTGTCTCAATGGGACTTAGCCTACCTGTATAAATATAGGTTAAATAAAAAAAAAAAAAAAAAAAAAACATCCTCATTCTCAGTACTGTTACAGTGGCCTGTAAAGAATGAACAAGGTGACAAAAAGCTACAATATAATCAGCAGGCTGTTATAATGGTCAAAATATTGTTTCATAAAAACAAACATAAACCAGGTGAAAAAGGTAACCAATATACTCTATTTATCTTTATCAAGTCTGAACTTTTTTCAAGTACAAGTAGGGCAGCCCCCTACCATACTCATTCCATATAGCCTCCAATTACAATCTTACTCCAAACAGACTTGATAAACTGGATGGAGCCTAAAGATACCAGCAACCTTAAAGTCAGTGCCCCTGAACTATATAGCTATTCATGAACTGGGTAACCTCTCCATCTCAGCATGTGATGGTAGTTAAATAATTTTTCCATAAATGACTGAAATATGACGATTAGAAACAAACAAACCCTTGGGACAGACCAAAGTTATTTTATTTTTTAAATCTCCTGATGCAACCGTTTCATTTAGAGGACTTGCTAAATATTCTTTCAAGTTCAGCTCTTGGATAATGTTGACATTAATAAAACCTAACCCAGCTGATTTCCACATTCATCTCCCTGGTTTATAAAAAAAAAAACGCTGATATCTGTGTCTGACTTTCAGTCAGCTGACGGCGATGCTGTCCGTGCCACCATGGAACAGCCTGCTTATAACTAGGCCAGGCCTACTGACTTTAAAACAGCTAGCAAGCACAACTAAAATGAACTAGACTACACCCAAACTTGATTTATATCAGACCCAGCAGTAGTTCATCACTTCTTACCCCCCACCAAGGTTCGCCGTGGGTCTCCCCTCATCCACCTGCAGGTGACTCATGCCTTCGTCACCTGTGGCTGAAGAGGACGCTCCTCTGCAGCCACTAGCAATCATCTGTGTTATTTTAATACATTTGGCAGCATCTGCATGAAGAGCTAGTCTCTCTAATTCCTAATTTTCCCTGAGCAACCTTTCTGTGTTTTGCTCTTTGTGTAGTTATCTCTGTATGATATATTGACAGCTGTGTCAAGGGAGGGGGGCATTGGCCTCAGCTGTAGGTCTAATTGGTCCAGCCCACAATCATTCATGACTAATGGGCCGACCTACCAGTTTTGTACCAAAAGGTATCATGACTTGTGCCATTTACTACAAAAGCTACCATATTAAAAAAAAAAAAAAAAAAGGCCCGTGCCGGCCCCAAATCACCATCGGCCCACCGGGAGAGTGCCCGGTATGCCCGATGGCAGTCCAGCACTGTTTTGAACCATAGAGGTGGAAAATGGTGATGTGGTGATTGAGCTCCTGTCTGACGTAAAAAAATATCTTTTCAAATGTAAATAGTGAAATATTTAATCTTTTACTATGCTTTATGTGAAATAATTACCGGAGTTTGTCCTACTAATCGGAAATAAATATCTGAAAGTTATGTTTACTGATAAAAGTAGCTACATCTATTTTTTATATAAGCTTTATGTTCACAGGTTAGTCCCATTGAGTTGCAATGTCTTTTGCAAGGGAGCCCAGTTTACATGACATACAAGTCTTTATGGATACGTGGACATTCTGTGCTAACAGCCACAGAGCAGCCAATTTAATCATTGTTAGACATTTAGTTTAGAATTTAAAAACAGCTATTTGAAATATTTATCTATTATTTTAAAAATAGTTAAAATTATACAGCCATCTTACATTAGTTCAGAAAATTCATTTATTTATTAAAATGTGTGAATTTTATAACATGTTTTCCAACAACAAATTAAATGATTTTCAACTTTATTCAGTTTAGGTCTAAAAATGACATTTCTTTATTGGGCACAGAAATAAGGCTGAGTTTACAGCTGAAAACAATGACATGAAATGATGTGGTGAAAGTTGATGATGGAGTCATCACTGCCCCAGTTCTGCCTTTTTTCCACACTTGTAACCTGCACAGTGCACACTCAAAACCTTTGCGTGTACTTCTACCAACTGCACGGTTGATACAGGGCTGTAGGGTTTAGTGTGGGTATTGGGACAGGGACTAAGGGTTCATTGCAATCTCAGTGACGACTGTTTTCAGTTCGAGTAAAAACATTGTTTCCCTCTACATCCCTGGTGGCCTTGCAGTGGCAGTTCAAGAGTATTTGGGAAGTGGATGGGCTTATTTATTCTAATTGGCTTCATTGGCTTCACCTGTGAAGGTGTCCATAATACATGCCTGGCATGATTTGCAGGAAGGTCACCCCTCCTGCTGCCTACAGCATGTTGCTTAGAATTTCAACACCAGTAATAGACTTGAGTACTTTCTTAATTCTCGTCTTCAGTCTCCATTATATCTTACAGCTCATTGAGTCAGGTTGTAATATTGTAAATATCCCCTACATGAGTCAAAATTTATTTGCATAGTATTTTAATGCGCACTCAATAAAACACTTTACAGAGTGCAAATACAAAAACAGTAGAAACAGATGGAGTCATAAAAAAAATGTTATACATAATACAAAATATACACAACCCGCTAAAATCAGATAATGTGCCAAATTAATTTCTATGCTCTTATATTAATGTTTCAATGTATGCATTTGAAAGGGACTCCATCCTAGTTGGAATGCAAATGTAATTTTTGCGAAAAGTAACAAGGATATCCGTCAGATATTAGACTCATGTATAAGAGACACTTGCATGAAGATTATGAGCTTCTATAGTATTGGATTTCCAAAGAAGGCACTTAATTAGTCCTCTGATGAAAGTATCTAAAGAATGAGCTACATCAATCACACTGACAGCAGTGCCATTATCATAGAACAATATTACCTGCTTTCTAGATCAGTGATGGCCCCATAAAATGCATGCACCAGAAAGGGGTCACAGAGCAATAAACAAAGCGTTTGAGGGCAGAGCTAATTATTCTTTCGGCTGTGTATGCAAACCACTATGTTTAAAGCCCCAAAGTGAGAGCAACAGATGAGTCTACATAATCAGTTTAAAGGAAGGAGACAACATTACAACCCTGGGAGAACTAAAAGGTTCTTGAACTTTTATTAGGAGGCAAAATGATGCTAGTTTGCTCTGATGCAAATCCTCTGTTGGAGTTATTTCTTTGAAATTCTGCTTTCTTAATTAATATGAGGATAAGGTTATTGTAACACTCAACCAAAAAAAATGAAGGGGATTACTGTCCTCAGGGTTAAAAAGGGTCTGTTTTATCACACTTTTATGTTCCAGTATATCAGTTTTTTCACTGAGGAGTATGATGACTGGTTACTACATTCAAAATGGTTTATTAGTCTATATCACAAGTTATGCTTTAATTGGCTTTAACTCTGGGTGGAAAAACAAAATTTCAATATCATTGACAAAAAGATAGCGCCTGAAGAGAGAGAGAAGGAAAAGAAGGACTCTTGTCAAGATGTGTTGTTTGTTTATCTTCCACCTGCATGAGGTTACCATTTAGCCCTGCATCTCTGGACCTTGGATTTTTTAACCACCTCAGCTAACATCCAGCTGCTTGCTGATATGCTGTAAGACATATGGGAAAACAACTTAGGAGACTATTTCATTACCTTATGGTATTGCAGCTTTTTGCTAATATACCATGCTTGGTAAATCTGTCAGTGTTTCCCTTTCTTTCACCTCCAGCAAAACTGATGGAGCTTAAAGGTAGAGTCTGGAGTTCCTCAACATTTCTGTTTGTAAACATTATTAAAACTGAGTGCCCCTCCCCTCAGGCTAATGGCCGCATCACTAATCAGCCTATTCAGGTTAAAGCTTCTTCTTCAGAGCTCAGAAGCAGGTGAAAGCCAAACCAACATTAACCCTGGTTTTCCACTGTGCACTATCTAAAGCTCTTTCCTCCGCAGAGTTCTTCCTTTTTTTTTGCTGCATCTGCTGTGTTTTTTTTTTGTTTTTTTTTTTCATCGTGAGAGTTTGAGTGACTGGCATCAGCTCCAATCATGAGCTTAACCCCACACAATGTCATGCCCTTAGCTCTGTCATCAGGCGCATTTGGACAGAGAGGTTCTAAGAACGCGGTTCTTCTTACTACGCCTCCCGAGTTTAGTTATAAGAACTACCCTTCGCCTTCAGTGTGTGTTTGCACGAGGGAGGACATTGTTAGGGACCATCATGTGTGACGCAATCATTGCAACAGTGACAAATTTATGCCCCAGCAGATCTAATACAAAACTGAGGTTTCTCATCTCTTTTATTCAAAGCTATTATAAAAGCGAACTTACCAGCTTTTCCTCATCACAGTCATATGTATCATGAAATGGAACAGCCCCCCGTTGGAAAGCTGCTCTGCTAACGCCTTGTTTACCTTTTCGTTGAAGTACGCCCGGACACTTTAGTGGACGGACCAGGGTTCATTCACTAAAGTGGTGGAGAATGCACTGACACAATTTGCAACTGTATTTGGGTTTTTCATCTCTTTTATTCAAAGCTATTATAAAAGCTGACTTACCAGCTTTTCCTCCCTTTCCCTTGTTTACCTTTTGTTGAGGTGCGCCCGGAACTTAAGTGGCCGGTCTGTTCACTAAAGTGTCCGGGCGGCAGCCGCAGATTCTACTGCTGTACTTTGCAGCTGTGTTTGATCATTTAATTAATATGAAATAATTGCTTTTGGACATTTCACAATAGTTATCGATTCGGGTCGTGCACCATTGTGATCGATTTAATAATGGATTGGTACACTCCTATTGTTATAGTTCTTGTCGTTATTACGATCTCGGTAAACAGGTAAACAGCTGTGAGACTTTTTAAATATGGCGGGGCTGGAAGAAGTGGAGCTCACGTAAGGGGCGCGGCTTGCCAGTTCTACCAATCACCAAACACCTACGTATTTAAGTTACAATGGAACCCCGATAAGACCCTGCCTCGGAGTAGGAGCTAAAAAGGTTATAGGAAATGTGGTCCGAGGTCCCTAGTTCCTCTATGTCCGAATGCGCAAAAAACGGCCTGGTTCCCGAAACGGTTATCGGAACTCCAAAAGGTTTCTACAGTCCGAAAGCGCCTATTGGCTGGCAATATATACAGAAATCTCCGCCCAGAAATGCCCTGAACACACCAAAACAAAGTGAAAAGCGAATTACAGACAGCGGGAGAGGGCGTTTCAAACAAACTCATCACCACAGAAGGGTAGAGACCCAGAGGCACGGATTGAGACAGATTTCACTTGCACAAGTCTAGCGTTTACTTTCTGGGGGAAATTCCGGACTCTATCTTTAAGCTGGACAAATGTCCTGTTTAAAAGACAGTGCTGGCAGCAGAAGACCTGTACCATAAGTTCAAAAGAATAGATTTTTAATATGTGTTTCTGTACTTTAATTTTTGCTGTCTTCTTTATGAATTTATTATAAGTCTGACATGACAGATAATACAGAAAATTTCAATCCAAGACCTCAACCACTTTGTAAAAAAAGGAAAAGAAAACAACAACAAAAGAAAACAACTGTCTGAATGCTTCATAAAGTCTTTGAAAGTATACTGTAATAATAGAGGTTATCTTCTATTTGGTAAACAATAGTAAGTATATCACAGTGTCAGATTGTTATGCATCCCTACTGGACTTGCATTGGCAAGGCAAGACTTCGGGTGTTGGATTGGCTTCACTGGCTGCACCTGTGAAATGTTTGATGAAGGCATGCCTAAAAGTTCTTTTTCTTAATCCATTTGTTCGAAAACCTGGACCTTAATTAATCAATAGCTGCATTTGAACACCTCGGATTTCTTTCCATGAACAACCACTATCCAGGAGAACTGTTTAATTTTGCATTCGCACATGAGTCAGGGACCTTGATAGAGACCAATGCGACGCAGCCATCTGACAGTGAGGTGTTACTTTTGCGCCCCAACAAAATAAAACAAACAAACAAAGAAAACTAGGAAGAGAAGACATCACCACTGTTTTCATGGTCAGCATCACAGCATAATTAATCACGGACGATCACATCAGGCGTCTAACATCGAGGCTGTAAGAGCACAGAAAGAGCCAGGAGAGAAGATTTGAGCGGCAGGTAATACTTCGTTTTATGGAGGAAGAAAAGAGAGCAGAGCACCGCAGACAAAAGGAGACAACGTGTAAGTTTAACTTATTAAATGATTCATTCATAATTTCCAACTTACAGAAATGTATTTTATTCAAAATGCCACAGAGTACAGAAAAAATAAAAGAATACTGTGAACTTTCTTTTAGCACAGAGGACAAATAAAACATCCACTTATATTTATGCTCTCCTGAAAACATGTTAATGTGTTAATGAACGTGTTAATGAAGACAGTTTGGCATTTCTGGAGGCTAAATTCTCTGTTCATTTCCTTGTCATTACCATTTAATCCATGTGGTTTCTGAGAAGCAGACAGGCTATTCATTTTGAGTTTGAGCTAATCACTTTAAGCTAATCACTCAGTTTTGAATGATTGATTGTAACTCTAAAGATTAGTGTTTCTCAACAGGGGCGGTACTGCCCCCCAAGGGGCGTTCAGAGGCCATTGGGGGGCGCTGGGGTTTTTTTTTCTTAAAAGGGGGGCGTTGAGGTGTTCTAAGGGGGCGTTGATGATCCATTGATTTGATTTTTTTTATTGACACTTATATAATCCAATAAGAGTCAGGAGAAACAAGGGCTATTTCCCAAATTCACTCTAGAAACACTAATGAGGCTCTAGAAGCGCTAGCAGTTGGATATTCTGTTGTCAGATATTTGCTAAGTACGTGAACCCAGCATAATGTAATGCGCCGTGGAAAACAGAGAGAAAACGTGGACCTGATGGGCTTTGAAAATATCATAAACTTCACAACTAAAGAGAATAAAGTATTTTTTTTGGTGGATTCAGTTCACCACTTAATCAGACCACTTGTTTGCAACTAGTCAGAGGATCTTAGCAGCGTTTCCTCCAGGAGTACCAGTTTTAACCACAAACCGAAAAGGTAAGACAGCTTTCATGATTTTAAAAATAGTTTTTGTGGTTTTATTTGTGCTTCGTTCAACTGCCCACGTTCAGTATACATGAGTTTCTTCCAGTTATGTTGTTAGCTACATGCTTACATTGGTGCTTTAAGCTGCACATTAGATAGTGCAGGACTCGCGTCTTTTTGCCCCTCTCGATTTTTCGCTGCAGCATCAGGAGTCAGTCAGATCCATTGGATGTAACCCCAGTGCAGCATCAGTGTTAGATCACCTGGTAGTGCAGGTGTGGTGTCTCCAGAGGTGTCCACCGTTTCTCAGCTCAGATGTACCTGGTTTTATTCTGACTTTTAGCTGTACATCACCCCCTTGTCTAATAAGATGGCTGGATTATCTTTTTTTCTTTTCTTTTTTAAAGAACTGTAATTACGTGGATTTGAGGCATCAGCTGTTCTACAGCTGAAATACATTTGCAGCCTGCAGTGAAACAACCATCAAAGATCTAACAGAGTTTCTCTCCGTTGCCTTGAACAGGCTGTGTGCTGCAAAATGCGCTGCAATTTGGTGCCCGAATTTCTCGCGCTGCCCTGCGGACGTGACGTCAAATGACGCTACATCAGCAGTTTTGATACAGGAACAAGACGGTCGCAATAAATTCAAACACTGTAAGCGATAGTTATGGATTCTTCTGCCATCAGCAAACGATCCAGATCAACTGAAAACCACTAAAAAGTGTAACTACGAAGAAAAAGGTTAGTAAACAACATTATAGCTTCAGTTTCTTAATCTTGCCTTAAGTCCCTTTAAGTTTCATTGCAGGATTTTTATGGTGAAACTCAAAATAATCAACATGATAGATTCTGGTAAGACACTTAAACTACATTTACACTTCAGATAAATCTAACTTTTTTCTCCCATGTGTTTCCTACCTCTGTTTTTTTTTTATCTGAACAGCACAAATATACATTTTCTAAATCAGGCCCAGTCTGCTTTCTGTGTCGTCCTAAATCAGATCCACATCTGATGTTTTCAGTAATTTCAGTCTGTGTGATCACGTCACATTTTATCTGACTTTAATGTCACTGAAATGAGATGAATGTTACAATCTGCAGCGGAGGAGGTGGTATGCAGTAAAATGTAAATAATGTTTAAAACAATGTACAACACTTCAGGGTTGTTGACTCCTGATGGAGGTCATGTTTACATCATCATAACCAATCACAAAAAACAGATCTCCGCAGAACAGAAATTGTGTGAAGTCAAGCAGTGTGAACATTGTTTTATCCTACATTTTGATGTTGGGGGGTGGTGGGGGACCTGGATATTGGGCAGGGGGGTACTGGCTCAAAAAAGGTTAAGAAGCACTGCTTTAATGTGTTGACGTGCGGCTCAGGTTTGACAGGGAGAGCCGCGGTTAGTGGGTCTCGGTTCAGGATCAAGTCAGTAAAACCTGTGGAAAACGCTGATGTGCAGGCGGCTGCACGCCACGCTGTGGTACCCAAACAAGAAGAGGATACAACTACTTTTTAAGCTTTTGACAGACAGATGAATGCACAATAAGCAGAAATTTCGTGCATTATGAACGTCTGACAGACCAACCACTGACATTCTCGTCCAGTCTTGTCTCGATAACGAAAATTCACACACGTTTCGTCATGTTTTAGTCACCATAGAGACATGTTTAGCCTCGTCATAGTCTCGTTAATGTCATGAAAAAAAGGGGCGTCAACTAAATGATTGACAGTGTATTAGAATTTTTCTCAAAGGCTAACTGTTGTTTCTAGCTGATAGACACATCATTTACCTCTTAAAAATCCATGAATATATCACATATTACACTCTGAGTCTGCTGCTAATTCCCTGTCACCTTGTGCGCAATGAATTCTGGGAGAAGTTATGCCATAGAGGATAAATGGCCCTTTCAGATAGAACGCGTTTTTTGCAGCGCGCACCGCGGGGTAGGGCACAGAGTCGGTGAAAGAGCATAGCGGCAGCGAGCACGTCAGGCACGCCTTGCTATGCGACAGACCAGGAAGTGTTTTCTCCCCGGCACGCTCCGTTGTGAGAGATGTACCTCTCATCATCGCAGCAAAGGGCTTTTCTCCTGAGGAGGAGGAGAAGATCAGCAGCAGATAAAAGGGTGGGGGTCCACCTGATCCTGATAACAAGGCAGAACTTGGGGGAGTTCAGGCTCGTCCGGGAGCTGCATTCTTTCACACAGACGCTTCCAGGTTTACTTCAGGCTGAACAAGGACCACTTTTTTTCCCCTGAACTGGCCTCTCCTATTGGACGCACTAAGATGTCGTCACAGCACCTTGCGCTCCGCAATGCCGCGGCGGCACCTCATACACAATGAATGGGTTTGCTGCCGTCCTCCTGCGCTTACCGCGTTCTATCTGAAAGGGCCTTCAGTTGGATCCAGAGGCACCTTCCAAATGGGACAGTGCTTGGCGCACTAGTGTGATGTGTGTAGCTGACGAACATGCTCTTCGAAGACCCCGAATTGGGACATGGTTTACTTACATGTTAATTGAGTTTTATGCAGTTGTGCGGAGCTACTACAAGTCATCTGTTCACTGCTGAAGTTCCAAAGATGGTGAAATTGGTATCAATGCTGCTTCAGATATTATATGAGACCAGGTAAAAGAGCACACGGGATTCAAAACAGTCTGTTTATATTGGGGCCTTAGTTTCCCTTCTTTGGTTTATTCTTTCTTAGGCAAGGTCAATCTTTGGCGACACATAATAAAAAACAGCATGGCCCGATAAAAATAAAATTGGGCAATAAAATATGGTAGTGGTACCTAACGGACAGACAGAAATGACAATCACCACACCACCACCTGTTTAACAAAAACAAAATTACAAAGCAGCATATATATATATATATATATATATATATATATATAAACATGTATGTACAGTATAAAAAAAAGTTTCTTACCAAACAATGCAATGCAACAATCTCCAGCATGCATGTGCTGTTCCCATTCAGTAAATAGACACTCCTAGCACAACAATAACACAAAGCATGGGTTAACAAACCAAAACAATTCAACCATTATGTGACCATATTGTGCTAAACAGCGTGGGTTTATCATTTGAGTGTCCTCACCGCTAACACGCGCCATCATTCCCATCTAGAGTGTTTTTCTGTTGCACTTCTTGCATTTATTCTATCAGGAGCCCCCTTCAACCTGGAAACCGTCGCCCTGAAGACGCCAATACGCCCCCTGCTGCTCGAACGCAATATAACTACCTGACTGGTCAGGCATAAAGAGAGTGGATTTAAAATAGTTCTGCAACACATGTTTATTTTTTTTTACCACCTGGTTACATACATTTAATGACTCATTAACTTAAAGGCAGAGTCCGGAGTTTTCCCCCTGGAAATAAACGTTAGAGTTGTGTGAGCAAAATCTGGCTAAATCCGCACCTTTGGGCCTCTGCTTTCATGTGGCGGCAGGTTTTGTTTGCAACTCCCCCTCCCCTGTATTTTGCATTTTCCCTTTGTTTTGGTCTATTCAGGATGTTTCTGGGTGAAGGTTTGCGTGCTGTCTACAGTCAATGACAGAGCTAATGGGGTAGCGTTCTGTTGGGACAAACTTGTCGACTGGAGCAGGTGTTTTTTTTTTCTCTCTTTTTTTAAACATCGACTGGAGCTGACACCAGATCCACTCGAATTCCCGATAAAAATGGTGGATGCCCCCCCCCCCCAAAAAAAAAAAAAAACACGTCTAAACCATAATTTTGTAGCATTTTCAAATAAAACCTAAAGGGAAAACACTGTTCTGCAGGATCATTTGGAATGTAACACAAGCTGTTGTCCTTCACTTATTCAGAGTGGTGGGGAGTTGTAGTAACATGCTAGCTGAGGTGGGATATACCCCACACAGGTGAACAGTCTATCACAGAGCCAACAGAGATAGACCCCGAAACTAAAATAACATGAAGAAAATTCCAATCCAATATCAATGTGATGAGATCAATACTTTTTTTAAAAAAATGCAAAGCACGTCTTACAACACTGATTTTTAAAAGAAAAAAAAATCAGTCTTTGCTATCCTTCATGGAGAATCTCGTTTCAGCAATTCAAGAGATTAACTTCACTATATTGTCCCTCAACATATGGCAGGACCAAGAAAAGCAATCATCGATCAAAAGTAGAGATACCCTTGCAGATCTGAGGGTTAAGAGTGCGTGATTGTATATGCGTAAGTCAGGTTGTGCATGAAAATGAAGGGTAATTGAGGTTCTCCATCCCTGGGTTTTGATAAGGGGACTTAATGTTGCATGTGGTTGCTGTGGAAACCTTTGTTTGAACAGCGCAAGGACCTCCATTCCTCCACACATCACATATTTACCCCCTCACACACCCATCCTCTCAGTCATATAAGTGTGCACTTCATGCATCAGTGATTTGAAAAGAGGCAGCAGATACATAATGGAGAGTCCTTGGAGGCTACATCAAACAGGCAGGTTTTAATCCTTTCCCTGCCTGTGAGGGCTGAATATCTTCCAAAACATACCCAGGTCAGGGCAATAGAATTTGCACAAATCTAAGGATAATGTTGAACAAGTGGAAAATAAAGCTGCAGTTCATCAAAACCTGCATAGATGCAGATGTAGGGTATACAAACAAAGAACACACACACACAAGCATGCATCTTCCCAGGTGACATCCATGCTGTGAGCGTGTTGGTAAATTGTTAATATCGCAGGGTGCATCGCACCTTATACATCTGAATGGTTCTTAAATTACATTTTAAATTTAAATGAGCTGTTTCAGTTAACTGATAAATGTGTTGACCCGGTAGTTTACAACGCATTGTCCTGCTTGCTGAGTGGGGGCCTCAGGGCATCTGGTTCCTACAGAGGCACCTCGGGAAGCCAATCAAAATGCACCCCATTTTTTTTGCACACCACTCTCAAGCCAAGTTTTGATAATCAGACACGCTTCTCAGAGCAGTGACTGATGCATAGTGCAAGTGTGGGCATTGCTACATGTGCCTGTGTGATGTTTGGTTGTAATTTTTTTTTTTCCCCATAGCCTCTGTGGAAATTAATTAACAGTCTTTCAATCAGGCACATTCATCAGAGCAGATAATCATGCCAGCAGAAATTTAATCAGACCAAATGTTTGATGATGATTCTGCAATTCCTTATGTAAACGCCAACATTTACAGAGCTGCTTCAACAAATATCTATTGGTTATTGTCAATAGCCTACTGTACCAACGCAGCTCTCAGCTCACACATTGACATCAAATATCTGTGATCTATGCAAATAATGACAGGCAGATACTTGCAAGATGAAAACTCCTGCCTGCAAATGTTTGCACCAAATAATCAACCCACGTATCTGACAAGCGCTGCGCCCAAACTACTGAGCCAGACACTGTTTTCAGAGGTTTGGAGCAGGTGATCAGTATTCATGCATGATGTGAGCTAACTATAGCTTACATGAATCTCCTGAAACCTGAAGCAGCACGAAATTCAGTCACAGTGTTGCATGTACAGATTCTTCAACCCATTAAAAAAACAGCAAATTAAGAGGTTGATTTTTCATTGTATTTTCTTTTTAAAATATTCCTAAAACTTTGTGTGTACTCTTCTCAAATGACAAAATTAAAACCTTAAACCTTGAAAATACAAACCACTGAACCTTGCCCTGGAACCCTCGCCATCCTCAACTTCATAAAAGGGGTTCATTCACAAAATGATGTGGGCCAACTGGAAAACATGAGTGAAAGAGATGAGAAAAATAAGGCTTTACGGTCAAAACTGTCTTCAGAAGGTGCCTCTCTGAGCTGAGATGTTCTGTAGCCATAGCAACTGGCATCCAGCATCTCCTGAAGGGAATGAGAAGAGGATTCATGATTCATATCCAAACAACAACAGCCTGAGACTCCAAATATACCGAGGTAGACTGCCACCCCCAGACAGTCAAACTGACAGCTGTGAGGCGGAGGGGCCAAGTAGAAAACAAATAAACATAAACAATCACATTAATTCCCTCGCTTGCTTCAACCTTAACACATGACGTCCTCATTGCTTTGCATTTGCAGTCTCGCCATGTTGACTTATCCTGACAAACTGCATCATGGTAAGCAATAAGCTTATCATGACAGGAGGATGGAATGAAATGAGACTGGCAGCTTTGCAAACAGGCCACCTCCAGTTGATTCTCTATCGTTCCTAACATGAAATTACACTTTCTGCTCCAGTCACAGGCTTCAATCAAAAAAACTTTTGTTATTCAAAAGCATTATCCAGGATAGCCACATTTCTTGCATTCACACCAAAACGAGAGCCCCACATTCACTGCCACTAAAAACACAACAGAGTCTAGAACCTATGAACCATATTTAGGGGTGAATACAGTTCTGAATCCTTAGAATCATTACTGGACTCTCTTATTTTAAAAATGTCGCTGTTCCTGCTCTAGCTTCGCTATCCAGTTGTTCTTGCCACAGTTTGACAGCGTAAGTAAGCAGCTACAATCAAGGTGCTGCCTGCTGGGTCTACTATAAGGCATCTGTGCCTCATTACAAAATCAGGGGAAAAGGGGGAGATGAGTGGACTCACTATGGAGAGGAAGCATAGGGGGGATCTTCCTGTCTCCTCTCCGTCTCATGTTTTCTGTCTGCACATCATTCACACCTTGCTTCTTTCACGGCTCTGTTTGCAGGTAGCTTTGTATCATTTTTCTGCTTTAGTTTCCATATTTCTTTCAATAGACTCTTCATTCATTTTCACTCCTACACCACCCATTGTATTTTTTTCATCAGTCTGTAAACTACTGATGAGTAGGTTCAGGTGTAGAATTTATTTTCTTCATATCTGTTTTAAAAGCAGATACACACTATGTGGCACTTATTTCATTAGCAATTAATAAATAAGATGATGCTACATTGCTTACAGCTCATAATCACAAACATGATTGTAAATCAAATCAAATCAATCTTTATTTATAAAGCGCTTTTCCTGCCAAAGGCAACCCAAAGTGCTTTTCAAGACAATAAAAACAAATGCCTTCACACACCCAAGTACAAAGCACATCACACATAACTATAAACATTTGCACACACACACACACAAGACCCCCCCCCCCCCCCCCAATCCCCACCCACCCACTGCGTATAACTTTCAACCCTAAAATAAAAACACCAAGAGTAATAAATATCTGGCTTGACCTACTGTGAGGAAGCGATATCTTGGGGATCCATTCACTCCAGGAGCCAGGCATGGTCACAGAGGGCATTACTGCAGGGACCAACCAGATCAGGGCAGGCCAGGGTCCACACCACAGCGATAGGGCTGCAGTGCCGGGCCCCAGCCACCAGGACAAGGGCAGACACCCGCCAGCTCTCTCCAGACCAAGTAGGCAAAGCTCCCAGAGTGAAGGATTCCCATGAGGAAACACTAGCGTTAAGATGTTAAAACAGATCAAATAAGTGGACAGATAAGAGCAACATGGGAAAATAAACATTTAGGAATTCATAAAATGATATGCTAAATGAGTCAATAAAATCTAAAATAACTTCAACATAACATAAAATAAAATAGAGTGAAAGTTAAATTAGTAAAATGAAATCAAATCAAAAAGCTAAGTTAAAAAGGTAGGTTTTGAGCTTCTTCTTAAAAACTCCAACAGTCTCTGCAGCCCTGAGGTTCTCTGGCAGGCTGTTCCACAAACGAGGACCGTAGTGGTGGAATGAGGCCTCGCCGTGAGTTTTAGTTCTCACCTGAGGAACAATTAAAAGGCCGGTACCGGAGGACCTCAGGGTCCGCGAGGGTTCATAATTTAAAAGCAGGTCGGATAAATAAGAGGGCCCAAAACCATTAAGACATTTATAAACCACTAAAAGAACCTTAAAGTCGATCCTGAAATGCACGGGGAGCCAATGCAGTGATTTTAAAACTGGTGTAATGTGTTCCCGCCCTCTGGTCCTTGTCAGAACTTGTGCTGCCGAGTTCTGCAATAACTTTTTAGGAAGACCAGAGAGCAGGGCATTACAGTAATCTATTCTACTGGAAATAAAAGCATGCATCAGCACCTCCGTGCTGGCAAGAGAGAGAAATGGGTGGACTCTGGCGATGTTTTTAAGATGATAAAAACCTGTCTTTGTGACATTTCTGATATGTGGAATAAAATTCAGCTCAGAGTCGAAAAGAACACACAAGTTTTTCACACACTGAGAAGGATTAGGATTCTGTAATTTTGGTAAAATGATCTCTCTCTTGTCTTCAGGACCGATGATTAAAACTGGTCCTGGTTGAGCTGTAAGAAGTTCTCTGCCATCCATGACTTTGAATCTAAAATACAGTTTAAAAGGATGTTAAGTGGCTCCAGGTCATCAGGAGAAAGCTGGGTATCATCAGCATAGCTGTGAAAGTCAATGCTGTGTCTCCTGATGACTTCCCCAAGTGGCAACATGTACAGGTTAAAAGTACTGGGCCTAAAATTGATCCTTGAGGAACCCCACACTTCATTTTAGGGATTTCTGAGGAGCATGTATCCATACTTACTAAAAACTGTCGATCTGTGAGATAGAAATAAAACCATTTTAAAACAGTACCTGAGAGGCCTACCAGACTTCTGAGTCTGTTTAATAGAATCTGGTGGTCTACTGTATCAAATGCAG
Source organism: Atherinomorus stipes (assembly GCA_023101725.1). Lineage (NCBI taxonomy): Eukaryota > Metazoa > Chordata > Actinopteri > Atheriniformes > Atherinidae > Atherinomorus > Atherinomorus stipes. The sequence goes on from JALJCO010004422.1 coordinate 200,285, forward strand.
CACTAAGATCCAGCAAAATGAGGACAGAAAGATTTTTAGAGTCCAAGTTGCATCTAAGGTCGTTGACAATCTTTAACAGGGCCGTCTCAGTACTGTGGTTTGTCCTAAAACCAGATTGAACATCTACTTTGTGTCATATACTTACAACGCTCCTTTTGCCTTAATTATTTAGTAACATATCTTACCAATCTTTGTAAAAAATTATGTTTTTTTTTGCTTGTTTGTTTTTTGTTTTGTTTTTTTTCTTTTATTCTGATCTTTTACTTGTCCTGTCCAGCATCATAGCAAGCAGAATGGTGATCTGGTTGCTTTATTGTATTGAACAGTTTTGCTTTGCCAAGGGAAGCTTTATGAACACAAGGCTCCCCTTGATATCCTGTTTATCCATTTTATTTCTTTAATTAAACATTTGTTTATAACAGCATTCCATACCATACTGCTGGGCTTGACAAGAGAAAAATGAAAGTTAACAGAAGCAATGATAGAAAGTGAAACAGAGAGAAAGGAGTGAGGAAGATTAAGAGAGAGAGAGAGAGAGAGAGAGAGAGAAAACATGGATTCACTTACACAGTTCACTGGTGCATTTGTTACAGATGCACCAAAATTATGTATTTAAGTTGGACAGAGAAGTTAAGTTGGGCCGGATCTCAAGTTGGCATGCACATTCGAGCAAAAAGAACTCATCAAAATAAGAACATATTGGACAGTGATTTGGCAAGTGTGAGCTTGTTCAAGAAGTGAAAAAATGTGCAATACATAGCACTGGATCAACTTAGACCCAAAATTCGTGTGTAGTAATTTGCCTGTGCAATCTAGACTTTTGCAAGAAGGGTTGAACCATGGTTTGAAGGTGATTTATTAAAAAAGTAAAAAACGCAAATGATTGTGGCCGCAAACTTGTTGGAAACGCCCCTATGAATGGTTTTGCATGTTTCAAGGTTTGCAGCATGGAGAATTTTGAGAGACGACAGTGTCAAAGAAAATACGACCCTATGGAGATATTAGTAAAAGAGGGAAATGAAAATATAATTTAAAATAAGCATCACGAGGAATAAACCTGTCAAATCGTGAAATAAAATGAGGGTGTCCACTGCTCCCTGCCTCAACCACTTTCCACTCCATGTAAAATTTTCTAGCTCTGCCACTGCATAGATGATTGTGGAAATTACCTTCTTTTCTTCAGGTGGCCATATGATGTCAACTAACCCTCTACAAAACACTGTATCCTACTAAAATACTTTTTTAATATAGTTGTATGTCTGTCTGTACTTGGACCTGGAGTCTAAATAAAGAAAAAAAAAAAACATTTTATTGACCTGCATTAACAACCATCCACAGTTCATAGTTTAACAGTTTCAGTGATGGTTTACATTTGTTGTTTTTGTCGCTAAAATCTCAATTACTTTAGCTGATGTCATAAAGTTTGGTCCCAAACACTGACTCCTGTTTCTGTACATGTTTTTTTCATTTCTTTTCAGGACTTTTCTGTCCTGGTGCATCAGTGGCATAGCCAGAAAATTTTCATAGGGCGGGCCTACAGAAAATAGGCCGGGCCAACTTTTTTTGGAGCAAAAAAGTACTTCTCACAAATAAGGCATTTATTAATAATGATAATAATAATAATGACTATTATTATTATTATTAATTCTGCCTGCTACTTATTGCATAAATGCTTTAAGAAACTAATCCACAGTAACAACATGAAATAAAAATCCACACTTTCACACAACAACCAGTTACATGTGTCTTGTACTAACTAGTGAAGACAACATCTGTGCCATGTACACAACTCAACTTGTGAAGCTTTTTATGCACCACTTCAGACACTAAAACAGTAGACCCGTGACTCATGCCTAATCGATAACAACCAATGAAATAATATCCTATAATCATAGGCTAAAATGGGTAACAATAAGCTTTTGCAACATTAGTACAGCCTCACAATGTAATTTGTTCTTACTCACATCCTTTCCATTGAAATGATTTGAGAAGATAATTGCAAAGTCAGTGAGAAAAGAAAGAGATAGGCCAGCACTAACAAAGCCTACAAAAAGTTTATAACAGTACTTATAAAGGCATAAACGGCAAAATGAACAGCCTTTTTCCAGCAATCTGTCTTTATGTTTGCAGAGGTGGACTATCTGCTCAATATGCATTGAAAGCCACTTTATGCCTATCTGCAGTGCACACATCTAATCAGCCTTTATGAAATGCATTTAAAGCATAAATTTAAGCAAGTGTTTACTTAGCAAACTGAGAATTAATATTTGTGCATGAAAGTTTTTTTTATCTCCACTTGAAGTTTTTTCTACTTGTTTGCAACACACTGTAAAACCCGATGAGTTAGTTGAACTCAAACGATTTGAGGAAACCGATTGCCTTAAATAATTTAAGTTGATTAACTCAAATATTGTAAGTATGATACACTGTTTTATTTGAGTTAAAGCAACTACAGTTATTTAAGTTATATAAACATTAATGAATCAATTTAAGAACACTTAAAATATTTAAATTATTCAGCTGAAATTATTTGAGTACCATAAACTTAAATAGGTCATCTTTACTTAAACTACAACACCCAAGTTTATCTGACTTTTGTTTTTTTTTTGTTGCGGTTAATCATTACTTTCAAGTTGTGACAACTCATTGCTTTGCTGTGACTACTCAGTTCAATTAAGGAAACTGATTGCCTTAAACAGTTTAAGCTATATGAACACAAATGAAACAACATTTTGTACAACTTTAACCATTTATTGTGTGTTCTTACATGCATTCATTATTGCACAATGTACAAAAGTACAACAATTCTATAAACCTTTTTCAAGTCTAAGTGCCTCTAAATTTAACTTTCACTTTTTGCATTTTTTGGTTGACATGTTTTCATCAACAGTGCTGAATCTGTGATCAAAGCTTATGCAATAAAGAGTAATCCAGATGGACTTAAATAAGACTCCACATTGAAGTTACTTTTCACAGTTTTAAACCAGCTTTCTTTCTAAATATTTTTGGAAATAGCTTTAGGGGCACAAGAACACAGAAATGAATAAACTTATATATACACATATATAGAAACTTGTCTTTTGGGCAGTGCGACCACTGCTCTGCACTTAAATCACAAAAAGGCATGTAAAACAGTAACATTACACAAGAAAGTGCTCAGCCTCCAAGAAAGCAAATTCACACATTTTCAATAGGAAACAAAAGAAAAAAATTTTTGTAAATGGCAAAGACTCTGAAACACGGTGACCTTGCACAGACTTCAACTTAAAATTCAGTTCCATGTAACTCTATTCTGTAATAACTACAGTATGTAAATATGCTATCAAAAACTTGAAGAAATGTGTAATTTAGATAAAGAACTTGTCAATGGGCCTCACCTGTGTCAGAGGCCTACTTGTGTTTAGACACTAACAATGAAAAAAGGAGACATCTACAGGATCTACAACAAAGGCAGAGTGCAAAATGTATTTTTTCCACATGGTATAGGAAATTGAAAATACAAATACTGTGTAAAAAGGAGTAAACTTGTCTTGAACAATGAGTAAAAAAAGTTTAAGTGAAAACTGTAAATATGAACTAAAATGTTTCCTCAAATGAGTTATGAAGTGCCTCGTCCAACACACATCTACAATGAGCTACTTAGACTGGTGCATGAAGCTCAGATGTTTTTAAATATAGAACACTCTCTAATGTGCCCTTAAAAACTCAAACCTACACCGCCTTACTCAAGCTCATTTTTTAAGGCCTGCAACTTGGGTTTAAGCTGCCTTCTGCCATCATCTAGGTTTAAAAGGACAACTTGGATAAACTCAAAGAACCCACTGAGCTTCTGAGGGTAGTTCAAATGGAGCGCATAAATCAGTCCAAACAAAATCACAAGTGCATCAGGCCAAGATCTGTGAGACATTACAACCTGACCCTCAAGGACGACTGACACATGGTGCGCTTCCCAAGCAATTCCAGCGGGTATCTCCTCATCACTGGCCAGAGCCACCAGAGCCACTGCTTCCCCCTGTGTTGCCTCGAACTCATCCTGCAAAACAAAAAATGTTCAGTATACCTATTTTGGTAAAATATATTTTATGTACAGTTGTCATCAAAATTATTCACACCCTTCCATTCAAGAGAAGGATAAATTCATAATAGCATATGAATAGCATAATAGCAATTCAAATAACAACAAGAAAGAATTGTAGTTGAAAACAATAATTTAAAAAAATAAACTAAACTGTCCCAGACATATTAGAGCATCTTTCCCATGAACAGAGGGCCAACATACAGTATCTGTCAAAAGGTGTCGAAGTCTTTTTGAACATTAGAGAAAACACCTGATTGCAGTGACTGTCTCAAAGTGTTGCTCAACAACATTTTGGCTTTGGAGTCCCATTGTGCTTGTTTACTTGTTTTATTTTTTGTGTGTTTGTTTTTAATATGTCTGTTGAACCACAAGTCAAAATCAACGTCATGAATTTTTATTACTTTTGTCAATTTTATCTTATTTTACTGACAGCTGATTTTTTTCCATCCTCAGTGGGAGGAGATGAATAATTTTGAGGATGACTGTATCCGTAATACATTCTCAGAACATAATCCTATTGATTTTAAAGCAAACTAGTTTCCAGACTGCAAATAAAGTCCGTGTGGGTGAGGTTAATATTTTCCAGATTTTAAATTAACATTTGAGATATAAACAAAAAGAAATCCCAGTGATGAGCCCTTTTACATTAAAATACCTGCAATTTCATGAGTAACCAGCTGTAAACAAAGTGTAACATCATTTAGGCTTTTCACAGACAACAACATTAAATCTGTTTAAACACAAGTTCACTGTAAGTTTTGTAACTGAACAAATGTTTTAAATTTTTAAATGAGCTAAATTGGTTAATTTGTTTCCATTGGTCGTTATCTATGCTTATTGATTAACTTTGAGAAAAAAAAAAATCACCTTTGTATATGTAAAAGATAGTGTATTATACCTGGCACGTTTTTGAAGACACCTGAAGAATCCTCTTTCAGGTAGAGTGGAAGGCCAGCCAGTGCTGCTGTCCTGGCTGCAACAATGTTGTTCTTGTCCTGAAGTACACATAAGACAAGGTTTGCATATTGTGTTTGAGACTGTGTAAGCACTGTACACATTTTTATCATTGGGCTATTTGCACAACTTCACTTCTTCCTGAACTTAAACCAGTTCCTTTGTTTCCTCATCTTTCATTACTGGACAAACTGATTATTCTAGATGTACCTGACCACTATGACAATGGTCAGACACACCTGGATTAATCAGCTTGTCTAGTAATGAAAGACAGGGAAAAAAAGCAGGTGGCCTAACTTCAGGAAGTAGTAGAGTTGTGCATATAGCCCAGTGTAGAAGATTCTTTATATTCATACCTGCTCCCCATACGCCATCAGAAGTTCTTGCATCTTCTCACCAAAACTCCCAGCCATCTTTGTTTTGTAGAGTTTTAGAAGCTTAGGCGTATACTTGTCTAGTGCAGCAAAGAAGGAGAATGGAAGATTCTGATTGGTGATCCTGTGGAATTCACAGTAAAGCTGCATGAAACACACACACAAACAAATACAGGTTATGAAAAATGCATCCATTTTCAAACAATATCCAGCATAGAATGCACAAGTTTCATACTTCAATTTTGTGTCCTTTAAAAGTTTTTACTCACCTGGGTTTCACAGAAGAGTGCAGGCCATCTTGCGACAACTTCAACAATGGGAGGACCTGAATTGACAATTTCTTCACGCCTCAGTGCAAAGGTCTGCTGCATATGTTGATGAATGAGAATCATATCTCTCTCCACTGATGTCCTCTTGAACTGCTCCACCATCTCGAGTCTCTGTGTCTCCAGTGTGTCCTTAGTCTGTCCTTGAGGGTAATTTGGAAGAAAGTTTACTTCCCCTCGTTTGGGTCTTTTGATGTTGGCCCTACATGCTGCTCCTTCTGGATTGGTCCTACTACGCTTCCCTGAGTTCACAGCAACATCTTTTATACCTGCTCTGCTTAATTTAGTTCTGTAGTTCCCCATTTTGAAGCACAAGCTGTTCTTCCAGCCATCATACCCTGTTTTAGAACCATTTTCTTTGAGGCATGGATGCTTGCTCACAAGGGCTTCTGCAGCTTTGCCAATCTGCTTGCTGCTAGGATATGCTTTAATTTTGTATATTTCAGCAGCCATAACATCCAGTATATTATGTTTCTGATCTCTGGTTAATCTAATAACCTTAGCCTCCCTGGCATATGCAGCATTGCCCTCACTTAAAGCATATTCCACTTCATAGGAGAATTGTGGAACAGTGAAAACCTCTGGCCATCGACAAAGACGCTCTGGTGAATCTGTATTATCAGAAAGTAGCACTGTGTCATCTGTACTGGTTGAACTCAAATCTGACTCAACTAATCTAACCACCTTAATGGTTGCTTTGGCTGGCAGGTCTTCTATGTTAACTAAATTGCACAAGGCATTGTCAAACTCAGGGTCTTGAAACTGAAGGCGCAGGTCATAGGTCAAGTTCAACTTGGTTTTCACTTCATATATGAGGGCATTTACACTCTCGGGGCGAGAAGGCAAAATGAGCCTCTCAGCATTGACATCATCGAGAATGACCCTGAGCTTCAAAATGTCATTTGTTTCCATTTGCACTGTATTAAGAGGAATTCTGCAATACAAAAAAGAACAGAAAAAGCAAAGGTAATTAGCTTCTTCACATTGTTCAGCACATTTTCATGTTGCGCGCATCCACTTTTGTTACAACATCTTGGAAAGTAATTTTTGAAAACTGAAAATACCTTTTTAAACTATTTTCCAATGTATCCAAGACAGCTGTTTTCCCCCCAGGTCAGCAATAACACTGGTCAGCTGCTGGATGAGGTGTTGCTGTTACTCCAACACTGGAATGAAATGTTTAGTGATGAGAATCAGTTTGCCTGAAACTCTGTAGGCAAACAGAGGCATCTGGTCAGTTATCTGGCACACAGACTTAAGTGTATGGCCCTTGCTTTCATTATCTGTAAGCTCATAAGATCGCAGGTGCTCAATATACCAAGTCTCATAGCTTTTCAGTAAAAAGAAGATCCCACTTCCAATGAGCAGAATGTTCCTGATTTCTTTAAATTCAGGCAAAGCAGCAGATACTCCAGTGCACACAAACATGCCAACTTCAAAATGCATGCCTTCAATTTTTGCCTGTTTTGTACAGTACAGAGTTCTGCTGTCTGTAAGTGTTGATATCAATGCATGTGTATCAGCTGGCATGGAATCAACAAAGACAGATTCCACTTTTGTAGCCTGCACCGGTGGCTTAAAAAACAGTGGTGATGACAAATAAAATGCCATCATGGTTTGATGTCTTTCTGCAAGCGTTTTTAATACATTTTTTGAAGTTATGTGTATCATGAACTATCTTTTTGAACACTCTGTGTTTCCCCTCAAATCTCATCGTCCAAAGATGCACTAGGGGACCAAAGCACCTAATGAGATCAGGATAGTGTTCAATGTAATGATGTTTTGGTCGTAATCTTAAGTTAGGAAAGACTTCCTGAAGCAGTTGTCTGTGATCTAATATCTTACAGGCCAAGTACTGAATGGTCTCTTCAGTGAAAGAATGAGAGAGAGTGAGCTCAACCATGTCTCTCAAGTCCATTAGTACTTCCCAAAACTTGTCTCCCTCTGGAACTCTAGACCCAATGAGGACAGGTAGCAGTCTAATCAGTGTATGGTTCTCATGCCCGTTCCCACCAATTGTTCCTCGCGTGACAAAATTTTGAGGTACAGGGTGAGGACGGTCTACTTTATCAGAATGTTGGTAAGGGAAGGACAGTATCGCTCTATTCAACTCTTCTAATGTAAAATATTTTCTTGTGATCAAACCTTTCAAACAGTGCGCCAACTCGACAGGAACCACTCCCTCAAACAGGTCATGTAGAATGTCGGGAGGAAATCCTGTGACAGGGTGGAAATAGGAGAGTTGGTCAGAGAGGACACAAGAGTTTTTTACACCACTCTCTTCACTGCCAGTTCTTTGTACATTTTCCACAAGGTTGTCATGGAGCTCTTTGGTCCTCATTTCAAAGTGACCCATTACTGCATCTGATTTTTGCATTTCTGTCTGGGTTGCAAGGCAAAACCTGCAGAAATATGAAGTCCTAAAACTTTCGCTGAAACCAGCTAGCCCGTGAGCACCAAGATTGTCAGCCACAACAGAATACACTGTCCCTTGGAGAGAAGAGCCACAAGCTTCAATGAAGATGCCCTGTTCCTCAAGGGTTTTCAGGTCACTCAAAAGAGGAGCAAAAACCTTTGCATATCCAAACTGTCTTACATCTTCCGATTTGCACAAAATGGCAAGTTGCATGGTATGAAGGGCTGAACGATTCTTTACAGGTAGATTAGCCAGAGTCAGTAAACTGCACAAATTTTGTGAATTTTTCTGGACGTTCCTAGTGGGTTTGCGATTTCAAAATCATCAACATAAAGAATTATTGATAACTTTGTACCTTCCCCTGAGAGAAGTGAATTCTGCTGGTAGTGCAAACCATCACAGTATGACAAATACTGCCCAGGTAACTGAGAACCAGTTTCTTTAACTTTCTCAAGTACATCTGCTTTCTTTAATAACTGCTGCAGAGATTTCAGTATCGGCACATACATATAAGTGTGTTGTGATGACTCAATCAGGTACTCTATGGGTTTAACATATGGGAATTTCTCCTCATAATAGGATTTTCTCCTTTTAGCAGTTGACAAAGGTCCTTCAGAAGTAACAGATTTTAGCAAAACATTACTCTCTGAAATTCCCTGAACAATGTCATTCACAAGTGTGTCAGTGTAGGAGCAGTTATGTTTTGCAAGTACTTTGATAACAGATTCTCTGACAAGAGGTTCTGACAGTGAAAAGTACTGGTCAATGTGCTCTATTATTTCCTGTGTTGCCCTCTGTGATACATGGAGAATGGTTTGCATTTTCAAAAAGAAGGCAGCCAGGTTATATTGCAACTGCTCAGGTAAATTATCTATGCTTGCATCTGCAACTGGAGCAGCTTCATCTTCATCAGAAACATCAGCTGGATCATGTGTAGCATCACAGTCTTTGGAAACATCAGACTCATGTTGCACTACAATAGACACATCATAGTCTGATTCATCTTTATGCTCCCTGCATTTGTGTGCATTGTATGTGGAGTAAACATTTGTTTTGAACTTACATGATCTGAATGGGCATGGTACCATCTCTTTCTGCTTTAAATGCCCTCTCAAGTGAATAAACATGTCTTTCTCTAGAAAAGGTTGCGTAAAAGCACACACAGGGCAATGAAATGTCCAGTTAACATTTACATTTTTACCATTTGGCCTTGTCACTCTTTTTTTCACTGTGTACTCTTGACAAATGTATCTTCAGAGAATTAAAAGTACTAAATGTGCACATGCATTTGCTGTATAGACAAGGCAAGGTTGAAACTGTGGAATACTGGCCATGACATAATCTATAATGTCTCAATAACAGTACTTTCATAGAACTAGAAAAATCACATAGCTTACATTTCCACATGATTTATCTCTGAGCCAAACTCTCGATGTAACTGCAAGCTTGTATGTGACTAAATGCTTCCTCATTCACTTTTAAATTTGGGCAAATCAAACCTAATCGTTTGGAACAAAATTTCACAGTTTAAGGAACCTACAAAAGACTTTTGACTGATCTTTTAGTTCTATTGAGAAGCTATGTTTGAATTAGCTGAGGCCAACGTTAGCTAGCGTTAGCATGGGAATCAACAACTTTCCCCAATGGCTTTTGAGAACTTTTTTCTGAGGCATCGACAAGGTTTTGGTTTAATAGTAAATGAAATAGCTGCTAAACTAAAACAATGAGCTTTGTAGTCTAACCTTAAAAATGGAAAAAGCAACCATGGGAAAAAAAAAGGGAAAAAAAGCAAGACTTTTTCTTACCCAAACTAAACTTTCGGTGTCCGGTCGCAGCTGGTTTCAGCAATGGTGAAGAAAATATTTCAGTCAGAAAAGCCGAGTGCAGTGTTGTTTGACCACCAACTGTACGTTATAGTTAAGAGTCCTGCAACGTTAGCGAGCGCGTACAGCGTGCTGCCGAGGCTGTGTGAGGGTGTGAATCTGAACTGAGCAGACGCAGCAGCAGCGCAAACAGGTTCCAGCCGGTTCAGGCAAAGTACGTTCAAATGAAATTAGTGTTACTAAGTTAATCTAACTAAATTTATTTAAATCATTGCTACTTGAAATGTGCTGTAAATTTACATTCACTCAATATTGCTGAGTTATTACTACACATGGTGATTTTTAAGTAGATTTAATTTATTTTGATTAATTGACAGTAATTTTTAAAAAGAATTAAGTTATGGTGGCTTGATTGTTTTATTGAGATATGCTGTTAGGTTATACAGTGCAGTATAGTCTGGACTAGTTCTTGGATCTAAGAGCTCTGCATAAAATTTATGTAAACATACATTATACCTATATAACTAACTGGAGGCCAGAGTAAAGATTTTAAAACTGGTGTGATGTATTCAGATCTCTTTGTCCCGGTTAAAACATTTGCAGCAGCTGCAGATGTTTCTTTTTGGGAAGTCCAGTTAAACACCATTACAGTAATCCAGTCTGCTGTAGCTGAACCATGAATGAGGGAAGCAAAATGCAATTTAATACATATTTTAACTTGCAAAAGGGCTGGACTTTTAAGAATATGGTTACTGCTTTAACTAGTCAGCCAAGTTGGCCACGCGTGAGTGAGTGTCTTTTTTAATATAATAAAAAAACTTTATTTAAAACATTAAAGGAGCTGTATCATGCTTTTCAAACATTCCAAAAGTCAAATACAGGCATTTATAAGCTAAATCTGTTCCCATCGCCACTATAGAAACTTGGTGTTAAATATGAGTTTTTCTATGCGTCTAATTTCCAACACGGAAGTAAGATGGCTGACTGTCCTGAACCACGGAGCTCTCAACCAATTGCAACATGTTTTAAGCCCATTTCATGACGTCGCTCTGGAAGAGACACTGATTCTGAAGGGTCACAGAATTGTCTGTAGCACCGGCACTGGCTGCTCACATGGATGTTATTTGTAAACATTGATGGATAATTGGACTCCGATTGACCGGATAAAATGGACCAGCCTGTTATGGAGCTGTATGCGCTCCACCCAGTCTGATATGGAGTTTGAAGTACACGCAGTACCACAGAAGTACCACAGAGACCCCTGACAAGTAAGTAAATTAGCGAACAAATGATAGGCTAACAGTTAGCATTGAGCTGAGAGATGTGTTTCACTCACCGGTGCTGTTGTCTGTCCATGCGCGTTTTTATAGTAGGAACTGCGCCAGGTTTCAGAAGTAATCCCAGAGAAAAAAACACTTTACTGCCCGAGATTCATGAAGTTGTCAGGAGTGAAGTTCACACACAAAGTTGAGGTTTTTTTTTCCTGCTCCTGAAGTTATAATCCAACCACCTCTGGCAAGTCAATTCGTCCAGTACAACAAATAAACTCCCACGCTGAACGCAACCACATTTTTCCCAACTTGCCGTCCTCTGGAGCTTAAACAAACAAACAAAAAACAAGAATAACAAAAAAAAATTCTCCTGAACTCTGGAGCAAACGTCACTTAGCTGATGGCTGATTGTCTCTAAGGAAATCTTCCTGCAGGCTGTTAGTTTCTTCCTCAGAGAGTGCGTACAGGTTAGGATTCTCTTTGAGTTTCTGTTTAACAAAGAGGGCGTCTTGCTACGATGCTGCGCATGCGTGTTTGTTGCTTCGTGGTTGGTGCCACCTCGTTAAGTATACCGGTGTAAGTCAGTTATGTTAAGGAAGCTACAGCTTGGCCTGAGTATTCATATATATTACTCAAATATGCACAAATGAAGAAAAAAACGACTTAAATTAAGTTTGTTATGAGGAAATAACACAGAAACATGCTGAAAATCTCTCAAAAGTCCATTTTTCATGATAGGGCTCCTTTAAGAAATGACAGAACATCAGATTTGATACGTAAAATAGGCAGTGAATGAAAAGAATACAACATCAATAATAAAAAAACTAAGGTTAAAGATTAATAAAATGTATAAATAAATAAAGTTACTGTCTTATTATGGCACATCATAACTCACTCATGATGTCAACATTATCCATCCTTATAACGTTTAGGCTAGGTGAGCTTAGTCTTGTCTGTAAGTGCAGACAGAGAGAAACCAAACATGAGCAAATACTTTGATATAATGTGATAAAACAATCCACAAATGCATCTGATGCTTTGGTGTATGAGTTAAACTGTCATCAGTTGCTAACATTACATCCGTGGCTTGCTTACTGGGAGGTAAGGGGCGTGTGGCACAGTTGTGTTTTCTGTTGCTTCCATCTACTTGGCTCGGGTGCAAACTTGGTCCTTGGCGAGCTGTTGTTCGCTTGTAGGCGGAAGGTTTTCTCAAGACAGTCTGGAAATCATTCCAGCTGAAGCTACTGGGCCCCGTCTGTAGCCGCACAGCGCCATCGCTCTGTCACAGTAAAGTGCTGCCTGCAAACGAGAGTGCCCTATAACAAAACATCTCCCTTTGTCTTGTTGTATTGCCCCAATCCATTTCCCTTTTAGCTCTTTGTCTTCAGGAAACTTGGGAAACTGTAAGTAGGGCTGTTTTTGTTTAAAATTTGAGCACTGGTAAAGACAGCAAAAGCTTTTATTTTTTTAAACTGCACCGCTGTTAACTTCCATGGATTGCCGTGAAATAGTTTTACTATGTCAGGCACTAAAATAGGCATTCAACTTGATATTTTTCCACTTACGCCCTCACATTTTTCTTTAATTGAATGTTAGACTATTTTCAATGGCTCACTAATAACATTAACAGAAAATAATGGGGGATGTGGCTTTCTCAGGGTGGGCCTGGCCGTGGACCAATCAGAAGAGTGGACGGGCCTGAGCCCACCCAGGCCCTTATATGGCTCCGCCCCTAGAGACCCTTACTGTGGCTTTTTACAAACTTCCTGGGGGTTTTTGTATTTGCTTCAGATTGTAGACACAGCTGACTGGGAACAAACAAAATCTCTTGTCACTCTCCCAATTAGCAATTTTTCAAGTATTGAGTAATCCGTCCCATTGTTTCCACTGACAGTTCCCCAGGTTCAGGAACAAGTTGGGGGACTTTCCCCCTGTCAAACAGGAAGTGCAATAGCTTGTACAAATTTGCACTTAGCACCTCTTATACCATTAAATTTGTGTTTTATGGTTTCATGCCATCTGTAATTCTTTTGTCTTTCTTTTTCTTGTGTCTTTTTTTAAGCAAGCAAAACAGCTGAGCAAATATCCCTCAAGAGTGGAGGTTTTTTTTTTGTCGAATGGTAATGGGTTAGAGAACGAAAAGGCAATTTTCATTTGCAGGCTTTTAAACATATTTATTTGTGCGCAGTCTGCAATGTGCTTTCATGATTAAACCGGAACTGCTTTTGTGTTAACAGAAAAATTGCAATACAGTCATTATGGATCTACTTTTGACTAGAATAAATGCTTAGAAAGTACACCTTCAGTTTCCTAAAAAGAAAAATTGATTTTCAGTTCTCTCTTTTTTTCTCTGAAATTCAAAAGATGCATTTTTGAGATGAGGTCACAGTGAAAGAAATTTTGTGTAGCTGGAAATGCTTCTATTCAGACACGTTCTCTTTTGGCTTTCTGTCATGAAGCTTTTGCAAAAGTTCAGTGAGGGAGATCTGATCCATCATGGTCACTCTTTTTTGTAGCGAGTGTTTTCCTCTATGACCCTGCCTCTTCCTCTTTTCCCACACTGTCAAATTTCCACATTAATTATTGCAGCACTACTCTGGTCCAATGGTCTTCCTGCTTCCTTTCTCACCCAGCCAATCGGTTTCCTTTCTCATTACACTATCAGCATCTGGACTCTCGACTTCCCATCACATTTTGCCTTGATGCAGCTTCAGTGTAATCATCACTGACCTCTTTGGACACTAAACTTTGTTCTCGTTATTAGTACATTAAAACTTTGTTGTAGTTCTTGTACACCAAAAAAATTGTGTCAACCTTTCATTTAATCTCTCCTTACTGAAATAAAAATGAGGCATGTCTTTTGTTTGTGTCTGCTAACCTGATGTAATGAAATAATGTGTACTGCCATTAAATCACAATTTTGTTGAAATTACTTTAGTTATACAAAGGCCCTCAAAACTTAAACAAGGTGATAGTATTTTCAAATGATTTACTTTTAAATCAATCATCAATCAACAGGGTAACTGCATGGGAAACAGTATTTTTACACAGTCCTGTGTGAAGGCTGCTCACATGGTAGTGTTACACCTTCCATTCGTCTTTTAACTGAGAGAAACGGCTGCAACAAGCTAGAGAACAAGCATTGCAGCCTTGTTAACAACAGTTTTTTTGGAGTGTTTTGTTTCATCTCTTACTGCAGGGATATAGACAGACATAGTTTCTCAATTAGACCTTGCTTTAGTTTGGAAGAATGCAAGACCATTACAGTCTTGGTGTAGAAATCACTCTCATGCCTTGCTACAGGAAAATGTTCGTGAGTGTCAAGAGAGTTCACAGTACATCTTTTCATTTGCACTATCTTTTCCTCCTGTGTGGACAAGCTAAATTATTAAATGAATGTTTCCAAGCTTCAACTTTTTTCCTATTGTGCAGCTAGAATTATGAGTGGTTTGAGCATATGGGTCAATGTAGTCAGTTATTTTGCAAGTGAAATGGGATCACATTAAACAGAAGTAAATGAATCCTTTTGAGAAAGTAATTTGACACAGGGCTGACCTACTGTACAAGCACTCCTCAAAAGAACACTGGCAGTAACCCAGTGTCTATCTGTCATTTCCACCGATGAGGTGTCTTCTCCCTTTCCCAGCCATCCCGGAGATAGTCTAAATGTCAGTGTTTTCTGGGCTCCTAATGTGTTCCTAAAATAGTATCTCCATGGCTGAGCCTCCATGAAAAGACATGCTCCAGAGAAGGCGTAGTGAGTCTGACTCACAGCAGAGGCAGCAGAAACCATGGCATCCCAAAGCCAATTAAACATGCATGCGGGGTATATGTGACCTCAAAAAAAGGAAATTGGATAGATGGCCACTGTCCTTCCTATTCGCCCCACTCTGCAGCTCACCCTCTGTCATTCTTCGGCCAAGGATGCCCCCCCTCCTTTATTTTTTGCCAATTATGGTGAATTATTCAGGCTGCCCTGTGTGCACCTGTTGAATTTTTTTTTTCGCTCTCACAGAAGAGTGACATAAGGAGATGATGATCAAGTGTGTTTCCTCCCACATGTTGGACAGCAGACATTGAGTTGGTGTAGTTACAGTAGCTGGGCTTACACATACTAGCAGAGGTTGGTGAAGGGAACCCCTAAGTATTTTAATGCATTTCTAGATACCCAGAAGAGCCAGTGTTATCTTCCAATAAACTAAGGAAACTGCAGCAGGGGTGATCATTTGAATCTCGGGATGATCCCATTTAGTTAGAATCATTTTAATGAAAAAATTCCAGTGATGCTCCAGGAATTTTAGAATGGGTGGTAATATATTACATACCATGAGAATACCGAGAGACTCTGGAAATATTCTGCTTGGGTTTTACAGTGCTTAATTGTGCAGATGAAGGAAATGAGATGGAAATATTTAAATGTCATGCTGTATACTGATGGGCTGAATTTCAACATTTAATCAGATTCAGCTTTAAATGTCATAGTTGCCTTAATTAACAGAGACCATGGTGTAATACCAGTTTCAAAATGGAGGCATGTTTCAAAGCTATTATTTCACTGTCCGTGCAAATACTGTATCTCTGCTATATTTGGTCACATTTATGTAAAATATTTGCAAAGTTGCTAGGAGACAATTGCATACTGATCAGATGTAAGCTGGTAAAAACAACTTCTGAGATGTTACAAATAAGCTCCATTCACTTTTCACACTGCAATATCACTAAATCAAATAGGTTCCTGGGCCTTGGATGAAATGGATGGAGCTCGTAAGCTGCCTTTAAGAACAACTTCCTGTCATGCAGAAGTTGATTTTTCAGTTTGCTGTAACTAAACAACTGAAAAAAAAAATTCTGAACTTGTGCTTTCCCAAAAAGGGTTCGACTGTGTACTTCGTATTGCCGTTAGCCTTTAGTTTCCTGTGCTTTTGAGCTGCCACATTTGGGTTCCCCCTTGAGCTTAGAAAAATTATTAATTTATCCTAAACAAATACAATAAAGAGGCAGATTCCCTCTAATTTATACTCCTGCACATCTTTTGCCTTTGGTCTTTGAGCTGAGAGACATGTCACCTTGTAAGACATAACTGAATGCCTTCCCTTGAAGGAGGGAAGCAGAGAGAGCAAGAAGATAACACAGCCAGGCAGCACTAACCGATCAGAGCACTCCAGCAGAGATATGACCCACATAGCCCAATGCTCATTTAATCAGTCTGCTACTGGCAGAGGAAAGAGGGAACAGGAGGGAGGATGGAGGGGGGTTAGGTGGCTTCACTGAGTTTTAAAGAAAACCTAAATACATTTATAGAAACTTCATTTTCTTCCCATGCCTTACACTATTATCCCTTTTTGCTTCTGACTCTCTCATTATTTTTTAACTCCTGTTGCTCTGTCATTTTCATATTATTTCCTTTCCATAAACTGAATCTATGATCAAAGCAGATCAAAGATGGTGAAACTCCTCAATAGTACGAAGATACCATTATGGAAATGCTGTGAAAACGGTCATATGGCTATTTCATCATGCTGTAAGTACTGATCCAAAGTCTACTGAACAGTTTTTCTTTCCCCATTAACTGGCAGTCAACCAATAATTTGAACTGTATTCTGAAACCAATGGACAACTGCCTGAATACATTATGGATAATGGCGAATGGAAACAATGTGATGTCATTAGTGTCAAATTATTTGTTGTAATGGGATACTTTTGGATGAAGAAGTACTAACATTGCAGGTGCTGTATCATGGCTCTGAGCGTATCGTCTACTTCTCCATATTCCATTTACGTAAATGCACTCAGCTTGAGTCAGTTTTTGCCATTTTCACGTAGCAGGTACTTTGTCAAACTTAAAATGTCATGTTGACGACAGAGAGATGATGAGAAGACATGAATCTAAGCATTATGTTTGTATTTAATCCATCCATCAAGTTTAAACAACTGATCGGATCACTTTTTCCACCCACCATGTAAACACTAAAATTGCTGATTGGAAATATTTCAGTCAGATAGATGAATTATTTGTCAATGCAAGAACAGCAATGGGCTATATGCACAACTGCACAACTTCCTGACCTTAAGCCAGCTCCTATATCTGGCTTAAGTTCAGGAAGTAGAGTTGTGCATCAGTATTTCCCAGCATGTGTGTATAATTGCATTATGACACATTATGAGGACCGGGACATGAGACAGAACAGAAAAAAAAACCCTCGAACAGCAGCGCTATATGCAAACAAAAAGTGGCATCAAAGAAATTCTTGAACTGTGAGTGCCACAAGGCTTTGAGGAATTTAAAACTGGCATTGGTGAGATTTGAGAGGTGTAGCTCAAAAACCGTACATCTATGCCACTTTGAACCTACTATTCAGTTGAAGCTGACACTTGGTAACTTTGTATTGATGTACACTGAACAAAAATATAAACCCCCCATGTCAAATATAAGAGTTTTACTGACAGGTTATGCAATGAATTCAAAATGTATTTTTAGTAATTACTAATCTTCATATCAGTGTTGATAACTGTTACGACCCAGATGTCTAGGGGTAAAAGGGCCGTCAACATAATACAAAAGGAAACAAAGGAATGTAAAAACAAATCCATTTATTTTACAATAAAATCAAAACTACACAAATAAACCAAGTTTAACATAAAGATCTAACCCAATGGCAGGATTTAATGAGGGATTCAGTCTATAAAGACCAGTATAACCTTATGCTGATAACTTTTTATAGAAGGTGCTGAAAATTTGATCTACACACATACAAAAACTCCTGCAAATTCATGAAATAAACATGGAAATAGACACAATAAGAGCCTCTAAACCCCAAATGCCACCAGACGACGGCGGTGGGGCTCACGTTGGAATGGAATGCACCCCATTTTACAGGTCCAAAGAGGATTGGAACGTGGGTGAGCATTTCTTGCTTTGCAGTTACATATCAAATTGTAAAATACTATTCCTACTTCATATTCCAAGCATATTGTACAGTCCAATTATCACCAACAATAACTAAATGATCAGTGCTGAGAAAAAAGTAAATATATAGGTTTATTTATGACCTTCTGGACAAAAGTTCCGTCACTTCTTCCGCGTCACCATAGTCAATGAAAAGAGGACAGAGACAGCCGTCAGACGTGCTGATTGGATACGTGCGATGGCAATAAAAATCCTTTTTATTCTTATAAAAGAAAATAAAAAAGACCCTCCAGGGGAGGCTGAAGCAGACTTTCATGTAAAACCCAATGTGCCATAAAAATGTCTTGCTGATTATGATGTCGAAATAGGGAACGGGAATGACGTTGCACTCCCACATACGTCACTTGCGGGATTCCCTTCGTCTAAAATTGAAGTGTGGATGGCGAATTAAAATAAAGATATTCACACTCCCAAAACGACACGTCACCCATTAAAAACTCCTTGGGAGCTATTTCTGGTGTGCAGGTCTCTGCTCTTTATCCTATGTTCCACTTTATCCAGCACCCAGTTAGGGATGTTTGCACTGTTTACTTCTGGATGGCGAAACAACACACACACACACACACACCCACACACACACACACACACGCACGCAAGATAACAGAGAAGATAAAAACTTTTATAGTCTACCGCAATTTGATTGGTGAAATTACAATGGAGATATTGCAAAAAACATTATTTCAGCAGTCACAAAAACGTAACATGTGCTTTTATTTGTTCCGGAAACAGGAAAGTTGTGTAGACAACTGGCTCCGCTATAGATGCGTTTCCTGTTTACAAACATTGACAGTTGCGTGCGCAACCAGGGGGCAAAAAGCCTGTGTTTTGTATTGGAGTCTACGGCCAAATCATACGGCTCATATCATTCATAAAATGTAAAGTAACCTGACGAAACAAACAGAGATCGTTGTGTTTTAAATTATATTGAATAAATCTGTATTTTAATGACGAATAACAAAATACCAATGCTGCGTTGCTGTGTTATATTTCTATCACAATTACACTTGGCAAGGGAGTCATCACCCGGAAACGGCATTTTTCTTGTTGAAAAACATGGATATTATTCGTGTTGGACCTCATTTGAAATTTGCCTGAAAAACCTGAGTTAGAAAGCGGCTTAAACTTTCGTTTAGACTCTTTGTTAAAACCAAAATAGTCCCCAACAGTCTGCTGTCTGCAGCAGGTTCAGTTCAGCTCCAGTGTCGTCCTCACCTCCTCCATACAGGAGCAACTTTCACTAGTTTAGGATTAAACCAGGCAAAGACGACATCATCACTACGTTTGGAAAGGAGCTGATTCCAACTGTTAGGGACTAACACGCATTGTGTGTATGAGATTGTGGGGGACAGTAGACAGACTAGCTAACTGCTAGCAAGCTAACAGTATAAACTCAAACGACCCCCCGTACTTCGTACTAAATCTCCGGGATGCGTTTTTATGCCACGTGAACGTTCGTAAACGGCTCCACAATCAGTTTCTTCTTCTTTTTTAAGTTGGTGTCTAAGGAGGGGGGGATGGGTGTCACACACAGTGTTTACAGTTTATGTCATGGAGGCGAATGGGGGGGTGGTTTCAAAATATAATGGTCTCCCAAGTAGAATAGGGGAATAATTTCGGCCTCGGTGGGGGGGGGGTTTAATCCTACATGTGACCATGGTGAAAGACTACATAAATCATAGTCTAAACCGTGTTGTGATTTAGCTTGGGCAACCACAATATATATAGCGTCACTTTGTATGATATTAATATTAATATTAATATTTCTATTAATATCAATACTAATACAGCCTCGGAGCACCACCTTACTTATTTGATATGTAATGGAAGCAAGGAAAACCATTAATGTCTTAAATCAACTCTTAGATTGATTTAATGAAGTGATCAGTCTCAGGACGCTTTCATGAGTTCTCGCTTGAAGTGACCTTTCATGATACATCAGAAAAACCACAAACAACGACTAGTTAAGATAATACGGAGTATTTATTAACTAGTCTACAAACTACATGAGATAATGTATGTACAAAATATATACAAGAAATATGTGAGCATGGTGATCAACCAAAAGTTATCTTGTGAAAGAAATGTGAGATGGTGTGAAAGTGAAACATAAATTAATTAAGCCTCAGTTAATTAATAAATGTTCAAAGAAAAAAAGAAGGAAGGATTTCTTAATCCAACTAACAAAGCTAAACTGGGTCTGGTAAACCGTAGGCCTGGATTAATTCACTATCACCAACTTCTTGTGACATCAGATCATATTTCATAGCAAATGATGAGGGATTCTCCTCAGAGGTTCCGTCTGACTGAGGTGCTTCACTCACGTCCTGGTTCTGCTGGACTGTTCCTCAAATCCTTTGGAAGATTGTCGGGTGGATGTCCCCCAAAAATCTTCCCGATCTCCTGGAAGTTCGTCCGGCTCTCTGCGGGCTGTCAGCTCAGTGGTGGTTCTGGTTCTGTGTCTCTCTCTCTCATCCGTCTCCCCAGAGACGTGCAGCTTCAGGACTGATGTCACGGGATGGTTGATAGTAAAGATGATTTGGGTTAAAGTCTTCTTCTCTCCATCACTCCTCCGAGTGATCCATGGTTCTGAACTCTGCTGAGTTCAGAGCAGGTGTCGTCTCATTCTTTCCCCATTGTTCCAAGTTTCTTCAGTTCTGCCTTGTTCGTTCTTCTTCTCATCAGATCTCATCAAATCTGATTCTCACAGTTCAGAGCTTCGCGCTCTGCCTGGCAGTGGAATGTGGGTTGCAGCTTGTCAGCCAATGGGAAGCTGACAGAGTCAGGTTTCATCCAATAGTCAGACACATCCCAAATGATCATTTGATTATCAGTTGAGCTTAATGGTTATAAACATCAGTGAATTCTGAGTGAGGCATGTGTAAAATGGATCAATTATTCAGACATGATGAAATAAAATGAACACAATAAAATAAAATAAAGCAAAGATCTGAATTATATGAATAAAGAAAGACATTGAATAAACAAATCAGCTAAACAGATAAAACAGGATTAATCTTGATGATTTAAGATTCCTGTAAAGAAAATACATGTGTTAGACATCATTTGATATGAGGAAGTCCGTTTCTAACATAAAAGTGGATTTCAGCAGTTGGGTAAAGTGTCTCTTTCTTCACCTTTATGCAGCAAATCCTGGAATGCATGTGATGTGAATTTGGGGAAGAAACATGTAGTTTCTAATCACCAAAGTATGTCATGTTGCATATCAAAAGAAAAGTCTTCATCATGAGATTAACATGAGCTTACTTTCCTGATAATATAAAACAGTTCTTGGATGTTAAGAACACATTACAAAATTGGCTATAAGGAACCAATTTATAGCAGGTCGTAAATACTGTGAAGGAGTATCTCCAAGCTTGGAGGCTGGGTTCAAAGTTCAACAATTGGACTGTTTGTTTTACCAAAATGCAGGTCCTCTCCTGAGTTGCTCTCAGGACCGTAAATTAGTGATTACTCAGAGAAGGTCCTTCTCTGAGCAAAATTCCTCCTTGGGACGTCTGTTTTACATCCAAACGTGGCCTTTATCAATCAGTATGTGTTCCAAAGTATATTTGGTAAGATGTGTGTATCCTTTTGCTGGGACCTTTGGACTTGAGATCACTACAACCGGAATAAGTTATCTGAGAGGGTTTTCTGAAGATCAGTCACGCCTACTGTCCTATTTTCATCATTTTCAACTGTTCGAAACCAAAAAAACTATGGATTGTATACATTAAATGAACTGATAATTTGAAAATAAAGTGTATATTTCTCACTAGAAAAGTGATCAAAACAATGGTGGAGTCGCAATCTATCTTAAAATATGACAATTTCCACCCGAAATTGAAGGGATATCCGCTCTGGGAGAAACTCTCTGCAGTTACGTGACCTACAGAAATGAATGGGAAAACCAAACGTAGTAAGTCTACGTTTTCAGAGGCCAAATTATGAAATAGGTACGTGTGCTGTGGACCAACGTAGGACTGTCACGTTTTGGAGTGAGACTGGGTTGGTAATAGTAAAACTTCACTTTTTTTCTCTTTAAGAATAGATTTTTTTCAGTTTAAACAGAAGTTACTTTTCTACATACAATTTCATGAGGTGACAAGGTTCATAAACAATTATTTGTGAACATAGGTGGGAATCCATGGTGTACTCTGCCTCTCGCCTGATAATAGCTGGGATAGGTGGGAATCTTGTGGGGACGCCCCCCCCCCCCCCCCCCTCCCAAAAAACAAACAAACAAACAAACAAACAAACAACAACAAAAACAAACTTGTCAACAAAAACACTAGTGCAAATCTTGAAAGATGATGATGCTCCTGACACTTCACTTCTAGAGAGATATCTGGATTTAGAAATGTACACAAATATTTCTAATTTGAGCTTGATCCCAGATTTTTATATTACTATTTTATGTATCTCCAGGAGTTGGACGGAAAAAATTGTTCAGTTCTGACTGCTTACTGATAACAGCATATTGAATAACTTATTTTATGTATGCTACAGTATTAGGTTTATTACTAATACTTTAAAAAATCACTTACTGGAGCTTATTTTGAGCTTCAATTTCTTGTCAAGCTACTTTGATGGACTACAGGTGGAAATTAGAGCAGGGTGGAAAGCAAGTCTGCCAGATGTGGTCATTGAGATAGATTATTGCCACCTTCCATCTAATACCATTGTTGATATTGGCCGCGTTTCCCAGTTAAGATTCTTCTTTGGATGAAAGAAGGCCTCAAGGAAGCTCTTCCCAACAAAGGATCGCAAAGATACGCCCGTTTCCCAGATTGCTTCTTTCACGCGTTTTATTTCCTGAGAAACGTCTTGGCTACGCTACATCTTTAGAAGGTCCTAACAGAAGCTATCCACTTCCGGGGGTGCTGAAAAAAAGCAATCGAGGTCAGGTATACCGATCGACACCATTCATTTAGTGTGGAGGTTATTTTCCGACGCTGATATTGAGCCCATTTATACGTTTATGTGTTTGTGCAAGAAGACAAACTGTTAAAAATATGCATGTGATTACCAGTGATTGCAAATATTCATTGAAAAGCTCATTGTATATTGTGTAATTGGCCAAATTGTGCTAAACAGGTGTAGGCGATTGGAAATTTACAGATGCCCTATAAATAATGGTCATTCTGACGCTATTTGTTGACGTAATGGCTGAAGGGAACCCCACCAAGAGGATGAAGCGCTCTCCGGCCTTCACGCCAGAGGAGATGGCGATTCTGATTGAAGAAGTGGCAGGTAAAAAAAGCATTCTCTTTGGAGGGACAAAGGGGAAAAAAGACATAGAAGCAAAGGCCAGGGCATGGCAATCAATAGCGCTGAAAATGTCCCCATCCAGCCCTTGCAGTGTGCGCGACTGACACCGACGCCTTGCTGAGTCCGGTTCCATCCCCCACTACCTCCAGAAAGCTCCCCCACCGCGTAGAAACGCAACGCAGCCAGGCACTGCACCTCTGGGCTCAGAGCAAAGTTGCACCTTGTGGGCCTCCTGATGTGTGGAGCAACTATTTGAATGATCTGCTCGATTTCGTCGCGCGGCAGCCTGTAACGCATCTGAATAGCGCGATCTGACAGCACATCTAGAGGACTGAAATGCTGGCGCATGAAAGCATGTACATACACAGTGTCACTCCTTCTACGGCGACGCTGTTGGTTTGCTACCAAAATTTGCTGTAAAGCAGCCATGATGTCTGATACGGGTATGCGTAAATGGCCATGCTTTTATTGAGCGAAGCAGGTGCATCTCATCATGAACAGCTGACAAATGCGTAAATATGACGTGAGTCCTCATAGATTGCGTATAATTTGCGTACAATTCCTACCGCAATGTTTTTGTTTCTGTGGTTGATACCCACAGCTTTATCTAACGTAAGCTAAGTATTGGGAGGCCTATCTTGCCATAATGATTAAACTTAACCACAATGTTTTCTGTCATTCACTCGGTAACTACAGTTTTCTTCCATCATAGATGATTGACATTATGACATGAGTGAGAAAACATGACTCAAAATACAACAACTGATCCGTGAATAGGTCCATTTTTAATAATTTCCATTTTCTACTTTTTTTTCACGGGAAATAGTGTCGTTTCCAAAAGTGACCAGTAGATGGGCCTGTTGTTCCCTTAGCAGGGGGGAACGTTAAAGAAGGGTCGAAAGAGTGGGTCTGGCCGCTACTGAAAATAAAGAAGCTACTGAGTTAAGAGCGCATCTGGGAAACGCAACGTCCAAACAAGGCACCTTTAAGAAGTGACTTAAGGAGGACCTCAGCGTTAAGAGTGTCTTAACTAATCTGGGAAACGCGGCCATTGCTGGTTGAACTAAACTTGCATACAGGTAGAATATGAACTAATACAAAACAATGCTGTAACTACTACTTTTAAGTGTATTATTTAACATAATGAGGCGTCAAACCTGCAAGGCAAGGTGCAAATGTGCAGCAGAGAGAGAGAGCAATCCCCCCTCCCAGAAACAGAAATCACTCTCTGACATTTTACTGTTTATTGTCCCCCCCTCCAAAGATGAAATGGTATTTTTGTCCATGTTCGTGAATATTAATTCACAAGCTCAAAATCTTGTTGACTTCAGTTTGAGACCGTACTGGGCTTTCATTTATGAACCATTTGTCACCATTTTGTGAGAGTAGTATTGATTAATCCCATCTGAACAAGGTTTTGTTACATGTTGCAAAGAAAATTCTTGCTGAGAGCACGAGATGTTCACAGTCTTGACCCAAATATCCATTATATCCATTTGCTGGCTACACAGAAAGTCCCAAAAGACGGGCTGTGGCACATGGAAGTTAAGAACCTAAGCTCCAGATAATAGCCAGCGGATTATTACCAGATTCGGCTTACATAATCATGTTTTTCTTTCCATCTGCAAAATTGTTTTGAGGAACTTTGCTTTGAATTACATCCAAAGCTGTAGAGCAGAGTTGCTGTTTTTTTTTTTAAATTTTCTTTCTATTTCTTTTTTTCTTTTTTTGTTTTATTTTAATTTAATTTCATTCTATTTTATTAAATCTTTCAGCAGCCATGGCCGTTGCTTCGCTAAAAGAGCAAAGTCTGGGTTTTCTTTGAAGTGTTTGTGTTGGGTCCATATTTCACACCTTGGTGAAGTAAAACTTAAAAATGGTCTCATTTCCTATATTACAGGATTGTGTGTATTGCATTAATGTATACTTTGATGATATTGTACTGATCTTTATACAGTACAGTAACTGTTACCTACCTGGCAGTGCACAGGACAGGACACTTCTGTGTCACATGCAGACAATGGAAACATGAACATATTGTATACTTTTTGTCGAAGTATATTCTGATCAAATGGAAAATACTGATAAAACCAATGTACTGAAGTAGAAATAAAAAAGTGGAAAGGTATAAAAGTAAAAGGCACTCTTTGAAAGAATTTCTCCAGCTGTTTTAGGCCAGCTGATCCTCACTTTTTAAGAGCACATTTGTGACTTAATTTGTGAAGAAATTCTCCTCCAGTCAACTTCAAAAAAGCCCACAGATGAGGAAAAACTTGTATCTCTGTATCTGCTCTATCTGCAGTTTTGGTTCCCTCTCATCCATGTTGTTTGTTAACATGCTCTTCTTAAACTAGAAACATCAGACCCATTTGCTCCACTTACCTCTGAACTACGAAGTGTAAGTAAATTCAAACATGTACTGTATTAACCAATCTGCAGAATCGGCATTAAAGTTTAAATTTCTTCAGCAGATATGACATTTGTTGCTGCACATAAACCAAGTTGTAAGTATTTCCATAGCACCTCATTTGGATTCTCGCAACACAGTTCTGATAAATCTGTCAGTCCTCCTTTGGAATATGTAAATAGATGCCAAATAGTTAAGTTCCCATTCAAAAATGTCTGTACATTTTATCAATTGTAAATAAAAGCAGAATGCATTGATTTACAAATCTTATCCACCTCTAAAAAGAAAAAAAAAAAAAAAAAAACACCCTCGTTACATCACGATCACGTTGAATTTGAGATCTACATCTACAAAAAATTGGAACAGGGCAACAAAATGCTGGAAAATAAAGGGTGCAAAAGAAATTCACATACATAACGAGGTAAACTGGATGGGTGGAAAAGAGAACCTTAGAGAGGCAGAGTGTCTCAGAGTTAAAGGGACTTGAGGCAAGATTAAGAAACGAAACTCGCGACTGCCGCGATTGGCGCTTCAGGTAACTGCAGCCACGAGCCAAGCCGTCCCGGGAGCGTGCACAAACTGAAGCTATGATGCTGTTTACTCACCTTTCTCTCCGTAGTTATACTTTGTAGTGGTCTTTCAGTTGATCTGGATCGTTTGCTGACGGCAGAATAATCCATAACAATCGCTTACAGTGTTTGAATTTACCGCAACTGGCTTCTACCTATATCAAAACAGCAGATGTAGCGTCATGTGACGTCACATCCGCATGGCAGAGCTGGAAAACTATAATCTTTTTTACTAAGCTTTTTCTTCGTAGTTACAATTTTTAGTGGTCTTTCAGTTGATCTAGATCGTATTCTGACGGCAGAATAATCCATAACTATCGCTTACAGTGTTTTATTTAACGTTACCGTCTTTTTCCTGCATCAAAACTGCAGATGTAGGTCATTTCACGTCACGTCCGCAGGGCAGCGCGGGAAATTCGGACACCGAATTGCAGCGCATTTTGCAGCACACAGCCTGTTCAAGGCAACGGAGAGAAACATGGGTGGAAACGTTATTTTTGGTATTTAGCGCTTCATCACCCATTAGTATGAAAAAAAAGGGACATTCATGTTTGGTTTTTTCAAATTCCTGCCTCAAGTCCCTTTAAATATGGGGAAAGTTGAGCATTTTGCATAATGCAATTTCAGGACAAAGTCTAACACAAAATTGTGAAGTCAAACATATCAAAACATTCAGGAAATCTGGAGACATGTTTGTGCCCAAGAGGCACCATCTAAAATCAAGTGTAAATACTTCGTAATGTTTTGACCCTCAAGCAGCACTACCTGAAAAAAGGCACAATTCTGTCATTAAAATCACTGCATGGATTCAGGATCACTTTCAAAATTCACTGTCTATGAACACATTTGTGAATAGTAGTCATAAATAGTTTAAACTGCTATCATGCAAAGAAGAAGTCATCTCCAAACATGATAAAAAAGAAGAAGAAGAAAAAAAAAGAGGCAAGCCAAAATCTTTAAAAAGGACCATAAGAGAAAAACTGCTCCATGGTCAGACAATTCAAAATTTTATCATTTTTTTTTTAGAAATCATGGACACTTTATCCTCTGGACTAAAGAGGAGAGGGACCATATGTGTCATTATCTGCAGAGATGAAAAAAAAACCCTGCACCTCTGATGGCATGGGGGGGCATTTAGTTGCTAGCATCAACAATGAAAGATACGCACATGTTTTAGAGCAGGGGGCCCAAGTCTGGTCCCCAAGAGCTACTGTCCTGCACATTTTGGTTGCATCCCTTCTCCAACACACCTGAAACAAATTAATTGCTTGTTACCAGGCCTCTGCAGAGCTGAATGACGTGCATAAAGGAACTGGCCATTTGATGCAGGTGTGCTAGAGAGGGTATGTTCTAAAACGTGTAGCTCCTCGTAGCTCTCGACGACCGGACTTGGACTGTATTAGAGCAACATACAGTATATGTCACCATCTAGAGATTGTTCTTTAGAAGAGACTTTGCATATTTCAGCAAGACAATGCTGGCATGTCTCAATTTTAACACATGCTGCTGCCATCAAATCTAAGATGAGCGAATATTTTTTTACAAAATAATAAAATATGTTGTTGTCAACATTCGATTTCTGTTTTTATCCTTAACAAATTTTGCATTTATTTACATTTTACAAACTCCCAACTTTTTTTCTTTTAAACTGGGGTTAGATAACGCAGAACTAACACATGCATATATGTTTTCCTGATGAATGTTTCCAATGTATGGTGTTTAATATGATTCTATTTAGCTTTAGACACACTAAGCTGAGGCACTCCCTAGCTATTTCCAGATATAAGCTGTTTTGACATTTACTGAAAGGAGCAGGATTAGATTTAAGAAGCAAACAAAGATGTGTTTTGCAAAATGTTTAGCTGAGTTACATATATTAAGCATATCGTTCTTGGTAATAACCAAAAGTGCATCTTTGAGACAAACATGGGCTTAATCATTTGTTTAAATTTAATTTGAGTTTAAAATCTAACAGCACTCAAGAGGCAGGAAAACCACAACGCTATGTCAGTAATTTATTTGTTGGCAAACAACTTTCACTGTTACAACAAATATTAGTTATGAGATCATTCAACTCGGAACCCATACAAAAAGAATAAATAATTATCAGTAATATTGTAATAATCATGATCATAATAATTTAAAAAAGGAGCCAAAGAAAACCAAACAAAAAACAAACCCAGTGCCACTTTTTCTACTCCTGCCTAGAGCCAGTTTTCTTTCCTCCAAGCCTGTTTTGCTGTCTTTAAACCAATAAACAGATAAATAAATAATTTCTCTCTTGGGGACATGGAGGGCGGGGGGAGAGAGGGGGTGGGTTGTGGAATACATGTGCAAGCTATACTTCATACACTTAAGAATTTTTCCCTGCTAAATTAGTAAACTTCAGCTTCCCACATTGGACAGTGTTGTGGTGGTGCAGTTTTTGCACATTCAGTACTTGATAACATCATGGCATTTCACAGATGAAACCCTTTTCTTTTTCAAATAAATTCCAGCTCAGAGGATGACAAGAAGATCCCAACCAGCACAGCCAGGTTATATCAATCTGAATATTTGGCAATAGAGACAACACCATGTTACACTCTAATCAGGTATCCTGTAGGGAGGTACCCTCGTAGCTACAACCTCGATCGTCCTTTAACCACTTAAATTTCCCTTTAGTTTTAAATCTATATGGTGGTATTAACAACTGAATTGCGAAATGTGACAGTGGTGTTGCTATAAAAAGACCAGAACATTGTGTGTAGGGTGTATCATATTCATTAAGGAGTGCTTATCTGTATTTACGGAAAAAGAAAATACAAATAAAAATGAACATGAAAGATTGTTTCTTGCTCTTTCTGTGGTCAGTAAAAGGACCGAACACATTGTGACATTTCAGAACATCCCATGGACAAAAGGTTTGCAACTTAAAATGTAAAAAATAAAGACTTGGTCATATGCAACATTTTGTATCTGTATCTGTATTCTGTACAATACATAGAAACAGTTTGTGATTTCCTCATAATCATTTGATAACTGAAAACTTTTACAGAAGAAAGGAGAATAAACTCAACTATTCTTTTTTTTTCTTTTTTTAAATTTCAGTCAGATGTAATGTGAGCTTCCTTCTTTGTTTTCAGTGAAATACACAGTAGCCGTAGTCACTACAACTTGCAGGAATGTTACACCAGCCCAGACACAACTCCAGTTTAGCAGATACGAACAGGAAAAGAGTTCAGAACATTGGCGCTATATGGGTATTGTTCAGTTGCCCAAATGATATTGTTTATTTTTCGTTTGTTCGGTAGTGTCTATATCATACATCCTTCACTTGATTGGCAGGTATGAGGCGCCTCTTTGGGGCCAGTTTATTCTTGCAAACACCAGAATTGAATATCCTGCTCCACCATTTGGAGGTGAAAACATTATCCATGTAGGCGTCTTCAAGAGTTAGACAGAGAGACGGACATACAGACAGACGGGCAGCTCCATGAACCAGGCCCAAGCACCTCACCTTTGTGTTGGTGGTAGTGGAGACTATATGCTAGGATCTGCTAGAAGTCCACATTGGGGATCTTGCCTCAGAATTACACAATCTCTCGCAGTACTGTTCCTGTTCCAAGATGTATTCTCCATTCCTGTTTGATGCTTACAAAATGTCTTGAAGAGCCACCCTCTTAGTCTGCACCATTTATAACAACACATTCAGTCCCTCTTCAGTTTGACCAGTGATATCCCAACCATTGTTAATGTCACGCACAGTGTATCAATCTATGACCGGGCCAGCTCAGTCTGTCAGTCAACAACACAGAATGTTTTCATTGGAACTTTTAAAGTGTGAAATTGGGCTCAGGAGGGACAGAAGTCTCATTTGGCTCTATAGACTGGTAACCAGGTGAGAAGGGTCTACGGGCGGCTCTTCAGGAGATGAATCGGACTCCTCTTTGCT
Source organism: Atherinomorus stipes (assembly GCA_023101725.1). Lineage (NCBI taxonomy): Eukaryota > Metazoa > Chordata > Actinopteri > Atheriniformes > Atherinidae > Atherinomorus > Atherinomorus stipes. Next base: position 230,672 of record JALJCO010004422.1, read on the forward strand.
CCCAGACACCATGTATCCATCGCTGCCACCACGGCCCATGTGGTAGTAGCTCTGCAACTCGTGAAGGTGATTCCTGGAACCCAAGTTTGGCATGCTCTTATAATAGACGTCATCCAGCTCTGGAGCAGTGGCACTCTTGCAAGGCTGAAGCTCCCCGGAGCTGTCCTCTTCCCCGTCTGTTAAACCGTTCATCTGCCCATCTGGGAGGTCCGTCAGCACCGGCATGCTTGTGTAGAGCGAGTCTCTGTGGTTTGGCGAATGCGTGTGCTCGTCAGTGTGTTCGTTGGTCAGCAGGGGAAAGAAGCTCTCGCTGGGCTCCTGTGGAATGCGTCGCTGTCGGGCGAAGCTGTGAGGAGGAGGCGGTGGAGGGGGGTGGCTGTCTGGTGGAGGAGGTCGTGGCGGCAGAAGAGGTGCGTTGGACTCCTCTCTGATGATCTCCAAACCAAGGTTCTCTTCATGGGGGAAGGCCGCGGGGTTGTCCAGCACCATTGGACTGTTGTCATCTTTACTGCTGCCCACACATCCACCAACTCCACTGCTACTGCTGCTGCTGCTACCCCCAGCCATACTCCCTGAAACAAACAGGCAAACAGCTTTTATAGAACGTTATATTCCTTGTGAGTCATTCTAAATGAGGAAAAGTCTTGACTATAGAGGGAAGATAGTAACACGTTAATCAAAAATATGCATTGTAGTCTAAAAGAGATTACTTGAGGCCCAAAGAAAGGATTCTCACTTGAATCTGCTGGTCACCCAACACACACTTGTGATAGGGGGCCAGAATAAGAATGGGCTTCCACAGGTCCCACTACTCCTGATCTAAAATGTCAACAATGTTGTGGTTGGAAGCAGGTTAACAAAAAACAACATTTGGGCTCTGATAAGGTTATTTCCCTGGTCGTCGTCCTTCTGACAAACACTGAGGTTTCTGTGATCTGCTCTTATGATAAACAGTAGCATATATATATTATATGACGTGGACTTTAGAGTCCCTCCTGGAACTTCACACCAACACCCCGTCTGTGGATCTTCTGGACCGGACTCTCCGGTACTGACTACATCAGCTCCAGCTTTTTAAAATTTACTCTTTCATCTCTTAAATCAGGGTTTCTGATTTAAGTCCTGGTCCTCAGGGACCCCTGCCCTGCATGTACTCCAGGTTTCCAACTCTACCACACCTGATTCAGATCAACTCAACTGCTCATCAACTTCTTTGCAAGCCTGCTGACGAGTCTTTCATCTGAGTCAGGTGTGTTGAAGTAGGAATATCTTGAAAACCAGCAGGGCAGGGGTCCCTGAGGACCAGGATTGAGAAACACTGTCTTAAATTAATTCATTATTTATATACTGTATAAATAAATATATTTTCATCATAAAACAGCTTGTAAAATTTCCAAACCCGCTTGGCTGATTGTCATCTCTTCCGCCACAATAGATCCAAAGTGACAACAGCTGAGCAAGTTTTGACCAGAGTGATGGAATAACAAATAAATTTGAAGGGAATATTAAAGCAGGACTTATCTGGGAAAATGCAAGTTGAGTTTCTCGGGAAAAAAAAAAGAAAGTTTGACCAAAAGTTTTTATTATCTGAGACTGGCACTAATATTTGTTTCGTATTAATTAGCACCGATCCAGTTTTGGTACCCGAAACCGATCCGATACTGTTGAACAGTGTTGGGAACATTACTTTAAAAAAGTAATTATAGTTACTAATTGCTTCTCAAAAAAAGTAATGGCGTTGGTAACAGAGTTACAGCTTTATAAAAATAACTAATTACTTGGAAAGTAATCATTCTGTTACTTTTTATTGTTCCTTTTGGTTTAACTTTAAAATAATATCAATTGATCTAGGCCTATTAAATTAATCTTTATGTTGAATTAGTATAAAAGTTAATATTAGATCTGACTAATGAATGAAATTAATGGAAACTTTACAGAATAAATTACGAACAGAAAAAATCATGGACACTGACCTTCACTGACAGCGTGTTATGTGAGATTAATTTTTGTTCACTTTTTGTCACTTTTTTAAAGTACTGTTCCCAACGCTGTTCGTGAGTATGCACCGTAAGCTAATTCTTTGATTCTCCTTTCAGAATGGGCTCTATGCACGACTCCACTACTTCCTGAACTTAAGGTTGTTCCTTTGTTTCCTGTCTGTCATTACTGGACGAACTGATTAATCCAGGTGTGTCTGGCCAGTTACTGAGAGCAGACACACCTGGATTAATCAGTTTGACCAGTAATGAAAGACAGGAAACAAAGGAGCAACCTTAAGTTCAGGAAGTAGTAGAGCTGTGCATAGAGCCCATTGGAGAATCAGCTTCGTATTTCTTCATCTCTTGTTTATATCTTTATATCTCTTAATCTAATTTACTTATTTTACTTTATCTTTTATTATGATTAATATGATTTTGTTCTCTTTAATATACTTTTAAATGATTTTTTTTCCCCACCTGTAATGATTTGAATGTTTTCTGCAAAGCACTTTGAATTGTCTTGTACATGAAATGTGCTATACAAATAAACTTGCTTTCTTGTTCTGTTCTAGTCAAGGTCTTCATCGTATGTTTTCTGGTGCATTTCATTAGGGTCAATAGAGACATGCTTTCTATGATACACATCATTATCTTGCAGAAGTGGGATAGTAATAGCGAAAAATCCCATGAGAGCAGCATCAAGAAACGGTCCAACTTAAAAAAAAGTCACAAAGATCCTTTTTTACCGTCTTATACTGTAGAAACCTGCAAGACCACACAAGGTTGTGTAATGGGGACATCTAATGTATGTGTGTGTGGTAATCCAGGTGCACATTGAAAAGGAAGTATAATTATGGACTTTGCTCTATGAAGGGTGTCCGATTCTCTGATCTCATTAATTTAGGTTTGGTTTTCTAAGTAGCTAAATTACCATTTTGATTCATTTGATTTGTGTTGGTTTAGCTCTCTGCTGATTTTCCATATCAGTGGAATTCCAGCATCAGCTTTGGAAGAAACTACACAACTAACCTAATATATATAAGTAACTGAGCATCTGTTATAACTTTAGAGATTTTTGTTGATTGTGTGAATGGTATGATTGATTTTGGGGGGGATTTGGGGGGAATTGCCTATGATAATTATTTGTTTTTGTTTTGTTTTTTGTTTGTTTTTTTGTTGTTTTTTTTTTTTTTTTTTCTTTTTTTTTTTTATTTTTAAAATTTCTTGGCCTCCTCCTTCAAATTGGGAATCCGGGCCAAAAAGAAAAAAAAAAAAAAAAATAGCTCACTTACCTACAAAAAGCACCCAAAAGGAGCAAATATTTGTAAACATCAGCAATTTTCATCTTCAGGCAAATACACTTTTGGGGGACTTTAAACTGGCTTTTGGGAAAAACGCATTCCAGCTGAAGATTTTTGGATAATCCAGCTGTGCCGCATGCATGGACAGAATGAACGAGGCTCTTGGCTTGCAGCATCACCTGTGTGATATGCACCACAATATGAGCAGGTAACTCTTTTCACTGTATGTGGAAATGGGAGATGTAGCTAAGATTGTGATGGTGTTTATCTTGTTAACAAGACTTATTACATGCAAGCATCCAGATTTATACAGTCGTCCTCAAACTTATTCATATCCTCTCATTAAAGAAGGGAAAAAAAAAATCTGCTGTCAGTGAAATAAGTTGAAATTATCAAAAGTAAAAATAAATACAATTTTATGAAACTTATGACATTGCTTTTGAATTGTGGTTCACCAAAAATATGAAACAGAAACAAACAAAATATAAAACAAGCAAACAAGCTCGACAGGGCCTCTAAACCAAAATCCAATTGAACAACCCTTTGAGGTAGTCGCTGCAATCAAGTATTTTCTGTAACCTTCAATCAGACTTTTGCATCTGTTGACAGGTATTTTAGCCCAATGTTTATGAGCAAAATGCAGGCAGCTTTGTTGTTGTTTCTTTTTTTTAAATTATTCTTTTCAACCCCACTTTAAAAGCAATATTTTATTTTATTTTTTAAAACTTAATTTTTTTAAAAATCTAATTTAGTAAATGTAATTAACTATCACTTTTTTAGTTTTCTTGTTATTTGAATTTGTTACCTGTCAGTTTAGCAATTTCTTCAATGAGAGGGTAGCTCATTGCTGATAAAGTAGCTAATTAGCTAGTTAGTTAGTTAGTTGCTGACTATATGGAAGAAAAAGGTGTCACAATGAGGACACCAATTAAAAATCCCACCCAAACCAAACAAAAAAGGGCTCATTCTGTGGATTTGCTTGAAACAGTATTTTTCGTGAGGCTTCTGGTTGGCTAACATTGCTTCCAGTGTTGCATCAAGTTTGTGTGTTTTTAGCAGAATCTTACTTGTATTAGGTCAAATGTTATTGGCAATGTTGGAGGAAGGGGAAAAACTCCGTTTTTGCAGATCCCTGTGTTTGTGGACAAGACCTGAATGAAAAACAGTTTCAGGTGAATGCTAGGGTTTTGATCGAACTTGTTGCTCAAGGTGCTCCTCAGCGGCTAAAGGGATTAAACAGAGCCCTTTACAAAATAATCAAAAAATGAATACTGACATAAAATAAAAAAGGGAACATTAAATAATTTATTTTCTACCCCTTCTGTTCCATTTATAAAAATAAAGAACCTTTTCTAAATACCCGGGCACAGTTTCTGTCCCAATATGGCAAAACAAAAGTTTGATTTAAGGACAAAAGGAAGTCTCCACAGGTAACAGTAATACTGGACAGTGGAACAATCAGGGTGTCTTCAAAAACACCACGTCTTCCCTGTTGCCGGGGGAGATAAACATGATGAAGACGGAGACCGTTAGAACACAAGATGAAACAAAGATGAGCATTAGACAGACCTTTACCCCAAAGAGAGCTCCATGACTTGACAGGGTTCAAAGTCGTCATACATTTGGGACTATTTCTATTAAATGAGTTAGTGATAAACCTGCCAATTTCTCAAACCAGCCAATTGCTTTATTCTGGTGTTATTGTAGCTGAGATTGGGATTTCTAATTGAAATTCTTTGCTATGGACAGTTAGAGGATTGTTGGCAGGAGCAAACTAGTGTGACTCGTTTCCCGTGCTGTGTTGTTGGAACTCTCTCAGCTCTGAGGATGGCAAAAATAAAAACGTTTCCTTTTAGAAACTTTAAAGAAACTGGGGTCAAAGATGTTTATAGTTAGCTTTCAGAGTAGTATACGCAGACAAAAAGTCCTTAAATGTAATTGTTAAATAAAATTCCAGTCACCTCCATTGGCAACACTGTTGTTGACCAGCTTGTTCATCAGGTTGTGACTGCGCTCGGTGGTGGATCGCTCGTGGTTGTTGAGGTAAGGTGGGATGTAGTTGGAGGTCAGCTCCTTTAGGATCTTCTTCTCCAAAGTTGTCTCCTTGTGGTTGCTGTGGGTGCCGTAGCCACCACTGCGATCAAGAATCTGAACGCAGTCACTTAAGTACTCACTGCTGGCCATGCTGTAGTTGTTTGCATGGTTGCCATTAAGGGGGAGTGTATCCATTACACTGGAGTCTCTAGCGTTGTTCAGCATCCCCTCTGCGGAACAAATAATTGAAAAAAAAATATTTATTAGGATTCTTAGGGTTTCTCAGGAGAAAGATTTTAATTATTGTTCATATCATAGTGCGTGCTGTGAGTTAAGGACTAAAAAAGCAATTGATAGGGGTTTTTTGGGAAGGAGAAATGCTTTAAGCATACATAATTCATTTAAGATAAGCTTTATGAGCACTAATTTTGTTTTTCTTTTGTTTTTCTTGTTTTATTTCCCCCAGAAAGTCAGTGCTTAAGCAACCAAAAGGAAAGTTTGAGCTTCAATTGCAGATAATAAAAGGAAATTTTTTATGTGCCGCTTTAGGTTGGTTCGGAAGCGTATTGCTGTCATGGAGGAAAAATTTTTTGAGCACTATCATGTTATGATGTGATTATTACTGTACATTGTACAAATGTGATAATATATTGTAAAAAAGTGATACTTATATTGTATAAACGTGATATTTATGTTGTACAAACGTGATGATTATATTGTAAACATGATAATATACTGTACAAATGTTTTATTATGTTGTACAAACGCTATAGTTATATTGTACAAATGTGATAATTTCATCGAGATGCTGGCAGTCGTATGCTTTCAGTGCATGCTAGCACAATGGCTAATTTACAGGAATTGGTCAAGTTTTACGTCATGCTGGTCTAAGAAATGGAGAAATACTGATGCTGCTGCGCACTGTGGGTGGAATCTGGGATCTTTCTCAGAGTTTATAGTAATAATAATTCTGTCCACAGTGCTCAGTGTTACAGCAAAACCTGTGACCCATGAAAATCTGTGACTGCAGGGGGCGATAGTGAGTTGTTCTTATATAATAATAAAACCCAAACTTTATTAAAGGTGTATTTTGGATCTCTCCACTGTATTTCATCAAAAATGGAGACCTGGTTGTCCTAGCCCTGCAAGGGGGACATATATTGTTAGATGGGTCCAGCATACACTGGAGAGATGGAGGTCCTAAGATCACCTTTATTAAAGTTTATTATAATGCTGGTATAGTAAGGTGACGCTTTTTGACATTTTGACACAGCTGCCAAGAGATCGACACGAAGTCTTGCGACATTTGAAACAGTCAGCATGAGCTCCATCTGCTGGCTGTGGATGTGTACTGCAGCTGAGGGAAGCGCTGCCTGGAGCTGTCTTTTCTCTGGCTCAGTGTATAATAAAAGACGTTCTCTACCTTCTGTTAGTGTTTCCTCTGTAATAATTAAGTTGGACTTATCCTCTTTGATGAGTTAGGTGTTTTTCAATAAATTCCCAAGTTATTGGAACCCGTATTAAGCATTGACAGATTAATAAACCCAGTCCCTTCAAGATTTCCGCTTGTCACTCGCAGGTGACATGGTGTGGTCATGTGGCTTTCGGCATGCTGAGACTTCCACCAAAACAGTGCTTGCAAGACTTCTAATTCATAATATCGAGTCGGACTCGATGCCTGCCACACACGAGAGCTTTTTGCTGAGCTAAAAGTCATTTGAGGCTGTTTGCTTAGCAGATAGCTCGCTGTGTGCGCCTGATTTTTGGTGAGTTTTCTGCCTCGCGAGGGCTTGAGGTGAAAATTCAACACGTTTGATATTTTTTGCCTTGCGTGGCAAAAAAATCACCGTGTGCGCTCAACTTGAGCTGTCTGCTGAGGGCAGAAGATCTAGCGACCAATCAAAAGGCGTCCGCAGATCACATGATTTCAAGATGGCAGCTCGCGTTACATTTTAGAGGTTAAATTAGTGGAAATACGGCCAGACTGTACCTACTTATATGATGTTTCGTCAGACTTCAAAAACACCAATCCAAATATCATCTCTGTCTAAGTTTCATACATTTTTCTTACATGACTTATTCTTTCAAATTTAATGGCGGTTGGCGAACGAAGGTGCATTACCGCCACCAGCTGGTATGATTGTACTATAGTACACAAATGTATCTATCTGCGGCTTGCAACCCAGTGGGCGTGTCGTCGTGTGGGCGTGTCGTAGTGTGGGCGTGTCGTAGTGTGGGTGGGTCTGGTTAGGTTTAGGGGAAGGGTCAGGGGTTGGGCTAGATTTTACCGTGCTCTCATTGGCCTGGTGGGCGTGTCGTCGAGTAACGTCACACTACGACACGCCCACACTGCGACACGCCCACACTACGACACGCCCACACTACGACACGCCCCTGTCTTGCGAGCCGCAGATAGACCCTTCTCCTATAGTACAGTATGTCGCACACGATTTACTTAATAAAACGACAAAACAAATAAAAATTAAATATGATAAAATAATTCAGTCTAACAAAAAGATCCTTAAAACGTTTCTGCCTTCAGTCTTTGGATCTTTTGGTTAAATATCAATCAAGTTTTCCAACGTGAAGACAGAGGGCTGCCATCTTGAAATCATGTGATCTGCGGATGCATTTTATTGGTCGCTAGATCTTCTGCCCTCAGCAGACAGCTCAAGTTGAGCGCACACAGTGATTTTTTTGCCACGCAAGGCAAAAAATATCAAACGTGTTGAATTTTCACCTCAAGCCCTCGCGAGGCAGAAAACTCACCAAAAATCAGGCGCACAAAATTATCACTTGTACAATACAATTATCAAGTTATTCTGTTGTGTATACGTATCACGTTTGTTCAATACGACAATTAGCACATTATAAGGTGATAGTGCTCAAAAAGTTTTTTTCCTACTTGAGAGCAATACACTTCAGTAAGTTGGTACATGGCAAGTATAATTTTTCTGAAATCATTTTATAGGCTGGTCTATAATTTAAGAAAAAATATGTTTTTTGTGCAGCTTGTACTGAAAATATTTGCCAGAGTACTTTAAAAGCAAGCAAGCAAAAAAATAGAGGTTTTGATTTAATAAAATGATCACTTACTTGTGTCTCGGTAGGGTGCTGATGGACAGCATGAGGTAAAAGAGAGAAAAGACATGAATAAATTAGAATGAATGCCAGTTTCTATAGATGAGAGTACATAGTTCATAAACACACCACTGAGCCATAATATCATAACCAGCTGGCCAAACACTGAGTAGATCCTCCACCTACTGCTGAAAGAATTCTATCAGATTGGTTTCTGAGATGTCTGGAGGTCTGATGAGCACCTCAGACTCTTTGTTGTGTTTTTTAAACCCTTCCTGGCAGTTTTTGTGGCGCCCTCTGCTGTCCTGCAGGCTGAGGCTGCTACAGCATGTTGCCATGTAGGATGTGACTGGTCTACATTATTTATGGCAGTGGTAAGTGTCAAAGTAACACATCCATGTGAATGTGAGGATGTTATTTTGTTGTTGGTGCTTTTCCCAAGCAGAACACTGCATTCTAATAAAATGAGCTATTTAACTCACTTCACCTGTCAGTGGTCAGAATTATGGCTCACTGGTATATCGCTATTAATATATGAAATGCATTATTGACTAACTGCAATTGTACGGCTTATTTTTCTTTAAAACACAGATAAAAAAAAAACATTAATGCATTAAAAACACACCGCAAATAATTACACTACAACTTTACTCTGCTTACTGTATGGCACAAGTTTATAAGCATGCAGTAAGCAACAGAAGCCCTGAGTTTATCATGCAAAGCAACATTCAAAATGACAAGAATGAAATTAATTAAACAAATTATATACTTAATAGTTTACAAGTAGCTTATAAAGGGAAATGTGTAATCAGTTGTGCACACATTCATACTAACACCAAATCATCTATACATGCATGGTATAATGTGAGGGTAATAATAATGCTTCATCAAAGAAGCGAACATTATAAGAAACATAGGAAGCCATGCAAAGAAAAAGAAAGAAAGAAAAAAACATATTTAAAAAGTAACTCCAAGCCAACTTTTTATAATAGGAACATCAGGCACACCTTGGGTGTTGTACATGCCCACGGTTGGGTTGTTATAGACTGCAGAGTCCCCCAGGAGAGTGTTATAAGGATTGTTAGTACCATGGGGACGAAGGAGAGCATTAGTTATAAGATGATTAGCCATGGCTCCTGGTACAGGCAGATAGAGAAAAGAGAGAAGAGAAGCAACAGCCAGGACGAGAAGGGAGGAGAAAGGAAAAGGAACAGCCAAGTCAAGAGAGAAAAAGAGAGAAGCACTCAAGAGTAAAAAAAAGAGGCAGAGTGGAGATAGAGGTTAAAGGAGGGGGCATGAAGCCGTTGCAGAGTGGAAGTAAGCAAAAAGAAGAAAAGAGGTAGGGAGAAGGAGATGGAGAGCAAGTGTGTGGAAGAAAGAGGGAGAGAGGAGGACAAGTGAATCAAACAAGCGATCACAGTTTAGGGAGAAAGCCGGGGAAAAAAAAAAAAAAAAAAAAAGCTTGACAAGTCATTCTTGCAGCCAGTGCGTACAGGCTGAGGGAGGGGACGGGAGACGGAGACAAGAGTGTAGCATAGCTCAGAGCAGGCTGTGCTGCAGTTCAATACGCTTGAGCAGAGAGGCATGACTACAGGATAGTTAATGGACAAAGGAACCACAAAAAAGTGTTCTCTGAGCATTTTCTCCTTTTGCTGGGAGACAGATTATGTACACATTAAGACACCATAAAAAAAAGACAAAAGACCGCAACAGGTCTTTTTCATTTCTCCTCATACTGTATTCTGTCCTGTCAACCTTTACTCCTGAGTATTTATAAGTATTCTATTGTTTCAAAACATGGAGGTGAAACTCAAGACACTAAAACATCTCAGTGTGGTGACTATATATAAACAGGGAATGTGATTAAAATTTAATAATACACAGACTTCCAATTAACTCGGTCTATGTGGACAAGTGCAGCAAAAGGCGGGTAACATATAGGGACATGATTACACATTACCAACCGCTATGTGAGTCAGGACGCCACAGGCTGTCAGCATCATACACACGTTTTGCTATTGCTGCTTTTCTAGTGGTGGTGATGACTTTGATGTCCATCAGAGGAATGATCCTGCGGTCACTCTGTCAGTGGCAGTGTGGGATCTGAAGCATAATTGCTTTTTTTACATTCCAGAAAGCGATTAAACATTAAAGTGATTCCTACTTTGCTTTATTTTATTCCCTCTACAGATGTAATTGTCTTAATAGAGAATAAATTTTAAACGCATTAAATTTCTTTGCTCTTTTACGATCTTGAACTGCACAGAAGAGATATTCCAGTGTATTAAGCATTTTTTAAAAGGCTAGTCATTTTTTCCAGTGACACTGAGAAACATCATTGAGAAGCATCACTGTGGTTTTGTTTGTTTGTTTTCTTTTTCGCAACTTAAACCAAAAATTTCCATCACAACTCTTGTGGACTTTTTTTTTTTTTTTTTGTTTGACAATCTTTCATCTAATTTCTTTCAATAGTCATCAGGAAGAGTTCTCCTGGCTTCTTAAAGGACATTTCAAAGCTTTTCTTTTGATGTTTCTGCCTTTTGTTCTATTCTCTGCCAAGATGTTCCCCCACAGCTAATGATGTTGAGGTCTGGGCTCTGGGGAGGACTCATTGCTCCATGAGACCTGTTGTTCCTGATTTTCAGTCCAGTTCTTGTGTCATTTGGCAAACATCAACCTTTTCACCCTGTTTTTCTTCTTTAAGAGTTGCTTCTTGATAGCCGCCCTTCCATGGAGACCATTTCTGAGATGCTTCTGTAAACAGTCGATGGATTGACTGAAGGTCCAGCTGCATCTCTCAGGTCTTGTGTAAGCTCTCTACTGGACATTATTTTTCCCTTTTATTTTCCTTTCAGATGCTGCTGATGGGATGGAGATTTTATTTTAGGCCTGTCACTTTTTTTTTTTTTTTTAGCTCTTCACATATTCAGTTTTCTCAGTTTCTTTTAAGCACACACTGTATGCCATGCTGGTTCGCAGTGTTTTAGTTTCGTGCACCAAGTTTTCATTTTTACCATTTTACAACTGTAATACTGTGGGAGTCATGTTACTGTATATTAGACATTTTCAAAGATAAATGGAAATAAATTTATATATTTGCGGTAGGTTTCTCGTAACAACTTGCCTGGGGGGGGGGTTAAAGTTCAATATGAAATGGGTTCTGTACTAAGTGGTCAGTTGTTTGTGAACCCATCACACACTGCAGAAAGTCAAATCAATTGTATTTTTTTTAATTAACAAGCAAAAAAAATCTGCCACTCTTAAAACAAGTGAAAAAAGAAAATATATATATATATTTTTGCTTGTAAAGAGCAAAAAAATTCTGCCAATGACATAAGCAAAATTTTCTTGATAAGATTTCTTGAAATAAGATGCATTGCCTTAAAACAAGATCTTCTATCTTACTGAAATGTTTCTCTTAAAAAATGTCTTATTTTGAGTGTGATGAGATATTTTAACTAGAAATTTAAAAAATATAATTGCTAAGATTTTAGTTTTTGCAGTACAGGTTTATCCCTTTAGCTTGGTGCTTTATTTTACTAAAGTAGTTTCAAAATTGATGTTCAATAGTTTACAAAAAAAGATTAAGAGTTGGACTGGATGTGAATGGGAAAAACAGACAATGTCCAAAGAAAAACAATGAGACTCTAAAAATAGTCATAAGAGCCACTGATCAAGACCACTATTTATAATATAGTCAGTCATTTTCTGTACCGCTTATCCAGTTCAGGGTTGCTGGAGTCTATCCCAGCTATTATCAGGTGAGAGGCGGGGTACACCCTGGACAGGTTGCCAGTCTGTCGCAGGGCCAACACAGAGAGACAGACAACCACACACGCTCACATTCATTCCTAGGGACAATTTAGAGTGATCAATTAACCTAACATGCATGTCTGGACCGTGGGAGGAAGCCGGAGTACCCGTAGAGAACCCACACATACACGGGGAAAACATGCAAACTCCACACAGGAATGCCACTGTTGGAATTGTTCGAACCCCCTCCCCAGAATCAAACTAGTGACCTTCTTTCTGTGAGGTTGCAGTGCTAACCACCACAACACAGTGCAGCCCTATTTATAATATAATATATTGATAAATTCTGTAAATTAATAAAATGAGATAAGACTGACCACGAACACCTAATGTTTACAGGTTACAATAACAGAAAGGCAAAGAGGGTTTAAAAAGGTTGAGATAAAAAAATCTAAAAGATTCAGAGGGTCAGTCATTCTTTGCAGATGCGATGGGATCCAAACTGGACTGGTTATTGATGTATGGTGTGTTTATATTTGCCTTACAGTTCTTTTAGTTTGTGTAAAAATATCCAGTAATTCGTTTTCAGTGCTTATTAGCAATGCAGCAGCATGGTTGAATAATTCAGTGAAAGGTTTTCAGATATTTACTTACTGCAAAAATCCAAAAAAAAATATATATATATATATATATATATATATATATATAAATATATATATAGTATATAAAAACCTAAAAATATACTGTTGTTACTGCTTGGCTGACTCAGCTTTGGCTAGAAAATAGTTCACTGCAGAGGTACAGTTGTGTGAAAAAGTGTTTGCCCGCTTTCTGATTTCTTACTTTTTTGCATGTTAGTCACACTTAGTTGTTTCAGATCATCAAACAAATTTAAATGTGAGACAAAGATAACACAACTAAACACAAAATGGAGGTTTTAAATGGAGATTTTTATTTTTAAGGGGGGAAAAAAATTTAAACCCACATGCCCCTGTGTGAAAAAGTGATTGCCCCCTAAACCTAATAACTGGTTGGGCCACCCTTAGCAGCAACAACTGCAATCAAGTGTTTGTGATAACTGGCAATGAGTCTTCTACAGCGCTGTGGAGGAATTTTGTTCCACTCATCTTTGCAGAATTGTTGTAATCCAGCCACATTGGAGGGTTTTCCAGCATGAACCGCCTTTTTAAAGGCATATGCCACCTCTGGGTGAAATTGAGCCTCCCCCCGCAGTCCCCTGAGTTGGACAAGTGGACAGAAGCGTTTTCTAGCCGACCCAGTCATTCTCTGAATCTAGCAGCTCTGACTTTAGCTTAGCTTAGCGTACTGTAGTTGTGGTAATTGGGTGGTTTCTAATAGCATCACTTGGCGAATGTGAACTAATTAACTCAAATTTTTTTCCAATTATGTTTCGTGATCCGCACATTCTGAGTGCAAAGGAGAAGCCGATTTCACATCAAAGGACTGACTAGGCAGCATTCAATAGGGAACTATGTTCCCTATTGCAACTATATGCTGCGGAAGTAGAGAGGCAAAGCACCGCGGATAGTAGCAAAGGCAGCACGCTTGCGCAGCATCCGGTGGCAACCCTGTTTACGGAAGTTGGGGAAATTTGACATGACTGAAATCTGATGTGTTGTCACAATCACTTCAGGTTGGTGTACTGTCATTGCTAATTTTTATAAAATATAAAAAAGAATTACCAAAGTTCACCATTTCTGTCAGAAATGTAATACTGTAAGTAGCTTAAAATGGAAATTATGAGACAATCAGCCAGTGTGGATAACAACTCCATGACAGACAAGCGGGTTGGTCATGTGACAAGTCTACCACCTATCTTAGCGTTATTAAGCTAATGAGTGTTTTCACTGCATTTCAATTTGCAGCGTGACTATTAATGCAGTTGTCTACAGAGTTTTTGAGGGTTTGTGTAAATGTTAATTTGCTACTGAGGTAAGATCACGATGCATGAAAACAAGTTAACAGCACCTCTTGATGTCTTTAACACAGAGAAAAAGAAAATCTGTCCCAGAATGACAGATGATGAGCTGAAAAAGACCCTCTGAGATGTTCACTGTCTGCAAATATGGTTCAATATCCTGATAGGAGAGTGTGTGACTTCAACAAAACTGAGACAAGGTAAACAAATGGTTTCTGACAGTGTGTCAAGTTTTTTTTTCCCCTCTGCTCACATCTTTCTCTACAATATAATCAATATGCTGTGTAGTTGTTCAGTGTGTGTTTGACATCAGCCCATTTCCATATCACCTAAGTAATATGACTACCTTCTCTTGGTCTTATTCTGTCATTGTCAGTGGCTGCTGCCATTACTCAAGTGTGTTTGACTGGTGAAATTTGTACATCTCTAAGGAAGCAGTGTCAACTTTTGTTACTGTCATTGATTCCAGAGAACTATTTCTCAGTACTGGTGCTGGTGTTGTTTGAATCACAGCAGAGGAAGCCTGTAGAGTCATTTGGAAACTCAGGCATATTTCACATCCCGCACGACGTTTCAATTAATTCAATTAATTGAATGTAATTCTTGCCTTACTCACTCTGTCACAGTATATAGTCACTGGAAAATCTACTAGCTAAGAAGCTCCGTGCACCACACTTTTAAAGCGTGGGGGAGGAAAGAGGTGTGCGTTTCTTAAGCCCTGCCTCACTAAGTGTGTGATAATTCAAGTGCTGACATACACCGTGCCTGCTTTAGTATCAATCTGTCATGCTAACAGCTTATTAGTGGCCTGAAGAAAGCGAGGGCCACCCCTCAGCTTAGAGACTAACAAATGGCAGCACACGTTCCAGAGAGTGTGTATGTGTCAAACTGTCTGGCCATTTGGGTGTCTACACCCTCATTACAATAGCCCTCAGACAGCCATACTTATGGATCTGTTCCTGCAGTCCATTACAGCACCCCACTCTGCAGTGAAAGGAATAAATAGTTCTGAAAACATAGGAACTACTTTCAACTAAGTTCATTACTCATGTAAAAGCTTACTAACCATAGTATCCCTGGTACAATAAAACTGGCTTACTGAACATATAGATGTTACAGGTGAAACACCCTGCAAAGATTTGCCATGATTCACTGTAAAATGCTATCGGTGTATCAGGGTTTAAATGATGCAGCATTAAAATAATAAAACAAAATTAACTTAAGCACAAAACAGAAGCTCTGTGGCGAAATTAGCTCGCTAAAAAGGCTAATGTTTCACTTTGGATGAGTCTGCCGCTCCTTCTGAAACAGCATTAAAAGCAGTGTGTGAAATTCACACCTAATCCTCCTAATCTTTCACTCTTCAAGAACACACTACAATAATCAGAAGTTTGGGCTCCTACTGCTTCCCTAAAAGACAGTGTGTGCGCATACCCCTGCTATTAATAAAGTAGATGTGGTGACAGTGATGTGGATGCAAATGGTAGGTATCCCGTGGTTACCTCTGTTGAGCGTGGCGGAGCTGTTGATGTCTCCGGTGATAAAGGAGGACTCCTGTTTCCTCACAGTGTCGTTCCACATCCTCCTGATGCGACTCTGTACATGGAAGGGGGGAGAAGCAGGAGAGAGAGAAGAGGAAGGGAGAAAGGTAAAGGAAAAAAAAAGAAGTAGCAGTAATGATGGGGAAAAGGAATAGAGGGGAAGGATAAATACAAGTGGGGGGGGGGGGGGGGGGGGGACAAGACAACAAATAGGGGAAGAGATGTGGTAAGGAAATAGGGAATATGGTGTGCAAACATAGGCAAATTAGTGCAGGAGAGGCAAAACAAAAAAGCAAAGCAACAACCAATAAGAGAAATGGGCAGGGAGTAATAATAATAACACATCAGTGTCATTTTCACTCTGTATACCTGGATGTCAGCAACAATATCCATGTTAGCCGGGGTTTGGGATATCAACTGTTTTCTAAAAAAAGCACTTTTATAATGAAATACTGTATAATAACTGCGTTGCCAACTATGAATCATCAGTTGACATTACATTGTGTTAATCCCAAACCCCGTATGGCGTGCTCTGGCCTCACCTGAGAATCTGCAGTGCTGTAGCGTCCGGGTGTGCAGGCAGGTAAGCTCACCTGTGAGCCTGTGGAGTAGCGGCCCGGGGTCCGCGAGGTGGTGGTCTTACTGGAGGAGGAGATGGAGGTCTCCACGCTCTTACCGCTGCAGCAGTGAGTGCGCAGACATTTGCCATACTCCTTGCGCACCTGGGTGGTGAGGAAGAGAGAAGGGTGAGGGGTGAGAGGGAGGGGGGCACACAGCTGCGTGCAAGAACACTGAACCATCACATTTAAAAAGGGGAAGGAATTGACCGATGTTCTGCTTCAACCTCAGGCGCACTGAAGCATATTTTCAGCATGACTGTGCAGGATGAAAAAAACTCTTCTTTAACTAATATTCCCCAAATAAACACTGAACTCATGAAACGTTGACGTTAAAAGATTAACTCCATAAACTTTCCTCAGTTAACATCCACCTTAAAAAGCCACACATCCGTCTCAATAGGGATATTCCTGAGGGAGTCATATGATGCACTTGTACACACACAGCATCTGCACTTAGATCCCAATCAAGTTAGAACAAATAAGACGGTAATTGATTTTTAACAAGCTTGTTGGACTGGCAGGCGTGTATTGCCACATGCTCTGTTTGAACAGCTGTGCGCTGAGTTGCTCCATGCATCTTGGGAGAAACTGTGTTGGGCTGTGGCCAAAGAAAACCTCAGCACTGTTCTGGGGACTTCTATCAGGATTGCTGATTCCAGACCCCTAACTTATACTCTTCTTCACAAGCTGTGTATTTAAAACTCACCGCTGAAATGGAACCAGATGAGGGCATTAAGCATTTGATGCATTTCTTTTCCATATTCTATACTCCTGACAGTGCGTGGGAGAGCTTATAAAAATATCTGATGAGTTGGCTCTTCTTCGATGGCATTTCTAACTCAAATATGGGAAGTGACACATCTGTGCTAACATTTTTTAGGAATCTCTTAATCAATTATACCAGAAACGAGGATAAAAAAGGTTGTCTTCATGTTAAAGTGAGCAAGGTTGATGGATTAAATCATGCAACTCATCAGGGGAGTGTGACTATTACCACTCCCACCAGGACATCAAAAAAGACTCTTACTATAAAATCTCTTCCTACATCAAATATTTAAAATAGTTAGAGCTGAAAATGATCAAAATTTCTGATAAGCTCTTTCTGGTGTAATGACCCTGTCTGATGATGAGAAGTTTTGTGTCCTGCCAGGGGGAAAAAGGCATCCAGCGCCACAGTTTGTTCCCTTCTGCAAAACAGAAAAAAGTGTGAGTTAGCTTACCTTTTTCTGCAGGATGCAGTGGAAGATGAAGATAAACATGCCCTGCAGAGAGTTGAAGATGGTGAAAAGGTAGGCCATGATCACGGTGCTCTCGTTGATGTACATTAGGCCAAAAGCCCAGGTCAGGCCCAGCAGACACAGCAGGGCGATGGCGCCGATCACCCAAGACCTGTTGAAAGAAGGTGAGTACGAGAAAAGTTTGTTATGAATTTCATTTAAAACGTAAAACAGTTGTCTTTTCTCTGGACTGGGAAAAACTAGTCAGCCAAGGCTGAAGCGTGTGGGACCAGAGGGAGAGGGGTTAGGGAGGGTTCACACCGAGCCCTGACACTGTGGGAGAGGGCTGGAGAAACAGTGGGAGTTTTGCTTAAAGGAATTATGCCCTTACATATCAGAGTGGATTTCCTCATTTAGATCTCATCTCCACAGAGGGA
The DNA here is from genome assembly GCA_023101725.1 of Atherinomorus stipes. Taxonomy (NCBI): domain Eukaryota; kingdom Metazoa; phylum Chordata; class Actinopteri; order Atheriniformes; family Atherinidae; genus Atherinomorus; species Atherinomorus stipes. The sequence goes on from JALJCO010004422.1 coordinate 248,574, forward strand.
AGGGAGGCTATGAACTAGCTGATGTCAGCCGCTGTTATCAAAAAGAAAAGCATTCCACATTTCACAGCCAAACTTCATCAGTCTAAATACACGCGAGGAGGATGAAAGAAAACAAATATTATCATAGTCTGAAGTGGGTCCAGAAGTCTCTTTGTGCAACCCTGACTATTAACAATTACATGTTATTTAATACAAAAAAGGCTGTGAACCTTCTTTTCTAATAAAAGCCATGAAGAAATGAGTCATAGGCCAAATGCCAAAGAAATGTGGTCATAAAGAAGCATGTAGATGCATTTCTAAGTTCTTGCCTAAGTGTGTGTACTTGTGTGTGTGTGCATGTGTCCATGTGATTGGCTTCACGGGGCAGTAAGCAGAAGGACATTACAGCCATTACAAATGACATTTCGCACAAAAGGTCACAGTTTTGGGTCTGCCACAGCTGAGAGGATGGCCGTTAATTTGATTGGCTGACTGGGCAGTGGTCACCTCTAATGCGACGGACAGAAACAAAGAAAGCGGGCGATGATAGAAAGAGGAGGGCTGGAGAGAAAACAACACAGAGGGTGGAACATTAGGAGAGTCATGAAGGAGGAAGCGAGACAGAGGAGGAGAGTAAGTGAGTGAGACTGAGGTGATTGATTCGATGTTGCCCTCTGTGGCACCATTCAGGCGAGACAGAACGTCCAATAAAACTCGCCTGATGACCCTCTTCAATAAAGGGTACACTCGTCTCTCTTTTTTCTCTCCATCTCACCATTTCACCTCTTCCTCCAAAGCTCCCTTGACTCATGGGTTCTCTCAGCTGTTTCCCTGATGTAATATTTCAAAAGCACTTTGGATTCTCGGATTTTGGGACCTCAGAAAACACAAATGAGTAAGAAATACTTCTCATATGGGAGATCAGTGTTTGACGCACAAGCTCTAAGCAGGTTATACGGACAAATGAGATAGGTAAAGGAAACAAAATGTCTTCAGGAGAACAACAGCTGATTGGAGAGAGGCCTTACCGTAGCCAATCCGCAACAATGAAAACTTATGATGGCTTGAGGTTAAAGAGAAAAAAAAAAAAAAAAAAAAAAAAAAAAAAGGGAAGAAAAATAAATATAAGACAAAAAAGCATGGTGATGATTAATGAGTAAATGAACCACAAGAAGACATGACTAATGAAGTGAAAAAGATTGAAATCTTGCCAGCCTTCAGTGTGCTCAGAGAGACTAAGGAGAGTCATTAAAAAGTAAATAAAAAAATAAATAACATTGAATCCAAAGGCATTCCAATAAAAATCTTTCTTTGATTTTCATCTTTCATCAGGCTTTTGCATGACATTCCCCTGAACTGCAGAAAAAGCAAAGATCAGCTAGTTTTGTCTTTATTTCTGAAACACTTTTTCACTGGAAGTTTTCCTTAAAGCTACTGTCATGAAAGATTTATTGGCAATAATATTTAAATGATACCTCAAAGAATGTGTGCTCTAAGCCATAACATACTGTATATACTGTAAACTACACTTAGGCTTTTTGTGTTTAACTGGACAAAATGTCAGTCTGTTCAGAGTCTCTTCATAAAGTATAAGTCCAGATATTTTGCAAAGGGGTTGTATTAGAGGAACAAGACTGTAGAAGATGAAAAGATTAATTCAGTTCTTTGTAGCTGAAAATAATGCAAACTAAAGGTGAAATGTGCTTCAGGCAACATGTAACAATAAAAAATAAAACATTTTAAACTTGAAGGAATACATTTTGGGAAATATGCTTATTTGTTTCAGATCAGAAAAGAAGGCTGATGCTTTCATAATTGTACAGGACTTGAAGTTATAGCCAGATGCTTGTGACATAATAACAATGTTAAACTATCTCTGTTCTAAAAGGTAATAAAACCTGCGCACAGTAATCAACCCATTATCTTTTTGCTGAATCAAATAAAGTAAAAAAGAGTGACACTTCAGGTTGTGGGCAGGAATATCTCTAATAGTAGCTATAGGATGCATGTCTGTCTAGAGTACATACCAGTTTTGCATTCCCTCATAAAACCTTGAGAAGTCATTTTTACATTATTTGTTCATGTAGTACTGAGGCTATATCTTGTTTTAAATTAGTCTAACATGTTAAACTCAACATTTTAGAGGCGATAATTTACATATCTTGTTACAATTCAACACAGTTAAGCTACCTGTTGCTAAGCTAAGCTTACTGTTGATTTGCTTCAACTACCCATATCAATTATCTTGCTTGCCATGTGTAATGCTATTTGATTGACTTGAAAGACTTGATCTATATGCTGCTTTGAAAAAGCAGCATATAATGTAAATTAGTAAAACTGCCAAATCAAAGGAATGTTAATTAATCTATTTATGCATATAAGCAATACTGCGTTTAGGATTAGTAATGAAACACAAGTGTGGTAGGTTCAATATAAAAAAAGAAAACTTTTTAGTAGCCACTAAGCATGTTTAATATTTCTTACATTCATGTTTGAATACCAAACAAGATATATAATTTTTGTATGGAAAATGTGGCTAATTTACAAAAGATAGATGTGGTACAAAGTGAAGAGAAGCAGCACTTTCTGCTGAGCTGAGGCAATGATCCAGACCACTGAAAGGAGCCAGATGTCCCATCACTTGTGCACAATCGCTGGTGTACTGCTTGTAGAGTGATGTAACATAGACATACTTCAGTGTAGAAAATTTTGTGCCAATGTAAATACTTGCCCTGGGCCAAAGTGAAGTATAGTAAAAACTCATGTTGTGTTAAGTTGAACAGCAAATGTTTGAGGTTTGGGTTGTTTTATATGGCGAGACTAACTCCTCTGTATTCATTATGAGCAGCCGCTAGCTTGGCTCGTCCATCAGCTCCCCTGCCCTCTTCTCCAGACCGAAAGCATCAGTCTCCTCTGACAGTTGTCCACAACCAGCAAGACACTACTTGTAAGTTCTTCAAACAACTCCACTTATATATCTGCTAGACTTGGGGGTGGGGTATTATCGCTTTAAGTTGCAACAGGTAGGGGGTATACACACAGACCTGGCGATTATTGATGGAACTCATCAACTTATCCAGGTCTGACAGTCCATTACCAGGAGCCGAGGTTGTGTTTGTTTCTTGCAGCTGTTAATCGGAGTCTTTCCTTTGACTTTAATTAGTTCCTGCTGCTTCGTGGGGTTACTGACAGCAGGAGGATCCATATGAGCAGAATAAGAGAAGGAGTGGCGCACATTTATGCATGTGGCAGCAGCTGTAACTTCATTAATTAGTCCTCACCTTTGCGGCAGAGACAGGATGGGTTAGGACCCAAGGGTGAATGACACTGTACTTTTCTTCACTTCAAACAGTTGAGCTGCCCCACACAGAGTTTGGCTTTACAGCGAAATCTTTGTTGCACTCTAATCGCCCACAGCTTGACTTCTGAGCTTCATCACAGCGGTTGGGATATTTACTGTATATTTTGTGGATAGTAAATGTTTTATTAATTTCTTGCATCAAAAATATTGTTTTTAACAAATATATTGAAGTGTTTTCATTTCATTTTTCCGTTTTACTGCTTCTTTTTAGTGCACACATACAGTAGAAGTTTTCCATGACTACATAGAAAATGTCAACTCTGATCAATAATAACCAAATCATGTTAACAGAATTAGGTAACCAAACCTATATAATATACTGCAGCAGTCTAGTAAAACAATTCTGTCAAAAACATCATTTTGGCAAATGACGACTGATGAAGTAGCTGAGGTAATGTTTCACTGTAAGACTTTTCCAAAAATGTATTTTCTCTCCTTAAAAATGCCACCACAACTTTTTCTTTAGATGCTTTACGAGGCCTATTCGATCAAATGGCAAAACGCTGATGGTGAAAACACTTGACAGTAAGCTTTCTATCCATCCTACATCCAATAATCCCTGCACCTCTATCAGCCATTCCAATCTTGCTTCATGTGATAAATGAAATGTCTCAATCCTGCAGACATGAGAGTAGCATCAACCTCCTTGGAGTTAAAAAAAAAAAAAAAAAAAACACATTTCCCAAAGTGTCAAACTTTCTTTAACTTCCTTTACAGGAGTGAGTGTAATGATACTTGATTCCAGCGCTGGTGTGTTGGAAGCTACAAATGGAGGAACTTACTTAATGTTGTCCAGACACCCTGAGTCTGGTTTGAGGATGGCTGTGTGATGGAACATCTTGTACAGGGCGATACCAAGGAAGATTACATTCAGCTGAAACACACAGACATGCAAACACGCAAGTTACTTTTTCTGCAGCAATGAGACTAATTAAAGACACAATGTCAGTGCAAACTCACAACTCACAAACAGCTCGTAGTGTTTCATTTTTCTCCTCCCGGCTATAATTGGCTTGGAGGCACAGTAACGGTCCCCAATCAACAACCCTTTATGTGCTCAAAATTCTGCAGCTCAACAGCAGTCATTATGTCCTTTAATGATCATTGTTGCAATAAACCCAATTCTGAAGGTGCTGTCTGTGTGATTGGTTTGCTAATGCATAGATAGGGGTGCTTTAGTAACCACTGGCTAGACCCCCACTTCTCTTTCTCTGCAGCTCCAGCCAGATCCATGATAACCTGTTTGACATGACTACAAAGCAATCAGTGTACCGGCAACTGGGAACACATCACATTTTTTCCTTCTGTACCCACCACTGCTTTTTATCTCTGCTTTTTTTTTTTCTTCTATTTTTGTCTTTGTCTACCGAGTCGTCTAACTCTATTTCCGTCTGTTTACTTTACTGAAGGTAGAATGTCTGCTCCTCCTCCTCACGACAGTTTGCTGACTGCTGAAGCTCACTCGGTGCAGCTCTATGAAAGGACTGGGAAATTAGCCTGACACTCTGGCAGCCTGTGTTTCCCCACTAACCGTCCTATTGGCATTGGAGTCAAACAGCTGGGCCAGGAAGAAAAACAGCACTTGGATTGTAAAATAAGCGCCTAATAGCAACATCACTTTGCTGAGCTCTTATCATAATCTGTGTAACGTGTGGAAGTTTGTGCTCCGAAGTTTCCCCTCCAAAGATTCTCGGCTTGTTGGAATATGTGCCTACTTGAGAGCTAATCCATGAGTGGGGATTATTAAGTTGACACATAAACTTCCTTCTGCTTATACGTACACTGCTGGGGAGCTCAGGCAAACCTTGTTGGAGATTAACGCACACCTTAATGTAACCTCTCGTTCCGGCATGAACATGTGGCAGCAGTTCTTCCTGTATGCAAAGAGTTATTTGAGGGTTTGCGTGTGTGTGTGTAGCTCACCATAATGATAAGTGTAGCAGGTCCAATGAAGCTCCAGATGAAGTATGTATCCAGTCGCAGCCAGCACCTACAGACAGAAAGATGAAGAGTAAGACGAGGAGACAGAGACATCATGCATGAGAAACACTGAAAAGAAAAACAGGAGAGGAAAAAGACGCATGGGGATTAAAAACATACTCCAGTCTCAGATGGATGTAGGCTAGCAAGGATTTACCATCACAGGACAAGACATGCATCATGGTCACGCACTCGCACAAGAGGTAGAACAGGGTAGGGGGAAAACGAAAAAAAAAAAAAAAGTACATTACAAGACAAACAGTATATCAAATTCCTCACGACAGAGGGAGGACAAAAAGAATTGGGGTGGATGAAAAAGTGAAAGAGATAAAGAACAGTAAGATAGGTGTTACAGGTTGGAGGAAAATAGACGATGTGCACACCTCAAACATACATCACACACAGAGGGGGGAGATGTCAAGGGATGAGCACCTGTGATAAATAAACCCTTACTTCCCCATAGGGCACAGATATACGATACGGCCGCATCCTGCGGTCGCAAAAATATGACATGACAGTGTTCATTTGAATACCGAGTTATGGATGCAGGCCACAGAGGGCTATTTATGGAGTGTGGGAATGGCTGTGAAGTTAAAGGGCAAAGGAGGACGGAGAAGGTGCCTAATGTATCCACACAAACACACTTGCAAGACATGAATGAACACAGACACACACCCAGGAACCTCTGACCCAGAGGTTACCTTTGGTTCCAAAAGATAAACTGCTGTATGCTAAACTGTGTTACCCTGAAACATCTTCAGTCATCAGTGGCAGCAAGCAGGGGAGGAAAACAATCCCCCCCCCCCCCCCCCCCCCCAAAAAAAAAAAAAAAAAACTCCCACAGTGCCCTTTATTGAGGTCAAGCCTAAATGGTTGCAGAGAAAGGTGCCATAGAGAAACTATTGGAGCAAAATGGCCGACCGATTCATGACCAGCTGCTTTTGAATTATTAATCTTTCAATTTCCAACACATTAGTGAGCCCTCCATTATAGGTCCCTGACTGTGTCACTGTATCCCCCATTAGGGCTCCTTTGCTAAGTCATAGCCACCTTCATTATGGCTCGTGAATGAGACTCAGCGCCACTGGCTAACATGAAGAACGGGAGTGCGGTGCGTGACAAGGTGACACAGCAGGGATGGCAGATGATATTTTCAGAAGTTTGGTCCCAATGTGTTGAGTCAAAAATGATAAGCAGTGTCATTTCAAAAGCTGGACTGATAAATTGCTCATAAAAGGGCTCACTTTTAATGAAAAGCACTTGCAGTGGAAATAGTCTGTCAATTACTTTTCAAATCAGTGAAGACTATTGGCCCGTTTAAAAGCTATATGACCAAAAACTACTAAAGAAAATCATTAACAGTATGTGTGAGTCTGTAGTCCACTCTGCTAAAACATATCATGCCATTTAGCAGCATTTAGTAGCGTTTTTTCACGCTAAGCCCAGTGTCTCCAGTCTTTTACAATGCTCTGTTGGCTAATGGCATGCAGTGTGATTATTCATCCAGAACTTGGCATTCAGGCTCTCATGTTTTAATGATCGTCCTGCAATGAAAAATTGATCTAAGTGGCATGCCAATTGGTATGGCTTTATAGTTAAACACAGCTAAATCTCACCCCTCCCTTGTCTTAAAAAATTCCATGAGTTGATTTGGAGCCAGAGAAAAGCTGCAGTATGTGAACTACAGAAGGTCTCAAAGTGCCAGATGTAAGCATTTGAGCGTGTTAATCATTTAATGATGCTATAGCTTCCCATCTTTTTTTTTCTTTTTATATATTCTGTGTGAAAGGGATATCTATATGGAGCTGAGGGAAAAGTGTTGGAAGAATTTCAATGCAAGATCCACAATGTTTATGTCCCCTTTATCGGCCAGACAGGTCCAGAGAAATGTACACAATATGTGTGCATTATGTATTTAATATCTGTGTGCAATGTATGAATAAAATGTTAACCTCTTTTTAGAGGCAAAGCATAAATAGAGTGGACAGGTCACTCAAGTGAAGCTGAGTACTGCGTTAGCTCTTGGATATTTGTAGGTTGCTTATTTTGCATATGCTTCATATGAATGAGATGCTGGCTGCCTTTTTTTTTCTTGGAGTCACGCAGTGGCTGGGGTTGGACAAGTCAAGCATGCATGAATGTGTGACCTTGTGCTTTTAAAGTATGTCCTCATCTTTTGCTGCTATACATTCCGTCCTCAGAGGCCGGCTTGATTTCAACACACTCAAGTGCGAACCAATATGGATGTGTGCACAGCCTAACAGACCTTCCCATCGCTCCCTTCCATCCTCACACTCTTTTTCTCCCTCAGTCTGCTCCACCAAACACCCCCTCCTTCCATCCTGCCTGCTAAATCCTTCCATATTCACACATTAGAACTGCCATGCTCATGCAGGCACTCTGTGGCGCCTCCTCTCCTGCGTGTCCACATACTTCCCTCCTCCTCTTCATCCTTCTCAGCTTCTCTCCCCTCTCAGCTTTGTATTGACTCTTGAAAAGTGCCAAAGCTTGTAGAGTCCATTGTGGTAGACACAGCCAAAAGGACAGCAGGCACTCCAGGCTTCCCCCTCCACACCCCTCCTCCTACCTCTTCCTCCCTTGCCCCGTCAAACATCCTCCCTTCCCGCCACGCATTCCTCGCCGCCTTCCTTACACTCTATCAGTGCCGTAGCTCCTGTAGTCCACTGCGGCAGAGACGGCCACTATGACAGCAGGCACTCCATATCCTGCCAGGTAGAAGTACTTAGTCCTGGAGTGTTCGCTTTCAAACACCTCCACCAGCATGATGTAGAGCTGCACGCCTTCCAGGAACATCCAGGTGAACGCTGCCAAGAAAAAGAAGTGGAGCAAGGCCGCAAAGACTGCGCAAACAATCTGGTGAGAGAAGGAAAAAAAATGGAGAGGAATTACACATGCCCTCAAATTCCCTCCCCCCCCAAAAAAAAAAAAATTCTCAGCAGGCATTTAACCTGATGGACACTAGCATTCATTAAATACTGCAGACAGTAAGGCTGAGAATTGGATTTAGAGAGTAACAGATCCTTTTCACATTATAATAATAATAATATAAGATATAAAAGATATAAGATAATGTGAGGCCTATAGGAAAAAAATGGCGGGAAAATTACTTCTTTCCAAGGTGATGGAATAACTCAAAATCCCTTCATGAGAGCGCCATTAGTTTGGCCTCCCTCACACTTTATTCACTGTCAACAACCTAAGTGAATGAATGAGAATAAGTGGGTGACACATGGGTGTTAGCCTGCACTGATTGACCACATTTCAGACATAAGTATTGTCAAAGCTGACAGAAAGCCTGGGAGCTGTGCTAGTGAGGAAGGAAAATTACTTGGCAACACTGTTAAAAATACAATATGATTTCTGTCAAAGCCAAGAATGGGGAAAAAAAAATAAAAGAAATTGCAGCAAAAAAAGACTCAGCAGCTTGATATAAGAGACAAAACAATAAGACACATTTAAAAAAGTGGAAATAGCTTCAGATTGGATACAGAATATTTGGGCTTTTAATGCTTTTGCCAGAGCTGATGTATATGTTTGAAAATAGGTGAAAAAAATACTGTGCACATCGTTCATTTATTTTTCTGTTAATATTCTAATTCTAACTTCTTAAATACAGAAGATGACTTTCATGCCCACCTGTTTCAACTTCATGGCTTCAAAATCATTATAAACTGAGTAACTACATACATCAAATCACACTTTTAGTAGCCAGAGAGTAGTGACAATTGACAGAAATAAAAGACTTGACAAAAGAAAAAGAAAATTAGAACCGTAAAGGGTGCAAAGGATGAGAAAGGAGATAATAAAAAAGTAGTATCAAACCGATGGTATGGGTGCTTCAGGTAAGAAAGCCAGGAAAAAATGGAAGGTGATGCCTGGTTCTTTGGATTGATGGCAATGCTCTAATCTAAACAGTTGCTCCTGAATCCTTGAATGGTGAAGTTAAAACATTAGCTTCTATAATGTAGGAATTTTCAGTGTGAGACAATTAGCTAATGTCTGAGAGAGGAATTTAGGGTGAGGACCGGTCTGAACGCACCATAACTCATTCTATTTCTAATGGTCACACAGAAATACCTTTACACACAAAAAGGTGACACATGCATGCTCATACTCACAGGTAAAAAAAAAAACAAAAAACCAAAAAAAAAAGCAAACAAACAAAAAAAAAACGCTTACACAAAAGTAATCAAGGTTTCCTTCTGGAATAACTGGCTTAACTGGCTGCCAGCTAAGTGACGCTGAAGATGTTAATGGGGGTCAAAAATAGTCACCAGTAATTAACAGGAGTACAGAAAGCACAAATACGTAAGAAACATAATCCCGCCTTCACAACACTTCACATGCACACAGACAAAAAGAAATGCGTCACTGTCAAGATGCACGCTCCATCAGATTGCCTTGTCTGCTCATTTGCGAGGAGAATATTTTCTTTCTAAATGCACCGCAGGAGGCAAAAGTCTGTGGCTGTTCTTGGATACTGCGGGGGAGATAAGGAGGACAAGCCTTCAGAGCTTCCTCTCTGCACAAGTCATAATGATTTAAACTGCATACAAAATACATGGCAGATTCACTAAGAATTTTACAAAGATAAACTATGCATATACCGAGGTATCCTTTACAACACATCATTTGGGTAGACCTGACCCTCACACCAGCCCAAGCAAATGCTCAAAACAAGGTTTAAAAATCAGAAAAAATGAGTGGTATAGTAAATTTACAAAATATAAAATGTTAAATCATTACTTACATTAAAACCAATTACAGATCTGGGCATGAAAAAGTTCCCCTTTCAGCCGACTGCCAGCCACTTACCAACAACTTGTCTGCTAATTCAATCGCACAGAGAAAAGCCTGTGTGCCCAGGGGAAACGATTTCAGAGCATAAACGAATGCCCGGAACATGGATGTTTCCACACGCCAAGTTTGGACACCGTACGTGATGGCATATTTGGGGGACAAGTCGTTCAGCCAGTGATAGTGCAGTTATGGTAGAAAACCACTTCTGGCAGAAAAAGGAGGAACTTTTTCATGTCCAGATCTGTACCACTAAATACCCATAGAAAGGGGCTTCACGCCTGAACAAGGTTTTATAGGAATTCATATCACTGAATTCCATGAATTATTTGATCACATTTCAAATCATACCCATGTTGATCTGGGTTTACACGTGTTTTTCATCCAAATCTTGCTTATGAGCTATTGAGGAACACTTACATCTATGTCCATTTTTACTTCCTCGAGAAGGAAATCAAGTTCTTTACTGAAGTGTGTGAGACGCTTCCATGCTATGGACCATGTGAGAAAACATTCAAGACATTCTGCTGCTTCTAACTTTCTCTTTGGGAGATCATTGTAGATAGAAGTATTGCAAAAACACCTGTAAAAATATCTGTGCAGACTCTGGGCATCATTCACCGACTGTTCTATGAACAAATTTGCCCTTACATCCCACTTAAGAACATTTTATGAAAAATGCGGATCTCTCCAAAATTTGTGCACCTTGGATTTGTTCTTAGCTAAAAAGAAATTCGACAAACACCCAGGAGTACTCTTACAGACATCTGACTGCCAACATGTTTGCAACAAAATCAGCATGTGTTGTTTCTGCTCTTCAGTTTATTAAAACGCTATGATAAGGCTACAGTAATGGGTTTTTTAATTAACTTTTGAGAAATTACAAAGCATTTTACTTTAAGACAATCACCAAGATTTTGGAGATCGTGTCCTTCATAATTTCCTTTAGGGGGAAATTTTATCATTTTTCTTCCAATTCATTTATTTAAGAACAAGTCAGAGCTGAGATAGATTTAATTCTTTGGCCAGTCTTCTTAAAGGTGCCATGACATCAAATTTCACTTTTCTGGGGTTTTGGGTGTATAAAATGATCTGTTGTGCACTGATGAGGCCATGTGAATGTCCAGAGTGAGAATCAAAGTTCCTGTTTATGGTCTGTCAGCTTTGTCTCTCTGCTCAGAAACGGTTGAATCAGACAGCAGCCTATCATTCTACGTAGTTCTATCATTCTACGTAATTTAATTGCGCCAATAAGAGCACACTATCAAGTAAACAGCCGGACCCAACTGTATTACTGAGGAAGTGAGGTCTGGCGTTTCAAAACAATACTCCGCTGTAAAAAATGCCGTTTTTTTTTTCTTTGGAGCATTTACAAATGCAGTAATGGCAACAACATAAACTAGTTTTTAACTGCTATGTCATCACTCCTTTAACACCATTGATGCAAAAGGCTGCACACATGCTAGATCCCTTCCCTCAGCGTCAGTATTGCTCCATAAATGTCGAGGTCACCTTTGACTCATAGATCCACCAGCTAAATTTGGTATTTGATTAAAAATTATCATTATGGAAAGTTTTATCAAAAAAAATCAAAGATATATGTTCTGGCCGCCTGGTTAATAACATCAGATTCACCTGGAGGAGTCATCAGATCCAGCACCAACTCCTTTGGTGAACCACATCTTAAATGATGCCAAAGCAGGTGGAAATTTACTTTACCAACCGTAGCAGGTCAAATATGCTATGCAATAATAATTTATTCCAGCATGTACCGCATTCCTCTTTAGCCATGTCTCCATGAGGATGTGCGTCCTGATGCAGTCATGGGACCAGACTGTAGGCTGTCGTCCAAGTTCAAGAGTAACTAATGACCTCTTTTACATAAAACTGTTTTCTATGTTATTTGTAGCTCATCAAGTAGTGACATATCTTACAAGTTAACTATTCAAAAATGAAGAAAATCAGGCTTCAAAGTGCATTTAAACATTTTTGTGGTCTAAAAACACGTGAATCTGATGGAGGGTTTTTGTAGAGGAAATTTGAAATAAAAAAAAAAAAAAAAATTAAAAAAAATAAGGGAGAGGTAATGGGGGAAGGAGGTTTATTTTTTTTTAGGGTTTTTTTAAGAGAATAATATTATAAAAAAAAAAAAATATAAAAAAAAAAAAAAAAAAGAAAAAAATTTTGGGACTGGGACTTGGCAAATCTTGATGGGTTGTATTTTAGTCACAAGTTCTGACACATTTAGCCGCCTGATAAAAGAAACAAAATATGAGTACAACGTATGATTTTTATGGTATTTGTTTTCCAAAAGGATGCAAAAGATACAGTAGACCTTTGGAGGTTGTCGAGCAGTGTGTGCATGCATGACTTATTTAACTTAAACTGAATTATACTGTATAGGTATGGTTTTAAAGGCTTGGATTATGTGTAATTTAAGTCAGACTAACACATCAGTTAAGAGTCTAGTTTTAGTCAAAGTGCAAAAAAACAGGAAAAAAATTTGCTTTTGTTTCAGTGTCATCCAAACACACTGAATGGAACTTGTTAATTGTTTGTTTAGCAGAAACATTCTGGAACACAATCCACTTCCTGTTCAGCTCATAAAACCTGGATTTCACCCTGACTTTCACAGATAGTTGTGCTGTTTATAGCAGCAATGTGTGCAGATCAAGCTCTCACTTTTAATAACATCACTCTGGCATGGGTGGATAAGAACAGGTTAAATACACATTTACAAATCTGTCTCAACTGAAGCTTTGTTTTCAGGAGGGGGAGGGGGGGGGTGTTAATTAACATCCTCCACAAAACTAACAGGATTTTGCAACAAAAGACCAAGAGTGCAGATACTGTAGCTTGAAGGAAAGAATGACAAATGGAGACTGAGGCACGGCAATGACATCATCTAAGCTAGCACATAAGCTTTAATAGATTATGTGGCCGGCCTGTGTTTGGTGCACTTTGCATTGTTAATCATTGTTGTGATGACTGGAAATTAAGATGTTTATCCCCAACATAGCCTATTTTTCATTGTTAAGTTACTTTACCATTCAAGCAGTGTCAAATTTAAAAATTGGCTGCAATGCAACATAATGCAATTAATGTGTGGTAGTGCTGTACTCAATATGACAAATGAACCTTGTGTAGTAAAGACAATGCCGTTAAAAACCTTCACAACAGAGGAAATATTACATAACCCAGGCGGGTTTGAATACAAGCATGAGGTTTATTTGTTTCCAGTAGCTTTTGTAATTAAAGACATTATGATGTATTATTTTCTTTTTAATTCTGCTCAGTCTAAGGAGGATGGGCTTATCCTACCTGATGATAAAGGGACTATGCTCATACACATGCGACACGATCTGCAAAGACATGCGTAGAAAATTCCATCATGCTTACCGGTTGATCAGCCTTGTTGATCCCGACCAGAAACAGTGACTCGGCGATGAACAGACTGATGCAGAGGTTTTTGTGAATGGTGTTGCGATCACTCTGCAGCCCTCTGAAGAAGCAAAACGTGAAGATGCAGATGAGCAGGCAAACCAGGGACAACAGGATCCCCACCCACGTGATGACATCCAGGAGCATGTCGTGCATGCTGTCCGTTTTCTGTGAGAGGAACGACAGAAGAAAGACAAGCTTAGGTAAAGCATTCAGAGGTACTTTATAGCACAGGTACGGGAACTGTGTTTAACCTTGAACTGCTTAAAAAACAGAGCAGTCGTATTCTTTTAAGATGAAACACAGCGACAGGCCAACGCCCCTCCCTCACCCATCACCACCTCCGCCCCCTGACTGATGCGAGCCTGGCTGTGTGTCGCTGAGTGTTCAGGGCCACGGTGTTACGCTGCATTGCACAGGTGCGCTGGCTCTATCCATCAGTGTCCTGCAACCTGGCAGGCAGAGCAATGTTCAACATAACATTGCTGTGATGGATCTACTGCTCAAAACCTCACACAGTGTTCACAGAGGGCTGCCAAGCCAGCTCTGACCATGACCTCCTCAGATGTAACACACATCTTCTGGCTCAGAGGGAGAGAATGGGTGTCGCAGGATGTCCAGAGTTATAGAGCTGATTTGTGGGAAGAAGTGAGGACTTATTGAAACACAAGTGCAGCACAAGGAGTGCTTATCCCACACAGGGTGGGATATTAATGCTTTTATCTACCGGCCTCTATTGCTCATGGATATCCCAATAAGTGCTATCACTTTACAATCAAAATATGTGATCTTTAGCTTTATTCTGTGTCTGCTTTTTGCATAACGCTTTAACAAATCAATTGCAAAAATATTTCCCGCTGAGTGCGATCAGCTCCAATCTGTTTCACAGATGTTTCAGCCTTCGTCTCTTCCTTCCCTTCCTTCTTTTTCAGGATCGTTTGATCAGCTTGCCAGCCACTGCTAATCAAATGATGAATAACTGACCTCTTAATATTTGCCCCCTCTCCCCCATCCCCCAACTCCTGGCAGGCGCTACTGTAGAATAAATACGTACCTTGACTTCCACGTGGGCCATGAGTACCGCAAAGCTGGTGAGGTGGGTGCAGGAGCAGCTGGTGTGTGTGCGATTGGTGGCCAGCAGACGACAGTCCTGCGTGGACCAGAAGCCCATCATGGTGCGCTTGGAGTAGCTCCAGAAAGAACAGTTGGGATTGAAGTTCTTTTCCGAATGCTGGAAGAAGAGCGAGACAGCGATCAAGAGAAACCCAGACAGAGAGGATAACACTAAAAGACAAAAAACAGAAGGGCCAGGGGAGCACGGTGGCAGAAAATAGATACTTGGCCACGAGAGGGGGGTGGGGTGGGAGGTAGAAGCACGGAGTGCTTGGAGAGCCAAGAAAAAGCGAGAAACTGGTGGGAGGGATTGGTGGGAAAACGATGGAGAGGAATAAACACAGAAAGGGAGTCAAGCACAAACAGAAACAAAACAACAAACAGAAGGGACAGAATGCAAAAGTGCAGCAACAAATAAACATGAGGCCGTAGCAGGAGGTGACAGTGCTGCGTCCATGCTCGCTGTGTGCGGTTGTAGAGTGCAGGAGCGGTCTGTGTTGTGTAAACTGATGGAGCTGTGTTCGGTTTGTAGAGTATTTCTCAAAAAAGAGCAAGTGAGGATTCTTCTGCTGCCAACAAGCTGGGTCACCAACTGGATGTCCATTTGTTTGTTGGACGAGAAACACAAAAGTAAAACTACTGTGCTGACCATCCTAATTGATACAATATGAAGCAAGATGGATTTCAGTCTGCTACTGCAAATGCCTTCTTATGTTATTTAGAATAAATCAGAGGAGACAAGTCTTCAAAGAAAATTGCAAGATGATTGCAAAACTTTCTGATCTTTAAAGGCCGACTGTAGATGAACCAGCATTTCAACATTTTTCCTTTCAAAGATGTGGCCAAGAACTTTGTAATCTAAGGCAAATAATCAACTATTCAAGCTGGCACTGAATCAAAACAAGACAATGATCTTTCATCTTTTGAGTCTGACATTAAGTCAAGTCTCAAGTAAGTACTGCACAGCAATCAAGACCTAACAACTCATTTTTGTGACTTGAATCGACTTAAAACTCAAGTTTCAAGTCCCAAGTTTGCAGCTCATCTTAAGAAAGGGGCTTCTTTGATACAGTTGCATTCATGGAAAATGGGGTAAACACTGCTTCCCATGCAAATGCTGTGATCTTAAAAGCCAAACCTAACAGGAGAATGTGGGCACCTGTATGGAAATTTCAACATGTGCATAGAAACATATCAGGTGCAGATAATTAGCTGAGGCTGTATGGTAGAAATAAAAAGAAAGCCTCTCAGTCATTTAAAAATTTTTTTTTATATATATATTTTGTATTTTGACACACCATTGATAACTCCTTCAATCAAACATTCAAACCAGTCTATTTTGCTCATGTGTCAGTGAGACTAAGATATGCCACACAGATATGCCTGTATAAAATTATTCTTATTTCAGTTGTATTAATGGCTCTAACTGATAGAAGTGTCTTCAGACAGAGACTTTGTCAGCTTTGCTGAAATAAAGACAGAAGATCTTCCTGGCCCACTGCAATAACCTTACATAATAACTACAGTCTACAGCCATCTACAGTGGCTGTTTTGATTTATGCAGATTGGTTTCTCTCTTTTACTTTATTCATACACTCTATAAACATCTACTGTTAGGATGCTGGAGGAATATGATTCACATTTGTAGGTTAATATTTAGAAAAAAAAAATTCTCACAGTGTGCTTTTATCGTAAAGGATATTTGTTTCAATATTGCTATTGTTTGTTATGTGTGTGTGTGTGTGTGTGTGTGAAATCCCTGCAGTGGACATAATTGTGTACACAAAGAGCACTGAAGGCATAGCTGAATCTGCCAACACACTCTCGCTTCTCTAGTCATCTAACCTGGCACATCCTCACACCCTGAACATACAGACTGTGTAAGTTCTGGAAATAAAACAAGTGATGGCTCTCAAACAATCATTACACTCCATATTTTAATTAAGACTCCTAATAACAGTGCAATGCCAAAATTGCTCTGTCCATTGTGTTCAACTGTTAAACTCCCATTTTAAGAACGGTCAATGACATCCCGATGTGGGGGATGCCACTTATTGCCATGATGGTTTTTGCAGGGTGTGAATTAATCAGACTGTTGACTGTAAATACAGGCTATAAATGCTGCAGTGACACATATGCGTAATGCTGAATGAAGGATGTATTGGCACAGCTAGAGATCTGCATCAATGCAAGCATTAGGGGAATGAGCGTCCAGGAAACACAAGAATTTCCTAGTCCACAAATACCTCAATTTCTGTGTCAGAAAAAGTCCTTTCCTTTGTTTTTTTCTCAGTTGTTGCATTGATTCACAGTATAGATTCACTGATCAGCAGGTTCATTTCTGTGCATCAACATTCATGAGGTGGTTTCCACTCATCATTATCACCTTTTTCTCAAATGAATAACATACATGTTGCTCTATGTCACTTACTAAAGGGTGATTGCTCAACATATCCTGACAGTGATCAGCTGAGTTCATCACAAGCAGTGTCAGACTTGTTGATTATCTGACCCCTGGGTATCGATCTTTCACAGATTAAGACACTAGTATGTTTTCATGCTTTTCTAGGCTTTATTTTTATTTTTCTTTTTTTTTTTTTTAACCAGTTTTTAAAGTCTTGTAGTTGCATATTTGAAGATTGAAGTCCTAGCTGATCAGCAGCACCTACCAAGGTGCATGCAGTGACACATTTTTAAGCTGAGAAAACAGTGACAATGTAAACAACTGTATAATACAAAAGCAGACTGGTGTAAAACTCACTGGAAGTAGCATTTGAGAGGTTTTAGAGAGTAAAAGCTACTCATCTGACTATGTTAAAAGAAGCAGTTAGCTTCGTTCCCCTACCCAAACTCCTCTCTGATTCTCTAAACTGAGAATTACTAACTTCTGACTGCTGCAGGAAAGATACTGGCCAATCATAAGCACTTCATACAAACCTACTTGCAAAAAGTGGAAGATCCTTTATCCCAGATACCTACCTCACAGATACCTTACTGTATGTGGGGACATGTAAGCATATTATAAATCCAACTGTTCTCTTCTCAGTTCCTGACGGCATCTCATAAATGGATTCATAAAAAAAATAATCAATTCTCCTATTCAGTCTTATATGTGAACATATTTTTTGTTCTTGTTTTTGAGGACAGAGGGATGGAAGAACGAGGAATTCCAAGCTATTTCTACAAATCAACACAGATCTAATTTATTTATATAGCCCTTTACAATAGCCAAAAGGTGCTCAAGTACTTTAACAAAAGAACAGTAAAGAAGCAACTGAATAAATAAAAAGGGTACATAAAAACACACACAGTTAAAAAGACATTAAACACAACTGGAAAGAGCTACTGTGCTGCAAAGTATGAAGAGCCTAGAAGTGCTATAGGGAAAAGAGGAGGGCCAATAAAAAATTCCTAAAATACAAAGTTGAAATAAGAAAAACATAAGAAACAACAGGCTCCTTCATTTGTGGCTTTGGTCTTTTTTCATATTCATTATTTTCTGTTAAAAGACAAATATTGACACCAGGGCCCTGATTTATCAATTGTTTGTAGAAACTGTCCTGAATCTCATCCGACAGTGAAAATTATCATGTACTTAAGGACAAAAAAAAGCCGAATTTATCCAATGTGCAGAGGCTAGTCATACGTATGTTAGTTAGTAATCATCTGTTAATAAATCACACATGTGCTTAATCACCTGCTCATGCTTGTTCATGGTCATTTGCATTCAGAAACGCTTTAATTCAACCATATATAGAGACAACACATCCCTTTAGAAGTCACATAAATATGTTTTTCCTCAAATTGATGGAGAGACAGAAAGAATAAATTTCTATTGAGTCTGAAGTCAAACAAACGTCTCTGTTTAGTTTACATAATGGAGTTGATTTAGCATCTATTTTAAAAAATACATTTGAAACTCATTTGCAAAGGTTTAAGTGCATGAGACAAATATTATTTAGCAATCCTCTGAATTTATATTCTAAATACAAAACGTTAAACTAACAAAGGATAAATAAACGCAGAGAGAAAAGAGTGCTGTAAATGATTCAGGATCTAGTATGACAAATATCTCTTTTTTTATTTTTACAGAGATATTTTTAAATCGGTCAATATCAAACTACAAAAAAAAAGAGGTTTAAAAAGGAAAGTGAGGCATACAGTATCTGCAGCCGGACGACAGAAGCAACAGAACTTCCTCCTCTGGATGTTGCATTATTATCCTATGGCTCTTTGGTTAACCTTGGCAGTTTTACATGTTTTATAGAGATTAAGGAGACTTGATGTAACTTACACACACATTCCTTCTGTCATTGCAGCGCTGCACTTTGATCTGATGTGGAATTGTTCAAAAGAAAAAAAAAAAAGTGTTTTGGTCTAAAGAAAGATGCATCCAGCATGGATGGTGTAATGCAGCTGAGTGATGGTCAGGGAATGTCAAACCACCTGGATATTCACCGAAATAGTAATTAACATGACTCAGCAACACAGATCCCATATCACTGTGGAGCTCTAACAGGATCTCTTTCAGCATCTGATCAGAAACGACCTCAGCAATTAGATCAGCAGATCGTCTGATGATGCGCTCAGGTCCTTGGTGGAGTTTAAAATATTGTTTAACCCCTTAAGCCCAAAGCCTATTTTCTGGACCTCTGCTTGAATATCTGGAGCTTAAGAGCTTAAGAGGTTAATAATATCAGGCAACTGACGTTTAGCTCTCACCTGTCTGTCACAGGTGCCAGATTTGAAACCGATTAAATGACATGTATAATCATTTTTTACTTAAAAGTTTGTTTATTAAGTAATTACTATATTAATGAAATGAAGATTGCAGATGCTGAGATTGCTGCAACACCAGCAAAAAAAATAAAATAATGCAGTTTCCCTGTTTTGCCACAGAAGCTGCTCTTATACAGCATATTCTTATATGCACAAATCTGCTCATACGAGCAGTTGATAAATGAGGGCCCCGACCTAAACTTCCAGCTTAGGCTCTGTCCACTTACCTGCAGGTGTTTGACAGTGAAGACCACAGGCTCAGACAGGTAAACCTTATTGCTCTCCTTGTTAATGGAAGCGGTGATAACTGGGGAGTTGACAATAACGGAGTAATTCGGATAGGCTGCCTCACTGCTGAGTCTAACGCTGGCGTTCTCAGTGGGCAGGTAGGAGCCCAAATTCCTGTACAGCACGAACGCCATCCTGATTTCACCTGGAAGAAGACATATGGAGACAGTGCTCTTGATAATTGCCGCCATAAGCCCTATTACAGAAATAGATGGCAGATGTGAAAAAAAGCAAGAAAATCCATTTGGAGGAGGAAAGTCAGTTAGACAGGGAGAAAGAGAAAGTCACAGGGGGTCATGGACCCCTTAGCAAGTGCGAGTGGAAGAGAGAATGTGAGATTTGTTTTTCACCGTTTCTGCCGTGCTGTTTGAGAGTGCTGGCTGACAGCTGGATGGAGTTTCCATGTTGCTCTGACTGAGGGAATGTCAGGTCGGCAAGGTTCCCATCCGTGCTCAGCCTGGCTACCTCCAGCTCTGAAACACACAGGCACACCCTAATGTCAAGTCGTAGCATTGCACATTACATCAGATTGGCTTTCGCTCTTGTCTCAGCTGTGTTTTCTCACTAAGTGCTTCACGGTAAAACACAAGCATTCCTCCTAAAGCTGTTTCCAGCTTTGTCAGAATAACTGCATGGGAAAAAAAAAACTTGACACACTCTGAACTGAAATAATGAGAATTTTTATCCTAAAAAAGGTAACAACGTCTCCAAGCAACTGGTGCAACACACTGAGGTAGATTATCCTGCCTTCTTTATATTGTAGCAATCTAATTTTACAATCCAAGTTCGTTAGCACACTCCCGATTACAGCCGAGTAATGTGTAAGATAAAGTTTCTAATTAAGGACTAATTATACCTTTGGTGTATCGCTATCTTGTGCTTCTGAGTGATTTGGTGATTTAGACTGCTGCTTTCATGGGGGAAAACAGCTCCCTGATCACATAAACAACGCAACGACATCTCGGATAAAAATAAGAGGGGATGAGGAGGTGAAAGCGGGAAAGGAAGTTGAAGAAGTCAGAGAGGAGAAGGTTTAAAAAAAGAAGAAGAAGAGAGCAATCAGAAAAGCAGAATGGGTGAGATGGGAAATGAGTAGATGCGTTGAAAGGAGAGGACTAGAGTGGAGACAGATGGGGGGAAAAAAAAGACTATAGTCTTTCACTGAGTTTAATAGATGAGGCTAAGAGGCAAGAGATACTGAGGTATAGAAGAGAGGAAGTGGAATCAGAGTGAAAAAGCCTGCCTTAAATATGGACAGAGCTGCACAAGCCATGGCAAAAAGAAACATGAAGAACACTGAATGAGCCTATCATGTTAGTGAAATTCAACATTGAAGCTATGTGCGCACACAAACACACACATCCACACCTACAAACATCAGCAGGATATCAAAACACGCTGAGTCTAATCTAATTAAAGCATCCTTGTCATGACAATCCTCCTCCTAAGAAACACACTTGTTCATTATCATTATCACACGGGCACGCTGCTACTGCTGTTATCCCTTCAAATCACTCTTTTGCTTCTAATAATAACACTATTTATTCATCTGCCTTATACCTCATCTGCCTCACAGTCACACACAATCTAACACAATAACATTACTTACAGTACCTGCACTAGCATCTCTAAATTGTGTTAAATTATTCCTCTTGTCACTCTGATCTGAAAGGCTTGTAAAAAAAAATAGGGGGAGGGGTGGGCTGCCTAAAAAGTGTGAGAAAGAAGGAGTAAGAGAGAGGTAGAAGTGAGAAAACAGGAGTAGGAGAAACACACAGATGACAGGCTTTATGGGGCCGGTTATGAATACAGGGGAGAGATAATCACGGTGGATCTTCCCACTGGATTAGCTGGAAGGGAAGATTATCGGCACGAAAAGAAAAGAAATGTGGAGACAAAATTCCCCACAAAGAAGAAGGCGACTTCCTGCTTTAAGTTCCTCTGAGATGCAGTAACCTACATCTCGATGGCTGTTTATGTAACATTTGTGTGGTGCATTCAGCCAAGAAAAAAAAAAAAAGAATAAATGGAAGAGATGCAAGTCTGAAATTATGTAAGGTGAAACTGTGTAGGATGTCAGCTTTCTAAAGCGAACTGTTGCACTGAAAGTTAATCTAGAAAATGACTAAGTCACGTTGTAAAAAATCTTATCTGTCTGTACATTCAGTCTTTGATAGGAGAAACTGCAGTAATGTAATCACTACACTGCGTGCAGCTGCAATTTCACTGCTTTCTGGTGTGAAAGTGAAAAAAAAAAAAAAAAGAAAAGAAAAAACCTTAGAGCATCATTTGACATTCTACCGCCACCGTCGCCGTCAAGCATGCACTCATCCAGTCTTCTTCTTTTCTTATCATCTTCAGTTTCCTCTTTTCTCCTGCTCCTCCTCCGTGGCTTTTCATCTGTGACTGAGTAGCATACGAGCGCTCTGAATTCTAGTAACGGGGGAGCGATGTGGAGGAATTTTTTAAATATCAAATCAAAGGGGAAGTAAACAAGAGGATAACCAAGACAAACATAAGTGGGTGCAACCTGTTCTATGAAGATGACGGCTCACAGATATATGATTATCTGAAACCATGGAACTTAAAGGGGCTCTTTGCGCTCCAGTAAAACTCTGTTATGAGATGAGATGATGAGCAAGGAATGAGGAGAGGAGATGATGGAAACAGAGAAGAGGAAAGTGATGTGCACAATGCCATAATAACTAGCTTTGTTCTGCTTTGTCAATTCCGCCTACATGCAAAGGGAAGAAAATATGGAAAAATAAATAAATAAAAATTATTGTCTCTGGCAAACAACTCATGCCTGCCTCCAGGCTAATATTTTTCCTGCATTTTGTAAGATGAGGATCTCTGTGGATTTGACCCTTTGAAGCATCTCTATCATGACCTCTATCTGACAGCTTTGCACATTTGCTCTACATAATAAAGCAAAGCAAGCAAAGCTTTAAAGAGGTCACATTATTCTTTTGGGGTATTTCCCTTTCCTTCTGTTTGTTATATGCTTTTTTGTGAATGTTAAAGAGATAAAGCCAACTTCTACAGAAGAAAACTCTACTGAGCTGCCAGGAAAGACCTTGTTTCTGTCCCGGGTTTTCCTCTTTCACAATGAAAGACTTTGCGTAATGCCATAAAACTGCAAGTTTGGTACGTTTCAAATATGCTCTGCCATTTTTGACCATTCAGCTGACAAATTAGAACTGACGGAGCTTTGCAATTTACTGGAATTTGGATGATACAGGGATGATAAGGCATTAACAAAGTAGTAACACCGCTAAATCTTTACTGAGGAGGTGAAAAAAGCTAGACCTAAAACCTGAAGAAATCTGCTTGTCAAATCTAAAAATACCCTGAAAATACTGAGACCTTTTTAAACTGCAAAAAGTATGTTTCGTTTTATACAGTACGTCTACTGTAGCTTCATGGGCTTTAAGTCGCTCTACACCTAAAGTAACAGACTATAAACTAATTATAATGTTAGTCAATCATTTTTACAGCTGTTGTTGTCGACCTTGTAGCTTAGGTTCATGTGAATGTTTGCCTTGTGTAATTGTATCCAATCTTTGTTATGGGTCAAAAATGTTGGCATAACTCCCCACTAATTTATGTCAGTCATTGTCTTTTCATGTGCAAGGTTTATAAATTTCTTTTTTCATAATTTTTCAAAACACTGAGTGGTTCTTTCTTTCTTGTTTGTACTGTAAATAAAAAATATTTCAAATGCACCACAGAACTTTTTAAAATTTTCTCAGTGACGCATGCCCTATTGACGGCTAAACTAGCATCCATCTTGCATCGTACCTGTACTGTGAGCTCCCCCCAGCCAGTCAAAGACAGTCTTATCTTGACTCTTTTTCTGTCCCTTCCTCTCTTTCTTTTCCTTTCTTCCTGCATTAATGTTTTCTTGTGTTTTTTGCCAAATCCACCATGGTGCGCGATCAATACACCCGGTAAGTTCATATCCGTTTGCTAGCATGTGACATGGTGTGCAACTAGTAGTTGGTTGCAACGTCATGCCACGCCTGGAAAAAGTTGCATAAGCCCCTTTCAGACATGCACTGGAAAGCAGCAATACTGCGGACTCTGTCCTTTATAACGCCTGCATTCAGACATGCGATCCGCTCTTTGTCCAGCCGGTACATGTAATGGACATGTACCGGCTGGACCCCATGTCATAAGAGCGGAAATGTTGCGGCACGTTGTATTGGCTGAACGCACAAGAAAATGTTCTGGACAGAGTTGAAGGGAGAGAGGGACTGTGCTGACTTTTCTACAATTCCTGATGTCTGAAAGCACGATGCAAGTCCGAAAACGGCTATAGTGTAGTTTTTCAGCCTCAGGACGCTGCTGAGCAGTGACGGCTTGAGAAGTGTGCATAATGAATACTGGTGTTCCATTGACACCAAATCAGAAACCCGGATTTTTAAGGGCAAAAAGGTACATTGTGGGTCTTCAAAAAGACACTCATTCTGTTAATTGGTGATGCTAAATTGCTTGCAAGTACTGTATGTGTCTGTGATTATCTGACTCTGTGTGAGACCTGTGTAAGTCACAGCTGTTGGCTGCTGCTCTGATCCATTTTAACAAATCAACATAAGGCGCCTTCCACAAATGCATCTCAACACCAACCTTGACAATTATTGAGTCAAACTTGTACCTGCGAAATGATGCTTCAAGTGTACTCACGTATGTAGTCAGTGGTCTCCTGCACAGTGTCGGTCTTCAGGAGGTTGTCAGCCAACATAAAAGCACCGGTTTCCACAGTGTCGAGGAGGAGAGTAGCTGAGTGCAGCTGCTCGCTTGTGGGCAGCTCTCTCCACGCCGTCTGGGCTCGTGGATGCAGCAAATTATTAACCGTCTCCACCATAGCCTGAGGCAGCGATAAAAAGACGGAGGTTACATAGCTGAAGCTAATGCTAACATTGTTATTTCTTTCAATCAATGCCAAATTGAAAATGAAAGTACATCTATTCAGAACACAAGCGACACCCAAACTACTGCAGACAGCAACCAGCAGGATGCAACAATAAGAATGCAGTATTCTTTTTTTTTAATTTTAATTAATCATGGTTGATAGATCATGGCAATCAAGACAGCAAAACGTAAGCAATGCAAATGTGGCATTCCCATGCAGATATAACCAGAGCAAAAACAAGGTAGCTTAAGAAATTAGATCAAATACATTTCTTTACTGTCGACTTTGTAATGTGTACAATCAACTTTCTTTTCTTCATATGAAGGAAATCACAGATGTTCTGAAATTGGAGCTAAGTTAATTAGCTGATTGCAATCACCATGTGTCAACATCTCTAGACCTGGTTCAGCTTCTCTTATTCCTTCTTTTTTTTCCACCCCCTTTCTTTATTTTTAAAAGTAACTCTTATCTTCGAGTTGGAAAACTTGTGCTTGAGGGTATGAGAAGAAATTAGAGTTTTATCAGATAATGTCTGCTGGTTCACATCCAGCCGCACCGAGCACTTCTGAATCCAAAAATATTACCAAAACAAAAAGAGAGCGGTTGGCTCACATGCTGCAGATGAAATGTTTTCCATGAAACAATGCTGATTTTGTCTTCAGCTCACATTCCCTTATGCTCTAAAGAATTCAGCTCCTCCTTTTCAGACGTGAACGCCGCACACACATGGCTGACACACATCTCAGAAGACCCGTAGAGAGATAAAGAGACAGAGAGAAGAGAGAGCTGGTGCAGAGGGTGAGGAGGAAGGGAGGGGGGAAGGAAGAAGGGGAGAGCCATGGGAGAGCGATAAAACAGTCCAGTGAGTCCATGGTGACAGGCGTCCACTGGGAGCAAGAGAGGCGGAAAAGCGAATACAGGTGGTATCAAACACACACATCTCACACTCCCCTCTGTCTCCTTATTTTCTCCTGCTCAGTAAACCACCCTCCATGCAGACACACTCCCACCCTTCGCTCATCTCTTACTCATCTTTCAATGCTTCGTACTGCCTCTCTCTTGAGGAGGGTGGATGGGAAAGTGGAAAAAGTAACACAGGTTCCATTATACAAGCAAAAGGGGTCTCTAGAGGGGAATTGCAAGGGCAGAGAGGAAGAATGAAGGAGGTCAGTTTATTGCCATTCACACATCCACCGTTTGACTTCCTTTTGGTCTCTGTCACTCAGTATATGCGAAGATGTGAGAGATCAGAAAAGAGGAGGGAGGACGGTAGTGGTAAACACTGTGCTCTGTGTATGCAGCGGATAATACAAAACGCTAAGGAGACAGAAGATTATGAATCATATACTATAAGTGTTGACTGAAGTGTTACAAAACATGAAGTTGTCGTGTGGAATTAGAACTAATCCTGTTTATTTTGAGAGTGTTATATCTACATGTAGTTACAGTAGAACACACAAAAAAACTGGTGCTTCGCCAACAAACTAATATGATAATATTATGTCCTCTTTTAGCACTAGCAGCTAATTAGCAGGGATGCATACTGGATGAGTTTGGGAGGACCACATGTAAACAAAAACTAATTAATCTACTTTTTCAGCAAACAACCAGAATAAGCAAAAGTGGATGTGAAGCATACACACGGGCGCACCAAAGAACTTGTTTTCTAGCCACATCCTTTTCAAACTTTGACAGAAGGATACAAGCAACACCATTAAAGAAACTAAAACAAAACAAAACAAAAGGAAAATAAAGACTCTACTTTTTTAGTATTTTTGTGGTATTGCCCATCTGTGAAACACAAAAAGGCAAAAATCTGAGAAATCACAACTCAAATGACAAGTTGTAATAAAGATATTGCTAAAATGATCAACAACTGTTTTTAGCAACTGTTTTGATAACTGATGATTTCATCTTGGAAATCTCCAATCAAAACTACGGCAAAAAACAAACAAACAAAACAAAACAAATCAAAACAATTGATCACTTATATGATCAGAATAATAATCAGGAACACATTTTATTTGCCATGTATGTTCAGCCATCAACAACACCTCAGCAATAATGATGTTTTCTAAGTTTAAAGGGGCCTTTTTAAACACATCATCAAATGTTGTTCATTTAGTGGTAAAACTACCAGCCAGGTTATTAGATACTGAAAAGAACGAGCACCTAAAGCTCTAAAAACAAACCACCAAATACTGTGTGCTCAATATAATGCTCAAACCGTTCTCATCAGGTATTTCTGACCCCTGTCGCAAAAGGAGTTAAATCAAGTTTTTATATTGTATTTGACTTGTAGAGGAAAGAGTATGCAACTCTAGCAAAAACTGTTGAAGTGAATCCAACTCACATATTTCTTCTTTTAGACCATGACCACAGCTATTTGATGGTCAACATCAGAACGTACAAAGCCTTGGCTCATTGTTGTGCACATCTCCTTTGGTTAAGACTCCTGCAATGTAAAGTCACTTTTAGTATAAGAGCTATTTGTAAAGTTTGCAGTACTTTAGTCATTAGTATAAGACTACTTTCAATTGTGCTTGGCAGCAGGTGACTATTTTTAAACAGAAAAACTGTGCAGCGGTTTTAATGAATTTTACAATGAAATATTGTTTGATCCAAACATTGCTCTCAAGCTCAAAAACGCTTTACAATATTTGATTTAAAGAAAATACTAGCAGGCAGCAGTTTGCAAATGCTACATTTGGCAATGGCAAGTACCGGGTGAGAGGCAGGGCTCACCCTTGACTGGTTGCCAGGCCATCGCAGGCACTGTGTATCATGTTCTAAATATCTTTCAATTGATTTTTTTTACTGATTTTTAAGTTACTTTCATTAAATTTCAGTAATATATTGAAATGTATTGCGTGAAATTATTATGCAATTTGACTTGATGAGAGGATATATTTCATATATAGGTTTTACGACAGCAGTTGTTACCGGTTGAATATGGAATATGGATACAATAGCGGAAAAACTGCATCTTTTCCACCCTTAAAATCAGCTTGGGATGTGATCATGTCTTTTTCAGAGGACAACATGTCTTGGCATGTCTACTCTGACTGCTATATGCTGTTTAGCACATCTGATATAAGACTATTTAAACTGTAAGCACTTTGACCAGAAAACTACTCTTTACAAGAGGAATGAAATGACACAAGGTTGCAGACAGGTGGAAGTATCAAACTATCGCTGCATTCTCATTGTTTTCCTTTGTGGAACATTGAAATGCATCACTTGCTAATCAGGTTGCCTCTGAACCTTGCTTATTTAACCCCACAATGTGATCTGATCTGAGCAGCAGCTCTCATACTGTAACCCTCACAGCCAGCAGCTTTTTGTACTCCCCAAGCTCCCCAGTGGCTTAGAGCCACAGCTCCTCACATTAAATTCTTCTTCATCTAGCTTGTGCATAAGTGAAGGTTCCTCTTGATCAGGGTAATCCAAATCTGGTCCTCGAGCCCCGCTGCCCTGCGGGTTTTAGATATTTCCCTGCTTACACGCACTTGGCTCAAATTACTCAAACATCAACAGGCTCTT
Organism: Atherinomorus stipes; assembly: GCA_023101725.1. Lineage (NCBI taxonomy): Eukaryota > Metazoa > Chordata > Actinopteri > Atheriniformes > Atherinidae > Atherinomorus > Atherinomorus stipes. The sequence goes on from JALJCO010004422.1 coordinate 276,791, forward strand.
AGGGAACTTGAGCATAAGCTGTTGAGGGAATCCCTTTTCATTTGATTCAGGTAAGAGTAGAGAAACATCTAAAAACCTGCAGGGCAGTGGCCCTCAAGCACAGATTTGGATAATCCTACTCTAACTTGTACTATAGCCACTGGTTCCCCATGAAGCAAGCCAATGATGCAAAATATCAGAATTAATTCTTACTGTATCTTCTGTAAATGGGACTGTATGACCTCACCTCTTTAAGATGGTAGGTGGTGCTTTGCAAATTTAAAGCATATTTCTATAGTTGTTACATTCATTGCAAATTTTGTCATTATATACTGAAAGATAAAATTAAATTAGCCTATAGGCATGTTGACAAAATGACAGATGTTTAGTGAGCCTGGATTTTGGCGATATTATACACAAATATATATGTTTTAATGGAAAACACATTAAAGGTAATAGTCTCAATGCTCAATATGGTTAACTCTTGATTTTAAAAAAATCTAAACATATCATATAACCTGAATCATCTTAATTATCTAGTTTACTTGCTGTTCACCTGCAACTTATAATATGCAGAACTATGCAGAACACCGAAGCTCACCTCGTTTCTTTCCCCCTAAGGTGATTCTTAAGTTTTACATTTTTAATTCCTCACTTCCAGCTGATCTTGTTTTAGTTAATTCAATTGAGTTAAAGTTTAATCAGTCTAATTATTCTTAACTGATTTGGTTATCTAACTTTAATGCCTTTTTAGGACATTCATTTTCTCTAATTTTCCTTTTATTCTGTTGCCAATAAGGCTCCCATGCATTAATTTTGAATAAATATTGAGTGGCACATTCTGCACATGCATGTGTGCTTTTATTATGCGTCGGCATAGTGTGTGTGTACAGTATGAGTGGGGAGGGGGCACTAGGGGCTAGGAGAAGGGTTGTAGTGCATCATTCTGCTCCACTTGCTGTACAGTAGCAGCCAAGGAAACAGACAGAGAGGAGGCTGTTCGGTACTCTTGGCACGGCAAATCTGAGAGGAGTGGCGCTTCCTTTGTACCACTCGCTCTGCTGATGCTGCTTGCAAAGCACCTACTTTGATGTGTTCTAGATAACCCTGCTTTTCTTCTCTCATTTAACTTTCAATTGCTTCTTATTGTACTTTTGACTATCTTGCATTTTCAATTTCATTACATTTCTTTCCATTGAAATGTGATGCGCTGGCCCCACGATTACATCTGCAGAGGGGAGAGATAGGTTAAGAGAAGAAGGGGTTTGATTTCCTTGAAGGGTCCAGACATCTCAACACCCGAAAGTCAGAGAATGGAAAGTACGTGTTTGTGTGGGCATGTGTGTGGGAGTGTCAGTAAGGCTCCGATGCCATTGGTGACATTTCTATCCACACAAGTGTGAGGACTTGAGGGCTAAAGTGGAGACAGGGCTTTTTTAGGGGTCTTCAAAGAGGAGAGAAACTCTGCAGAGACAGATAAGGGTGTAGTTTGTGTGAGTGTGTGAGTTAGCGCTGTGTGTGTTGAAGAGAACCTACGTATTGCAGAGAATGCACGGGGACTTGCACACGCGTACACACAGCGTTTATGTGCACACATACATGGACACACAGTCGTAAATGGGGCAGAAGTGAAATGCTTTGAAGCGTTGGGGTAATCCAGCGTAAACAGCAGCAGCAAGACAGACTTGGGCTGGGCTGGTCTTCTACTCCCAGCTACACGAGAGGAACATGGGCGTACTCTTCAGCACATGCGCATGAGTGTATGGCATGTGTATACCCGCTCAGAATAAAGTGTAAAATGACAGAGTTGGGATGTTGGAAATATGCAAAGGGCCAAAAGTAGAGGAAAGAATGGATTTACTCGCCTGGCTAAGCTCTGAGAAAGTGCATGTTCTGTGTGTGTTGTCATCAGAGAAGCGGGCATATCTGCCATTTGTTGTTTGGAGTTTGTCTTCTCTGACAGATGAGTTTGCAGCTAAGTCATCGTTTAAATTCACACTACGACATGTTCTGACCTGCCATCCATAAATAGAGGGCAAATTAGAGATTGTCATTGAGCATCACTGCCTCCTGACTGCCCCCATTATGGTTTCACTGTCTCTCGTATTCCATTCCTCTCCATTTCTCTAATTCCTGGTCCATCCTCCCCTGTTCTTCTTCCTCTTTCTACCTGGCAGATTACCCCCCCTCCCTCCATCAGTGCACCCTAAAGCATCAAAGCCTCTCCACATCACCAACTTCATCATGAATAAATTGCCAATTTGGTATACATGAAACAAGTCCCCAGCTCCCCAAACGAAGTGAGTGAGGAGGAGGGATGAAGCGTGAGAAGGAGAGAGAAACAAAGAGAGAAAAGGAGGTAGAGAATTCAATTATTTTTTGTCTCTATTAAGAACCCAAACCTCCTGCCCACTCTCCTCACTTGGCAATTAGTGTTGTAGATAATTAACGAGAAGAGGGCAGCACCACGCCACATCCCTAATCACGCACATTTCTATCTGGCGGAGTAAGGCACTGTTGTTATAATTTTGTCTCACATAACTATGGCTAATTATGTAATCGATTGAGTGCTAGACCCGAGGTGTGTGGTGGACATTTGGGAACCTGTAACCAGCTGTGTGAACGTAGCCGTTCCCTTCAAACATGGCATCACGGCAATTGGCCACACATACGCCTGCCGGCCCTGATGTGACAGTATAAGATCATTGTTGGAAAATATATTCATATATTTGTGTCGTGTGTGTGTGTGTGTGTGTGTGAGTGTCAGCTTGCATATAGTCCTAAGCCATGTTCTATGATGTGACATTGCTGACTGGTGCTGACGTTAAGACTTTTCAGGGGAGAGTGGAGAAAAGCCTGCATCAGGAGAAAAAGAGCAACCCCATCAAGTGTGTGTGTCTGTGTGTGTGTATGTGTCAGGAGGGGGGTGTAGGGGAGTTGTAGACAGAAATCTCTGCAGTCTATCTACACCACATGCATGAAGATGTTTGGGTCCTTTGATGTTCTGAATAGTGATTTTTAGTTGACCACAAATGCGCCCAAAAGATGTTAGATGTTCTGTTAGCAGCGTGAGCGCATGGCGCCGACACAAACAAGCGTCAATACAAGCTGACCAACAAGGACAAAGAATAATTAATACTGAGTCACAAACCCAAGCTGGTATTATTCTAAGGGACTGAGGCCGCGATCAAGATCTGTGTTACAGAGTATCCATCATACTCAGTTACTTCTCTCTGTTACGGTAACAGAGATGACATTTTAGTGAATGGAGATGGATAACCAGTCATTTGGTTCTAGGCAGGCCTGTTTACCATTCTGCAAGCAAATCTGCTAAACACATGCGCTGGTATTGCTATTGATCATGGCCTCTTACCAGTAGTTTTGATTTTAAATGCAAAAAAAAAAAATCATAATAATACAAAAATACAATGAATGAATGAATAAAACTAAAAACAAAAGAATATTAGTAAACCCTTTGAGGAGACTAAAAGATTGATACGTGTGTGTGTGTGCATCTGTGTGTTTTCCATTGATGGTGGTACAGACTGTAAACCAGGAGCTGGACAAACCTCTAAAAAGACTGAGCTCCTCAAAGGGTTGGACTGAAAAATCATAAGACAGCTGCTGCAGCATAGAATTAGGATTCTATGTCGAGCGTTGTAATGTGTGGTCACACACACACGCAAGCTTGGCAGATTACATGCTGACAGTTCAAAAAACAAAACAAAACAAAGAAAAAGACATGAAGGACCATGGTGTGGCAAAGTAATCGACCGACCCAGAATTAAATACCTGTGTGAAAAATCTGCAGGACCTTTCTCTCTTCTGAAGCTGCAAATTCAAACAATTCAGCTGTTAGCGATGCAACACCTCTCAATCACACACAAATACACGCACACACAAAGGCATTTTCACCCACTTCATCCACAGTACGCAAAAACACTTTGGTGACCAGAGTATATTGTTATTTTCCTCACTTGACTCCTTTTTTTTTTCATTCCCTCTACCATAATTGTCTTTTGGATCTATTTCTACTCTTCCTTCCTCTTCTCCTTCCTCATTGACTTCATATCCGCAACTTCTGTCAAGTGAATTGATGGCATTAATTATAAAACTACTCATGCATGATTGGTCATTTTCATTTTCCTAACAAAAAATAGCGCAATAAATTAGTCTATCACTCAATTAGATGCATACTGTATGTAATTGGGACATTACTGAAAAAGGAGAACTGCTTTCTTCTTTTCATGTAGGACATATTTCTAAAAAATCCAACCTTTTTTTAGGCTATTTTGTCAGTTTAAATGATTCAACTTACATACCCCAGTTTTTATTCATGGTCTCTTTATCATTTTAACTCAACAGGGGAGATGTAAAGTTAAGAAGAAAGGAAGGCTGGGAATAAAGCAGACCACATTAGTCAGAGGCTAAAACTGAATCAAAACTGCTGAAGACCAGAAATTAAATGCCAGCTGTCATTGTTGACCTGAGCAGACAATCAAGAAACAGTCCAGTAGTAAAATCGTGGGAGAATCAGCTCTACGTTTTCTATTTGTGACCAAAATACTAAAGTTTAGGTTAAAATGTTTTCTGTAGTGGCAGCTGCAAGCAAGTTTTAAGTTTGACAAAATTCAGTAATAGTTTCCATATCATAGACTGGCTCCGTATTCACACTCCGGCCACTTTATGAGGTACTGTTCTGTGGGCGCAAATGCTTTGTTGATGCCAGAGGTCAAAGGAGAATGGCCAGACTGGTTCGAGCTGATAGAAAGGCAAAGTAACTAAATAACCACTTGTTACAACCGAAGTATGCAGAAGAGCATCTCTGAATGCACAACACGTCGAAAGGGGAAAATTAGTAAATTTTTTACCTCAAAAAAAGTTTTTTGGGATCCCCATGGGGGTAAAAAAAAATTTTTGGGGGGGGATAAAATTTTCCCCCCCCGCCGGGCCGGGGGCTCTGGCGGGGGAGAAAAAAAAAATAACTTTGCCGGGGCGGGCAGAAGTAGAAATAGCGAAAACGAAAGTAAGGTACTGGGGTCCCGTATCTCCCGAGCTGCGTGCAGCGCTGAGTGGAAAGAGACAACCAACGATAATTGGAAAAAAAAATATATTTAATTTCCATCCCCTCACCACGGATACATGGCTCCTGAAACAAACTTAACTTTGTCGGAGGGGAATGAGGGAGGTGGCGGTGGGGGGGGCGGGGGGGGGGTGAAGGATCACTGAGTGAAGAATAATTAATAATTGCCACAAAAAAAAAAAAAAAATAAAAATTTTTATTTTTATCTGCTACCCCAAAAAAAAAAAAAAAAAAATATAATACACAATAAATAGCCGAAAAAAGAGGGGGAAAAAAAGAAAAAAAAAAAAAAAGAGAGGATTGGGGGGAGGGGGGGGGGGGGGGGCGGAGCAAAAAGGGGGGAAGAAGAAAGTAAAAAAGAGTAAAAAAAAAAAAAAAAATCCAAAAAAAAAAAAAAAAAAAAGAGAGAGGGAGAGGTGATCTGGGGGGGGGGGGGGGGAGAGAGGGGGAAAAGAAAAGAGAGAGAAAGGGGGAGGGGGGGGGCCGAGAGGAGGTGATGTGGCCTTAAGGTGGATGGGTTACAAAAGCAGAAGACCACACCGGGTGCCACTCCTGTTCTTCAGCTAAGAACAGGAAACTGAGGCTACATTTCGCACGGACTCACCAAAACTGGACAATAGAAGATTGGAAAAATGTTGCCTGGTCTAATGACTTGATTTCTGCTGCAACATTTGGATGGTAGGCTCAGAATTTGGTGTCAACAACATGAAAGCATGGATCCATCCTGCCTTGTATCAACAGTTCAGGTTGGTGGTGGTGGTGTAATGGTGTGGGAGAGATTTTCTTGGCACACTTTGGGCCCCTTAGTACCAACATGGCATGGTTTAACCACCACAGCCTACCCGAGTCTTGTTGCTGACCATGTCCATCCCTTTATGACCACAGTGTAGCATCCTCTGATGCTACTTCCAGCAGGATAACGCGCCATGTCATAAAGTGCGAAACATCTCAGACTGGTTTCTTGAACATGACAATGAGTTCACTCTACTCCAATGGCCTCCACAGTCACCAGATCTCAATCCAACAGAGCACCTTTGGGATGTGGTGGAATGGGAGGCTCTCATCACGGATATGCAGCCGACAAATCTGCAACAACTGCGTGATGCTGTCATGTCAATATGGAACAAAATCTCTGAGGACTTTCCAGTACCTTGTTGAATCTATGCCACGAAGGACTAAGGCAGTTCTGAAGGCAAAAGGGGTCCAACCTGGTACAAGGAAGGTGTACCTAATAAAGTGGCCGGTAAATGTATAGAGCTTTGTTGATTCCCACCATGTTTCCAGTTTAATGAACAGAGGCATACAGTAACATAGTAGCAATGTGAAAAGCAAAATGAAAAAATTTAACTGTTGCAATCTATATACAGTAGGGCATCTAATGTGGCTGATTTGCAGACCGTGTTCCTGAGTTAGCTGACGCACTAGTTTAGACTGAAGTTTAGACAAATGCGTAATGCATTCACCTGCTCCTTTCAGATCAGTTCCTACAGAGGACTTCCAACCTTGCGCTGTGTAACAAACCATCAAGCGAATCGGGTTAGTCAGTCAGCCAATCCCAATTAATCTAATTCACTATCGTTTAATGCCTATTTGAACAAAGTAAAACATTTCTGTGGTATGAAAAAAAAAGAAAGGAAAAAAGATCTTTTGAGTTTACTTAATGTAAACCTGAAGTAAGGACTCAGTCTTTTTGTCAACAGCATCTTTATAGCAAAGCTAAAAGACTCAAGTTCATTTAATAAGCTATGACATCAAATCTGTCCCAAGTCCGTGCTGTACAGCTCAATGAAAATAACAGACGGTGTTATATTCAATTTAGGTCCTGAACTAAAGAGAGTTGACCTTGCCAAAGACTAAAAGCAGTTATCTATCTTTGTTGCGTAGAACATATTTTGAAGAGGCGCACAGAGATGATAAAATAATGTCTAAAAGCAGCCATTCATCATGCAGAAATCGGTAACATTACATTTGCTTCTTCATCAAACTCTGCACACAGACTTCTTTTTTTTAACCCATAAGAATAAGTGAAAGGCAAAAACACTAAAAACGTTTGCCATTTCATTTTTTGTAACTCAAAAGAGTCCCACTGTTTCCTCTTTCCCTTCTCATGCCCCATTCCCTAGATTCCTGTCATTAAGTTCTCTCCATACTGATGCTTGCAAGAAATCCTTCATCTCACTCCATGACTCATTATGCATTCATCTCATGTTTCTTGAGGCAGTACCTTAGTGAGGCTGCGGGCAGCACTGTCCTTGCCCCCGGGCGTGAGGTTCCTGAGCTGGACATCCAGCAGCTCCACCAGTTGGGCCATGGCACGCACTGTGGATGGCACATCGCCAGGCCGCAAAAGCCCTTTGGTTTGCTCTGCCAGCTCCCTGGCCACTATTGCCGCTGTCTCGCCCGAGCGAAGCTGCAAGCCAAAGAAGATGGCACAAAAAGGAATAGAGATGGATGGCAGTAAAAAAAAAAAAGGCATTAAAGGTGAGAAGTGAAAGGAAAGTTGCCAAAACGAGAAAAAGTTTGCAAGTGCAAATGCCAAATGGAGAAATGACAGCATAGGAGGGAAATGGATGAAGTGACACACATAAATACCAAAAAATGAGGTAAAGTATGAGAGAGAATAAAGAGGAGGAAAAATTAAAGTGCATTCAGTGTTGTTCCAGTAGCTCATGTTGTGTTAAAAATTGTTTGAATATTGTCAATTCAAAGTCTGATTTTGATCAATTCCTACTTTAAATGATAAAAAGTTTCAAAAAGAAAGAAAAGATGCTTGCTTTTTTATGAAAGACAAAAAACCTCGAGGCTCAGACAAAAAAAAATCTAAAATCCTTCAACATTTTAGAAAACACAACAAAACAATTTCTTAAAAGAGCATCACCTCAGAAAACAGTAAAACTTAAAAAAAAAAAGACAAACATTTCATACCATGTGTATTTTTAGATTTGATTTCTGTTTTTAAGTGCTTTTTTCTATGGAAGGCCTGAGAGGTACAGTAAATAAGGTTCGATCAGTATTTGAAGTCTTGGAAAAAAAGTTTTTTCTCTGACTTCATCATTTGTAAACAGGTAAGAGGGGAAAAAGGCTTCCAAGTGAAAAAAAATATGGATTTGGGGAAATCTTTCCAATTTTTTCCTTTATTTAATTTTTTTAAAATCAACTATTTATTTATTTATATTTTTGTCTGTCCTTTCTGTAGAGATGACAGAAAAAAGTTTGTTTTTTTTTTTTTTGTTATGTTTCATTCACTCCTCTGTTTTGCACCCCAGGGCCACCGTAGCTCTTAAAGGGGGGGGGCGAGGGGGGGGGGGGGAGGGGGGGCCCCCCCAAAAAAAAAGGGGGTTGGTTTTGGGGGGGGGGGGGGGAGGGGGGGGGGGGGGATTATAAAAAGAAAAAAAAAATACCTAAACCGGAGGAGGTGTCATGCTGAATACCGGACGGTGGATAATAAGACTGACCGAACGAAACCCCGGCGCCCTGGGCACTCCACCCGAGCCTCCCCTCCGCCTCACCCCCCCCTCCCCCTCGAGGACACGGAACTCGCTCCCCTCCGCACCCCCCACTGTCCCAGCCAGAGGCAGGCCCGAGCGCCCTCCCCACCGCACCCCCTCCCCCGAACCGTGGGGGAAAGAAAAACCTCCTACACCCAAAGTGTCTTGAAGAACAACTTTTCGTAAGATCTCCCATGCAACAACAATGGATTTGTTTCTAAATTAGCCAATCATGGTGTCTGTTTGCCTATTGAGATAACAGCAAACTGTGAATCAGTGACCTTAGTAGACATTTCCACTTCCTCATAGCTACGCCAAATCTTAAACAAGACTTAAGGTTAACAAATGAAGATGGATACATGGCCTGGATCTCTCCCTGTGGCCACTGCTTCTTCATGGGTGAGAAAAACTGCTGCAGGGCTATATCCATAACACACACTCTTATTCCAGGGCTCAGTGGGAACTGCAAGAGCCAGCGGCAGCATTCAGACTTACTTTCTGCATGATGTGGTTGACCCAGGGTGACGTGCAGTTGCTGAGGTCAGGGCCTTGGGGATCCCAGTAGCCCAAATGGGCCATGCACATGTATGTAGCCACGCCTGCAAGACAAGCAAAGCAAACAGGGTTAGACAGTGCTGACATTCACCAGGAGACACTAAGACTCTCATGCTGCTTGGCATTTTGTGTTCACAGTGTCTGCTTGTGTGACAGTGGTAACTGAGGGATGGAGGAATCTTTATCATAAGAAAATTTGAGATAAAGAAGAGCACTTTTTCCCGATTTTGATTCCCCAGTTTTAACCAAAAGATTGAAATTCATAATATCAAAATCATGCATTCATATGAAGGCGAGCATTTCCTAATCCATTTTAAATGTGCTGCAGATATTCAGATGTGGATATATTTATCTGTTGAGGTTAGTGAGGAGTACGAGTTATTTCAAGTACGAGGTGGCACATCCAAGTGTGCATCTCATAAAACATGCACTATCTGTGGTGAATAAACACACTAGAGCTTTTAAATGCTTTTTTGCAGAACTTGGCTGCTGCTTTTGCTTTTGTATGTAGTTATCAGTTATTATTATGCCTTGTGAATCATCCCTAATGTGACTACATTTGCATTTCTCTTTATTTGTTTGAGTTTGGTAAATTTATATTTATATATAAGATGTAGCAAATACAGGAACGATTGTTTTCATGTGCACACTTTACAAATGTAAGTGCTCAGGCTAATTTGACCCTCTGCTATCCATCTGCACATGCATCTTCCTTACCCAGCGTCCCCACAGGGCAGGGCTGCTTGGCAGTCTGTCCTTGTTGTGTCCGGGGCCACGATATGTCGGCCATCACCCTTGGACTGCAGAAGTCTTGGGGAGGCAACGCAGGGGGCTGTGGGACAGCTGGGTGGCTTTGCACTGGAGGGGATCGCCCCCCTTTCTGATTAGTATCAGGGATCTGATTGGTGTCAGAGGACGAGCCTCCGGGAGGAACCAGGATGGGCTGGCGGACTGTGGTGGTCGTCCGGTACCGCTGGCCGGGCGATGTGGTGAGGAGAGGCCTCGGGGTGGTGTAGTAGGGAGGAGAACGTGTGGTAGTGGCACGGCTGGTTGATGAAGAGGAGGAACCTCCCCCGCCCACTGAACCGCCTCCTCGGTTAGGTGGCATCATCGGAGGTGGACGGAAGTCTAGCAAAAAGAGATAAAATGAAAAAGGAGTTAACAACTTGTTGCAAATTTGTTACAAACCATTTTGGGGCCTTTTATAATTCATATTCTTATTTCTTTTGATAAAATTAATTCATTACTTTGTTACTAATTTTTTACTATTATTTCTGGCTTTATTTTATATTATCATTTTTTGTCTATTTTTTTATTATTCATTAATCTAATATTTAATCATCTTCTTATTGTTGTTACCTTTTTTTACGGTATCTATTTTGTTTTCAAATAACTGTAAATAAATCTAGACATTAAGGGGGTTAATAAAGAGCAATCCTCTACATTAGCACCAAGTGATCTGAGCAATGGTATATAGGCATAAATAATATAATAGAGACACAAACATATTTGCAGGCATTCATTTACCCAGCACTAAATAATAGTGACAGCCAGTAGCTCGTGTTTCTGATCACTTCCAAATGTTTTATCCTTATCACTGTCGTCTCATGACAGTTATTCATCACTTTCCAGTGTAAGAATTTCAGAGCCAGTTCAATCACCAACAATATGACTGAATGTATGTGTCAAAGCGAAGCAGCTGCAATCGTCTCACAGCAAAAGTCAAGTCCTAAATAAGACCAATGATTTCTCTTTCCCGCAAAAGATTACCAGTCTTTCCTCAGGGACTATTACACAGCAGAGGTTCTTGCAGCCTAACTTGGCGGAAAAAACATTCTTTCAGTGTCATGCATGATTCATAACACCATGACTTCATGAGAGGCAGGAAGGCCACTTAAATGCATATGGCACACTCCTTTATTGTCAATATTTCATTGTAAAACAGCTCAATTATTTACATCAGCCATGTTTAAGGGAAGGATATAAAGAATAAATGGATGAGAGAATGGAAGAAGAATAGAGAGTATGTTTGTCAAGTGTTAATGCCCTTTTAACTTACTGTGTATTAGTCTAATTTCTTTCCTTCTGACTGGTGCTAGCATGCAGTTTTCCTCACTTTGCTTGACAATTTCTTTTAGCATCAGAGTCATTATGTGTAATTCTGTCGCAGGTGAAGTCTGTTTACCCAAGTCTGCATCTTTGCAGCAGCAAATGCATGACTTATCATAAATTATGGTTAAGAGCCTCATTGATTTAAAGTCATTACTGGCATCTGTCACAGGATGGATTTAGCATTATATGGTTAAGTTTAGCCTAATATATAGCTTAATATTTTGTAAACATTTCCACCTGCTGCCTTAAAATTTTACAACAGTTATGGAAATGAAACACAGCCTTTTCTGTGTACTTAAAATGATGTCCATGCTGTGCAAATTTTCAGAAAAGCTCATAAATGTGCAAATAGAAATGCAAGTAGGCGGTTTACAAATTGCAGCAGGTTCCATAGATCACAAAGGTATAAATATCATATAGCCTACAACCCCTCAGCTTAAGTTATTTCCCTGTTTTTTTTTTCAAATACATAAAGAAAGACATCTACAGACACACACACAAAAAAATAAAAAAAAACAAATATACATGTCTGTGTAAAACAAAGCCCTCTGAGGTCTCAAAAATGCAGCCATCATTTGCTGCCAGAAAAAGTATGAAGGCGCATTTTGAAGCTTAAAGTCTAACCTGATGTTAAAATTATTGATTTTCTGACTTTCAGCAAAGGTCTAAAGCAACTTTCTTTTTTTGTTTTTCTTGATGTGCCTAAGGCTACACTATGTACTACATACTGGCCATTGCCACTGAGGAGTTATAGAGTTGTCAACTCTTATCAAACCTGGATATTTGTCTGGAGAAAAGAGTGTGATTGCTTGAATTTCACCATTACAGCTTGATATAACCTGTAGAGTTAGTCACACCTACTGACATGTCATATGTTCTTTACACTCTGCGTATGGATGATATACTTTTAAGGTATAATCAGAGTGAGGACTTTGAGAAAAATATAATGAGATTACATTTCAGTAACTCATGAGTTGGGTTATGCAAATAATTTGACTTTACTGTTTTGGTAATTGATGTCCTTTTGCATGTTTGTTCCTTTGGGGTTTGATGGGAAGATGTGACAGTGGAGTGTGTGGGTGGCAAGCATGAGTTAGTACTAATGCTCTACTTTGAACTAAAAATGTCCCTTGTAGTTGATTTCAAGTCTAATTAAATCCACCAATTCTTACTTCCATCTTTCCCATCTGCTACATCACTGACGTCGATGCAACATCTCATACGTTCTCTTCTCTACCAGGAGTCAATGGAGTGTTTCTGTACCTAAACTCCTCTGCTCCCCTATCCTGAATCACTGCTGCCCTGCCTTATGCATTCTCCACAGAACATTGCCATCAATCATGCGTGGCAGCCGCGGCCTAGGGACAAGCTGTCAATCTGCCTGCGCTTGTGCGAGTGTGTGTACTTATGAAGCCGAGGCTGTGTGTGCCTATCTGGACTCAAATGGGAAGCTCCATTAGGGGGCCCTGCCACAACAATAGAAGAGTAATGGTGTGTGTATGTGTGCGTCTGAGGCTGATGTCTGCTGTCATTTGAGTACAGGCCAGAAAACACATTGGTTGGCAGCTTACCGGCAAGGTAACACAAAAGTGAGCAAGCATCACAGGCAAAGGGCCACAGCACCTTAATGCCAGTGAATCTCTAGCTCTCTTCTGACATTTTTCAACAGATTTCTTTTCTTTATTTTTCTGGCTCACAACTGTCTTTCAGTCTTTGACGTGTTCTTTATTCTACAAATACCATTTTTCATGTGTGTTCCCACTGCGTCTTTAGTTTGTCCTCCTTTGCTTGATCTTTTGCAGCGCTTTATTTTGCAATGTGATGAATTCATCACTTGCATCACTCAAGGCTGTGGGGAACTACAGGAGCATGACATAAGTTCATGAAACATTTATAAAAAAGAAGGCTAGGTTGTACTCGTGGGGGCTGACATATCTCTCTACATTCAAACTTTGGAGGCCTTGGGTAAATGCACCATGACAGCTATGGCTAACCTAAACATTGCGCTTTGGCGAAACTGATGTAGACAGGACAAGCAAGGAAAGAAAAAAAAAAAAAAAAAACAGGTACTATGCACTGTGCACGTTTGTGCAAGAAATGTGAAGAAACTGCTGCAGAAATGAAAGAAATTTGATTAAAAAAAAAAATAGGTACACTGCACTGCTGCTGTATTGGCTGTTTGCCTGTAAAATCCTCCAACAGCATTAACTATACTGTTTAAGTCTGGGCAGTGAGCTTCAGATCGATGCTACAGTAAATTAGACTTTCCAGCATTAATTAAACATTGCAACATGACAAAATTAATGGGCAATGAAATAAACTGTGAAGCTCTAGGCTGAATATCTGACTAACCCTACAAATAAATGTGTGAAACTCCTTCCTTAGCCCTCCACTCCAGTGTTTTAATGTTAATTTTAAAAAATCTGGTGATAATATACAGTGGGGGAAAAAAAGTACATTTTTCTCAGAAAATATATTTCTATTAAAGCTATTGGCATGAAATTTTCTCCAGATGTCAGCAACAACCCAAGTAATGGACACACACAAAGAAATCCTAACATTTATGTCCATAAATTATGTGTAATCAAGTGAAATGACACAGGGAATAAGTATTGAACACGCTTACTGAAATTTATTTAATACTTAGTGCAAAAACCTTTGTTGGTGATTACAGCCTTAAAGCACCTCCCGTATGGAGAACCAGTCAAATACATAGCTCAGGTGTGATTTTGGCCCATTCTTCCACACAAACTGCCTTCAAATCTTCAAGGTTCCAGGGGTCTCTTCTGTGAACTTGGATCTTCAGCTCTTTTGGATTGTGTGATTGACTGGACCATTCTAGCAGCTTTATTTTCTTTTTCTTAAACCAGTGGAGTGTTTCCTTGACTATACACTTGGGATGGTTGTCTTACTGAAAGATCCACCCTTTTTTATGGCAGCAGATTCTGGTCCAGTATGTCTCTCTACTTTTCTCCATTCATTCTTCCTTCGATGATATGAAGTCTGCCAGTACCGCATGGTGAAAAACAACCCACATCATGATGTTCCCACCTCCAAACTTCACTGTTGCTATGGTGTTTTTGGAGTTACGTGCAGTGCCATTTCTCCTCCAAACATGTTGTGTCTTATGACATCTGAAGAGTTCAGTTTTAGTCTCATCTGACCAGACTATGTTTTCCAGAATGTCATGGGTTTGTCCAGATGTTGTGTTGCAAAACATCTCAAACGAGCATCAACATCCTTTTTATTTAGAAATGGAGTCTTGCATGGTGTGCGTGCATGAAGGCCATGGCGGTTGAGTGCATTACTTGTTTTCTCTGAAACAACTGTACATACTGATTCCAGGTCTTTCTGAAGCTCTCCACGAGTGGTCCTGGGCTGTTGGAGAACTTTTCTGATAATTGTTCTGACTCCTCTGTCTGAAATCTTTTAAGGAGCACCTGGCCATGGCCTGTTTATGACGATGCCGTGTTCATTCCACTTCCGGATGATGGTCCCAATGTTTTTCACTGGAACTTTCAAGAGTTTAGGAATGCATCTGGAACCAATTCCTTCAGTGTGTTTGCAATAAGGTCTTTAGACAGCTCTTTGCTTTGGGATGGTTCTTGTCTGAGACCTTGGTGATGAGAAACCTTTTTAAAGGCATCAATCAGGACTAAACCAGCTGATATTACTTTGCACTGATAGGGGACAGGATTACTTTCTAGATACTGACAGACTCCAGCTGCTTTCTTTGCTTTTCAGATCTTTTTCTTCTCTATTTCTTCATGTGTTCAATACTTATTCCCTGTGTCATTTCACTGCTGTATATTACACATAACTTGATTTATGGACATAATTGTTAGGATTTCTTTGTATGTGTGCATTACTAGGGTTGTTGTTGACATCTGGTGAAAATTTCATGACAATATATTTTCTGAGAAAAATGTTGGTGTGTTCAATACCCCTTTTCCCCGCTGTATGCTTGTATACCAATATGATTTTAGCAAATTTGCTATCATACTGACGCAGATAGAAAGTGCTTGAAGGTGTTTGTATCGACAGCAATTTTATTTTATTCTGTTCTATTCTATTCTATTCTATTCTATTCTATTCTATTCTATTCTATTCTATTCTATTCTATTGTTTCATATTCCTGACCTGCAGGGAGCTCAGGGGAGTGTGAGACAATGGCAGGCAGGCAGTAAGCTTGTTCTTGAAGATGTCATCTGTCACCACACTGCAGAGACCACATAGATGCTGTCAGTCAGCCGGGGGATGCTAGTGCATCTCTGAAGTGTGACACCGTGCGAACGTGCACGTGTATATGACAGTGTGTGGCAGTGTTTCTCTGTTTGGGTAAGGTTGTCTGCCCGTCTCCCAACGGCTCGCTTACCCTGAACGCTCTTGTCGACTTCTTGCTCGGTAAACAAATGGGTCGTAAAATCCACAACACAAAAGGTGGAAGGTAGGGAGGAGAGAGGAGAGAAAGACGAACTTCCCTTGGCAAGTTTTCTGACGCCGCGAGAGCAACAGCAGCCAGACAGTGAGAGAAGAAACAGAAGCAAAGAGAAGAGGGATTTGAACTAAGACTGCAATTTCTCCAAAGCAGGATGAAGTGTCTATTCTTCTTAAAGTGCATGACGATTATTGGGTTTGCTAAAAAGTTAAGGCACGCAAACACACACATGCACAAACCATCTCAAACAGCAGGGAGGAATGGATCCAGGGGGGTAACAGCAAAACGATAATCTGACTGGGGGTCACAAAGCTTTCTAGGCAGGACAGCAGCACACACACTGAACAGGACTGCATACTGCGATAAAGCACTACCCCTATGGCTGGAGAGTGTGCACGAATACACACTTCCACAGACACATTCTTTTTTCTTTTTTTTTTGCTCAGTTGTGTGCACACTGTTACAGAAATGTGCTTCTCAAAACACGCACACACACACACAGATCCACTGCTTGTGGCAAGTGGCTCAAGCCTGCTGATAAGACAGAATGGAGCACTTCAAAGCAGTGATGCTTTAAGATAAAAAACAACTTCAACTAATAGAGCCTCCTTCAAAATGGCTGCCAGGCACCTCCCTGTTCCACAGCTAATGTTTCACATGCAGACACATGGCTGCTTACCCCCATCGGCTTTGCCTGTTGGTTGCATAATCATGTCATCCCTCTGCTGAGGTTTGAGGTACCTGCAGCAAATTTTACCATTTATATGCTTCTTTTTTAATCAGGAGAAGTTCCCATGTTCAAAGCATTGAGATAATGGGACGATGTAGTTTCCATTTCCCTGTTGTTTTTCTTTTTTTTTTTTTTATATAAGAATATCATCAGCATATTTCTTTAAAACCTGAATTTTGGCCACTGCTTTTCCACACTTCTGTTAAATCAGTAAAAATAACTAGTATGAATACACAGAAGACATCCAAGAAAATCCTGTTAACACTGGAACGAAAGATGTAGCCTTTAGCAAAGAAACCCAACGGCTATCCAGAAGTTTCCTCTACTTTTTTTTTTACCATGTTTCATAAACTGTTTTTCCACCTGCACATTTTCTACATTTTAAAAATGAAATCTAAGGAGAATAGGCCACACACTGTGCTAACTGCTCTTATCATTGTATTTACTTCCTGCAGGGCTGCGGGTTTCCCTTCCATCCTATTGTCCTGGCTGGGCCTGCTTAATTTGGCATCTGCTGTTTGGCAGAGGAGAAGTGGTGCAGAGGCCAAATGCACGCAGAGGGTCTGGCTGGGGCTATCCAATTGATAAGGACACACTGCAGGCAAAGAACAGGTGCAGCAGACTCTCTGAAGCAGAGTTCAGTCTCTGCTGACACGGCTGTGTCGTAATCTATTTGGAAAAGAGGGAGATAGGCAGAGTGGAGGGAAAGTGGAAGAGCAGGTGATGGATGCTCCTAGAGAAGACAAACAAGAGAGAGTAGGAGTGCAGAGTGAGGTATTAAACACAGAGTGTATTCATTTTGTGTAGTGTTGCGATGTTTATTGGTGTAGAAGGTTGCTGTATGACAAGGAGAGTCTGAGAGGCTGTATGGTTTTCCAGCAGCTCTAAATGTAAAACTCAATCCACCTAGACCTTGGTACTTATACTGTGCCAGCGTGTCCTTGTTCAACGCTGAAAGTTAAACTTACGATAAATAAAATTGCGATAAATAAAATCTAACACTGCTTCTGTTTGCCAAGCTCCACTTGCAAAACTCCCATGCATGGACATCTGCCGGACCATTTAGTCAGTAACACAAACAGATCGTGTACAGTGGTGTCCTTCAGCCTTCGGACCAGATATAAAATAGAAATTTAACAGCCTTTGCAAAAGTTTGAAGCGATTTCTTTCCTAACTTTTGATAAATTAGAATGAGATTTGTGTTTTATATTCAAGTGTGGATCATCAGTTTTTAACAGCAGATCCTGTCAGATGAAGCAGAGCTTACATTAATACACTGATGTCTAAGATAAGACCCCCTGATCAATAACTGTGGACCACAGTCTTAACATTGTCAGTCCAGCTTCACGCCACTGTTCATGTCGGCAGGTATGAGGTAATGGGCTCTATGCACGACTCCACTACTTCCTGAACTTAAGGTAGCTCCTTTTTTCCTTCTTTAAATTGGAAGAAAAAAATAACCGGTCTATCAAAAAGGGGAAAAGAATAAGAAAGGGAAGAAAAAGGTGGGGGGGCATTAGGACTCACAGTAATGGTGACCCCGCAACATGGCTCAACACTGTTGTATTCATCTTAAGCTTCTAGTGGTTGGATAGGTGGCAGCAGATTCAACATGTTTCCCTGGTGCTTGGCTCAAGTATTGTGGAGTACCTTTGTAGAGCATCATCTGTCTTGCAACCAAAATAGTTCCAAATAACCCACATACTGTTCTGTTTAGTCACAAGATCTTCTGCATCCACATTTTTGTTGCTACTCTCGTTACCTTAAGCCATCAGAGCACTCACTCCATATGTTCTTTTGCTGCAGCCATTAGCACCTACATAAAACAGGCATCCAAGATAGTAAGAGTCCATTTAATTTGCAATTAACCCCCACATGAATATACAGCAGCTTCACATAGTGTCCTTAAAATATGCAAATATGAAATACTATTTACACAGTTCAGGCAGTTGCTGCAATATGTATCCCACAAACTAATATCATGATATATAATGTAGATCAATTTTTCAGCCCTATTTTTTACTTTAAATACATTGACACTCCTGAATGCCCCTTGCAGCATGTTCTTCCATCAAACATTTTTTTGTCAAGTATTCTTTGATGTCACCACAAAAACACAAAACATCTTATGTGTATCAAACTCTAGGACCTTATATAAACACCTTCACTACTTCCTGTACTTAAGTCAGCTCCTGACCTCAATGACCACAACCACAATGGCCAGACACACCTGGATTAATCAGTTTGTGCAGTAATGAAAGACAGGAAACAAAGGAGCCGGCTTCAGTTCAGGAAGTAGTGGAGTTTTACATTACATTACATTTTGCATTACAACAGCATGACCACAAACTACCTGCTCTCCATTAACCACCTGTCATATGGAATACCCATGCCACCTCACATAATGTATAAGAAATTTTTAAGTACAAGATGTACAAATGCTGCAGAACAAAGCTAGAGTCTTTCATCAACTTTTAACCAACAAAAAACATCTTGAACACCATGCATATTCATTCTGAATGTAATACTAAGAGCTAGATGAGGTGCTATTTTGGTTGCACTTCACCAAACTATCATGCAATACTCAAGATAAAACATCTTTAATCTAATGTACACTCCTTGCAGATTTATAAAGTGCAGAATCATTATACACACTTAGTGAATCACAGATAAATATAATAAAAAGAGATCCCATGAAGTTACCCTGGAAACACCCAACCCCCCATCAAGCATTCCTGCTAAGAAACCTCCAATCTATGAGTTAAATAACCCTTTAAACATCTAAAATCATTTATCATGAAACCATCTTGTGGAAAATAATCATTCATGAGGGAAAAGAAGTGAGACTAAAGTTGAACTATAAAAAAACCTATAATTTTCTCATAATTTCATTTTGTTAGTTAAAGAGTTAAATGAACCAATAAAAGTTTTCATCCATGTTTGAATGTGGACACCCAGAGCCCAGGTCACTCATTAAAAAAAGAGAAATGTTTCAGAGAACAGACGGTCTCCCCATTTATTGACTAAGTGTGGGAAGAATGTAGATTTTCTCTCTGCACCTACGTGTGATAAAGGCCTATAGCAAGTATAGCCCCCCAGGAGGCCATTTAATGTACTGATAAGTTCTAAAGCTGTGTAAAGAATTCTGAATTCAAAGGTTTTCCCCTTTGTAAACCATCAAAACACATACTGTGTAAACATGCCTTCATTTTCACACACACAGAATCCACACACATGCACGCACAACTTAGTTTGACAAGCCAGAAAAGTGCTGAGGGTTAGTCTAATCAGCGATCTGGTGAAAGAGGGTCTCCACTTCAACCATTAACTGTTGTTATTCTCTCCACTTTAGCTTGTTTCCAAGATTTCCTGCACTGCTGCTGCTTGATTGCAATCTGGTGCCAAGGAGAAAGATGGAGGAGAGGAGAGGAGAAAAGGGCAGAGGAAAGAAGAGGTGGTGGGGGTGGCAAGGAGAAAAACAGGTGGAAGGGGTATAGAGACAATAGTTACTCTATGCTTGACTTCCTTAGGAAATGGGACTCTGTGATTTTAACTATAGAGTTCAAAGGCCAGACTTTAAATTTCTGTAATCTGACATGGAGGCAAGTAAAGGTCAAGTCCATTCATCTTTTTATAGTTGATGCACTGAAAAAAACTGTGACACAGTAAAATATTTGCAGTAAAATTGCTTCTTTTTACTTTTATGTCTATAATAATCCTAGTGTAATCAACTATACATTATGTTACTGCAGTGCAAGAATAAAGCGATTAACAGTGTATCAAATTTACAGTCGACTATGCTACTGTCTGCTTTGTCACTTATTAACCATTTTATATAGAATAATAACCAACCATTTTTATTTCTTTCAAAGTGAGATATGTGAAGAATATTGTCTACTGTTAGGAGAGAAAAAAACTTCAAATTTCAAATAACACATTATATTCAAAATTGTAAAATAAAAAAAAAAAACTACTTCAGGAAAAGCTATTAATGCTTGTGTTGGGTTTCTTTCTTTCTTTCTTTCCTTCTTTCTTTCTTTCTTTCTTTCTTTCTTTCTTTCTTTCTTTCTTTCTTTCTTTCTTTCTTTCTTTCTTTCTTTCTTTCCTTTTGCCAGCATGCACTATTGTTAAAGGGCAAATTGACAGGTTTAGCATAGGGTTTTTTGAAAAATGAGCTGCACACAAAGGCTAGGACAGAACTGCAGCCATTTTAAAATACAGAAGTAATTCTTCATAGGGCATATTTGCATGTCTGTTGAGCCAATGAAGTAAGATCATACCCATAATTCACAAGAAGTTATCATAAATTTTAGGTCAAAAATGAGTGCGAAACACAAAAAAGTACAGCGTAATTATTATCGTTCATACGTTTAGATCGACTTTAAAAGTTGGAAAAGTTGTGTCTATGCTAATGTCTTGCCTCCATTTATGTTTCACCCTGTGTGAAGTCACTTGGTGTTTTCTATTATTTGAATTTTTTTGTTTTGTTTTTTCTGAAGCCCCTCCCCCACAACCACCACCCCAAAAACGAAAAAAAGAAAGCCTTTGTAACTTTGCTATATGACTAAAGACTTTCTTTATCATTCCTACCATTTTGAACTTAGCTTCTAGGTACTACCCAAAAAATTTGAATATCCCGAAAAAGTTCATGTATTTCTGTAATTCCTCTTAAAAGGTGCAATTTACATATTTTTCAGACAACTAATATGTGAATCAATATATTTCAAGCTTTTGTTTGTTTGGATGTTGCTGATTAGGACTTGCAGCTTAAGAAAACCACTAATCGAAAACTCAAAAAATTGGAATACTGTGAAAAGCTCCAGTATTGTAGGCTCAGAGTGTCACATTCTAATCAGGTAAGTAATCCAAAACACCTCCATAAGGGCCCCAAGCCTTTAAAAAAGTCCCTGTCTTGGTTTAGAAAATTCCAATCATGGGGAAGACTGCTGATCTGACAGTTGCGCAGGAAACCATCACTGACTCCTTGCACAAGGTGGGAAAGACACAAAAAGTGATGGCAAAAGAAGCTGGATGTTCTCAGAGTGCTGTCTCAAAGCACATTAACGGACAGTTAAGTGGAAGGAAAAAATATGGAAGAAACGGTGTACAAGCCAGAGGGCTGACAGCAGTCTGGAGAAGATGGTCAGGAAAGGGCCATTCAAAAGTGTGGAGGACTTCATAAGGAATGGACCTGTAAGCTTCATTAAGTCCAGCATAAACACAGCCGTCTACCAGGACATTTTGGAGCACTTCTTGCTTGCTTCAGCAGACCAGCTGTATGAGGATGCAGACTTCATCTTCCAGCAAGACTTGGCACCTGCCCACACTGCCAAAAGTACAAAACCTTGGTTCAACAACCATGGGATTACCATGCTTAATTGGCCTGCAAACTCACCTGACCTGAACCCCATCGAAAACATGTGGGGCATTTCCAAGAGAAAGGTTAACGGAAAGAGACCAAACAATAAAGAAGAGCTCAAGCCTGTGATTGAAGCATGTTTGTCTTCCATAACACCGGAGATATGCCAGAAGCTGGTAGCATCCATGCCACGCCGGGTTAAGGCAGTCATTCATGCAAAAGGGGCCCCAACCAAGTACTAAGTACAGATGCAAGATTTTATTTTAGGAGGCCCGACTTTTTTGTTTTTAAAGTCCTTTTAAAATTGAATTCATGCAATATTATAATTTTTTGAGTTTTAGAATTTGAGGTTTTCTTAAGCTGCAAGTCCTAAGCAGCAGCATTGACACAAATAAAAGCTGAAATATATTAATTTGCATATTATTTGTCTATACAATATGTAAATTGTACCTTTTAAGATGGATTATAGAAATATATTAACTTTTTCAGGATATTCAAATTTTTTAGGTAGTACCTGTATATGTATGAGCAAAAATTGCTGCAGGGTTACTTAGAAAACTTTAATAATTACTTTCACACCAATTTAAGATTGCTGTCTCCTCACTAAAGAATATGCAGGCTTAAGTTACGCATCATTCTCAAGGACGGTGTACGTCACAAGGAGAATCTAAAATAAAGCATAGAGTAAGACTACAATTTTATGGTTTTCACCCAAAAGAAAGAACAAAAATATCTAGAAGTGAGAGTACTGTAGCTTTACAAATAGAGAAGAGGGAAACTGAAGAAAGAACAAAGTTTTAGCCGAGTTTGCCCCTCCCATCTTAGAGATGCAGATAACATGAATTATTTTCTGACTTTGTTGGGAAAACTTTCCAAAGTGTGGCAAGGCAGACTGGAGGAGATAAATTATTCAAATGTTTCATCGGAGCCATGCTGCTTGCGTAGGGCAGGCCTCTATAATATGCATGTAAGAAGACATGATGAAACAACTCCATAAACAGCAGAGAATGAGCAAGCGTTTGGGGACTGTGGGGTGGAAGAAAGGGGTGATGTGGAGACAAGTGACTTTGACTCTGAATTTACATTCATGCACTAGGCCTCTATAATATATACATCTAAGGGCACTCAATAAAATAGGCCTGTGTGATGTGGGAGAGAACTTGGAGCAGAAAAGCAGGGCAGATTAGGCGGGAGATAAGCATGATGGAGAGAAAAGCAAGGAAAAACACTGAGTGAAAGAGAAAGATGCATGAAAAGGAAGGGGGAAATTTTGAGATTCCTGCCATTGTGAGTTGGTTTTTGTGTGCAAAAGAGGGGGGAAATAGGGATTTAACAGTCAAAGAATAAAACACAAACAGACAAGGAAAACAATAGATGTAGAGAGGCAGTTTGTGTTCTTGTTAAATACCGAGGGAGAAAGCATGCATGTTCCAAAAAGATCATTTCCTGTGCACGCTGCACCAACTGTGTTAGAGAATACTACAAGTAACCTTAATATAATCTGTTAGCCTAAGGTTAACTTAACCTGCTGCATTTTTTTCTTCCCTGTGATGGTAATTTCTTATGCATAAAGCAAACCTCCTCAGATATATATATATATATATAGAGAGAGAGAGAGAGAGAGAAAGAGAGCTAAGCTGGACATATTTTTCAATGCCAATGACCTTTCTTTCTTTCAACACCTAATACCTTGAGTGCTGCAAATGTTTCTTTTTGAATTAATCTTAATTCTTCTTTTTTCGTCTTTTTTTTAATTTAAAAACCACCAAAATTCCCAGTATAATGGTACCTTGTCAAAACCACCAGCACAGCTGCTGTTTGGGATACTGTTCAGTCGTCAAACTGCTGAGCTTTGGCACAAACAGTTTTTGGCAAAAAAAAAAACCCCAAAAACCCAAAAGTACTTTTACTGAAGTATAGTTTGTCTAAACTTTTGCACTTCAGCATATTTCAAGTCCTTAACATCACAGGGTGAAAAGAAAAGTCGCATGAAAGAGAGTAAAAGAAAAGACAAATTGTGTGAGACTGGTCGAATCAACAACTGCGGCAGAGAGGAAGCTGTTGGAGTGTCTGCGGAGTGGCTGCTGGAGGGCAGAGCTCCATGTCTACAGAGGACACTCAGCTGACACCGCTCTGTGACAGATACTGTGCATGTGTTTAATGTGGAAGTTCACTGGCAGGGTAGGCTGTCAGGAAGTGTGATCGCGACTGGACTGTGATTGTGAGCTGGACAAAAATGCACAATAATAAAGCAAAAACAGTGGCATCATTGTGAAGGTTATGGTTGGCATGTAGTAAGCATTTTATGATGATTAATTTATATCTGAGATAGTGTGCTACTTTGCTCCAAACAAAACACACTGTTATTATTGATGAGGTGCATTCTGCTGATGGTGATGGGCTGTGATTGAATCTACTATGGTGATTTAATTGACATACCTGTGTTATCTGGCTATGTTGTACTTACAGTTCATTACCAAGTGGCAAAAATGGTTATCAAAATTATTATAACTGAAACAGAGATCTCGATTATTCAGCACAATTATGTATTCATTTTAATAACATAACGTTATTGAACATTAACAGTGGTTTTTAAACAATGTTGTCTTTTGGATAGCATACATTTTTAAAAACAGACAAATTTATTCCGTGGGAGACAAAAAAGTTTTGTCATAAACTTGTAGTGTTGTTCTGTGGTGCAGCTACAGCAGCAAAGCAAAGTGGACACATTATTGCTACTTAAAGGTATGGTCCGAAGTTACCCCCGTAAAAAACGTAAAAAACGTTAGACCTGAGCAAGTGAAATCCGTCTTAAAACCCGCCTCTTACAATCAATTTCAGTTGTTAAAATGAAATAACTTGCAAAATGTTCAATTCATAATTACTCTATTAATCATCAGAGTAATCACTAGATTACTGTATAACAATACATAAATAATCGAAAGCTGCAGCCCTAATATATACACACTCATCCTCAAAATTATTCATACGCTCCCATTAAATAAGGAAATTCTGAAGTTGTGAGTGGTTTAGCTTAGTTTAGTTTATTGAAAGGATTCCCATTAGCTACAGGTAAGCTGCAGCTATTCTTCCGGGGGTCCTGAAAATATATACATTAATAAAAGATAATTAAAAATACAAAAACAAATGAAACAACAATAAAAAAGATAAAAACTGTAAGTAAACTTTAAGTAAACTATAAGTAAGTACTATAAATAAATTAGATGTGACTCTCACACAGGTACAGTATGTCTTACAATACATCTTATTCAATAATAAAAATAAAGTAGGCAGAAGAAAATTTGTATACAATTATATATATAGATATATGATATAAACTGTTATCATTAACATGTAAACACATACATACAATGTGTACTTGAACTGACATTTATGTACACATACACACATCTAAACATACATATGTATCTCCAAGTGCAAGCACAAATATGCATCACAATCATAGATTTCTTATTTAGATAAATAATGTTATATCTCACACACGATTCGCCCTCTACTGGACTCTATGGGTACAGCTCTCCTGCAATCACGTACACGCGATGGCCCACTGAAATTTTCACGTATGTAGCCAGCCAGTAGGGTGTGTCTAGGGTGTGGCATGTTATGTCCCTATCAGTCGTCGGCTCTTGCCACTTCTGGCTGGGTCTCACTGACCTCCCTAAAAGAGACTGAGAGGATCTCCTTGCTGTACTGGTCTCAACTAACAGTCTCTTCAGCTCCCTCACTACGGCGACGCAGCGGCTGAAGAGGGTGGAGGAAGAAATAGCGCAGCCTAGCCGTCATCTACCGCTAACTGCCGCCGCTAAGCAGATGAGAGAGACCAAGCTGCCCCACTGTAACGCTGCGGTCAGGCAAAGGGAACGCGGTCAGCAAAGAAGCCCCTCCGTGACGGATTCCCCAGCTGGGCCACAACCGGCCCCCGGCTGACCGGCCTCAGCAATGCCCCGCACGTAACCACAGTGCACCTCGCTCCAATGCCCGCAGCATGCACGCCAACTTCTGGGCGACTTCTGTCCGCAGCCAAACTGAACCAGCGGATGGCGTTGCACATCATTCCCTCTTCTGTGGCATCTTGCAGAGATGGTTCTTCCAGATAGCATCTAAAACCACACAAACACACAGCTCTGCTTGGTTATGGAATGTCAACAAGTTGACTTTATTCCCTCGGTGCCGAAATACAACAATGAATGTTTTTTTCTGGTAATGGCAAATAAGCTTAATTTTTTATGTGGACATGCCCCTCGTTGTCTCCCAGAAAATAAGTTAAATACCAAAGTTTCGCAACTTTTAACCACAGCCGATGTAGCATTGAAAGTGTTTGATAAAAAATAATGCCTTTATCCAAATAGAAAAGTACTTTACCCATTTAATATGTGATCTGACAGCTTACTTAAAGTAGGATACAAAGCAAAACCTCAAAGTCTGTTTTTAAAGTGACGTGATCTTGCTAGCAAAAGCTAAAACGTATAGAGATCAGGTTCTGAAAAGGTTATGTCAGAAAAATCTATGTGATTAGCCTTATTATAATCTAAAAAGTAATCTTTCTCTGGTATCTATGGTAATTATCATTCAAAGGCTGGATGAATAACCATAGCCTACAACGTTAGTACATTTATGTCACTTTACGTCAACTTTATATTCCTCATTCATGTCATCCAAACAAAATTACGGTACATATAAGATGTCCAGAGATTATTCATGAAAGGCTTTCACATTGTCATTCATCCTCAAATAAAAGTAAAATCCATGGTTATAATACTTACATTTGTTCTCGGACGACCAAGCTCCATAAACAAGCTGGGACTGTAGGTACTCTTCGTCTTTTTGGTCATCTCTTTTTCTCTTTTTTTAAACCAACTCCCGCCTCGTAAAATCTGATCCGCCGAGGGTCCGCAGCGGATCCGTACAGGTGACAGTGAGACCCCACGTGGTCAAGCTGGGAAATAAATCTGCACCTCCTGTTTATCAGACTTGATCCGCATCCGCCGTAGGTCCATGGTTTGACAGTCCGCCTTTTCCCACATTCAGCTGGGTGTTGGGCAGAGGTCAATAAGCGCTCTGACTGTCAGGTAGATCTGTGGACTTAAAGGCAGATCTGCCACTCCACTGCTATAGGTAAATAATAAGTTTCATTCACTTTATGTTATGTTTCTTCATACTACGACATTCTCATGTACAGTTTTGTTGTAGTCGTTGAATACACGGCCACCAAACAACTGAGTGTACTAAAGGAACTGTGCTCTCATCCCCAACAATGCAAGCACTTCAGACTCAACACTTTTAAACCATATGGCTTTGTTACACAGTTGAATAGACACAACTAAGTAATCAGTGCCCTCTGTGTTGTACCTCAATTACTTTCTGTCCTCAGTGGCCAACCGTCCCTCTCACAGGCCATGGCCCATTTCCTGTCTCATTTTTATATCTTAAGAAGTCCACATGAGCCGAAACAAAAACAGGGTGTGCATTAAGCTATATCAGTAATGACTGGAAACCTTCTGAATGGCCCCTTTCCTTGGTCTGTTTCCTGAAATGACTACAGTAAGGGACAAAAAACAAACAACAAAAAAAAATAGAGCTGGAAGAAGGAAAGTCTGCTTGCAGTTCTACAGGATACTGAATGCATTTGTACAGAAACTAAACATGAAGTGCAAAAAGAAAAAAAAAAGAACAAAAAAAAAAGGGAAAAACTGTGCCAACATGCAACCAAAACAAACTTTGATTGATTGGTCGCCTCACTTTCAGAAGAATGGGAGAATCATGCAGTTAAGGTAGCTAATTTATTCCTTGTCTTTATTGAGTGAGCGAGCACAGCGCAGACGAGCACAAAAGAGCATGGTGTCATTGATTGTATGTATTTATCCCCCACTGGTCAGCAGTCTGGCTTGTTGCTATGCACTGGAGGTCATTCCTCACATTAAATCTCCATTGATCCCCTCTTTAAAGCCTCTTGAGGCACCTAGATCTCCATAATGAGAGTGATCACACCCTCGTAATAAATACTGTAGACACTCATGAATAGAGAAACAAAAAACTTATACTGTAAGTACATTATCCCATGCACATGCCCATCATTATATATGTGTAAACAAATTCATAAGCATACTTTTACAGCCTGGCTATCCTTTACACACACACACACACACACACACTGATCGGTAGAAACCAAGTTTATTGCTGTCTCTCTCTATAATTTCTTGTACTGTGCCTCCTAACTGCATGTAAGAGCATGCGTTAATTCAGACATCATTTAATAAGACACGCAGCCAGACTGCCTTGACCACTCCATAGAAAGGTGCTGAAAGGCAATTACGCTGGGCAAATAGCCCTTCAGGCTCCAGGGGCCTAAGCCCTTCCATCCAAAGGAAAGAAGGAAGGGAGGGTGGACTAACACCTCATACCAGGGTTTGAAGTGATCCTATAAGACAGTACTCCTGGCTCTTTCAAATGGACCCAGCAGTGTTATTTTATCTGAAATAAGCCAACCTACCAAATGAATTCATGAATCCTCATCCTTGTGTTAAAAATGAGATAAACATTGCACTGAAGTTTCTTATTATATATGACCATCTGGCTGTGTAGGGCCCCGAGCACGTAAAATTTTCTGGACTTTCCTCTTACTCTCAGTAGTATTTAATCATGCAAAGAAATTTGAAATAATTCCATCTGTTAGATGTCTGATGCTAACAAAACACTGAGATGCATCACACCTGTTGTGCTCAAAGACATTTAAGGCTGCGCTTGAGGTGATTGTTTTATCAAAACATTTTGCTTTGAAATGGTGATTGGCAACTTTGGATTTAAAAGTTGTCAAACAAAACCAAAGAAAAACATAGAGCAGAAATATGCATATAGACGAGGTCCAGCTTTATCGCATTATTCAACAGCCCACACTGGAACTCCTGGAAACCAGCTGGACATTACAGTACCCATAAACGTATCTTATGGTGTATTTATGTTGCGCTTTATCTGTGATATGAATGAAAATACATTTGCAGAGTTCATTAACTAACTCTAGTGACAACCGCTGACAGCAAACTCTTATAAATAGTTTAAAAGCAAACACAAAACACATGTCAAACAGGTTGGACCATCTAAAGACTATCATATACGTCTGTTAACAGTTCTGCTCCCCCCTCACTACATACTCTTTCCCACTGGCTCTACCCATTCACTAAGAATGTGCTGTGATTTGTTTAGCAGCTATGAAAGAGAGCTTGCAAGTGGTGCACTTAAAAGCAGGTGCATGTGAGGCTCAGCATTAATGCTGTTAGAGATATTTTTCTAAAGGTAAAGATCAAGGTAGTCTTTATGATGTCTAGCTTATTTCCACAAATAGCAACTCTGCTGACATTAGATTTTCAGGGACACTGATATATCGAGGAATAGCTGCAAAAGTATGCCAGTGTATTTTTTTATTGCTATTTGTTTGTTTGGACCTTTTTTTTCATTGTGAATATATATTTAGATCTCAGGTAGGGGTTGGTTAACAATCATAACTAAGAACCATGGCAGCACAGATGGCACATTTCTTTATTATATTGTCTGTTTTCAAGTAGTTTCCTAGAATGAAGCTCAATGTGTTGCCAGTGTTCATCCTATTAAAGAACTGTTTTTTTTTAACTTACTTCATGCTTTTTTATGAGGTTGTTTATCTGTTTTTACATTTTTATTATAAGCACTTGGTGATTTCATCTGTGAAAAGCACTATAGAAATTAATGTTATCTACTTTTTAATGACTGTACAAATTTTCCTCATGTTGCAACTAATGGAAATATTTTATATTCAGATACATGTCAAATGCTATCTTGTAGCCTGGTCAGAGCAAATCATGAAGAAAGATTTCAAAGCATGATGATATTTTGATGTGAAATGAAAATAGAAAGAAGTGGTGAAAGAGCTCTTGGGTTGGACTTACCATTGTTGCCAAAGTCCAGAGAGTACTTGACCACGTGGTAGTTATTCCACACATACAGGAGGTTGTCTCTTGGGTTGTAATCCACTGCAGCTATGTACTGGTAGGAATTAGGGAACGGTATGTTAACTGTCATTTCCTTGCCCTTATCAGTGTTGTACATGTAGTCGATCTTGTTCCCCGTCCCTTCGTTGTCATCATCCTCATAAACAGTTTTGACCACGTACAGGACTCCACAGATCATGAAGGCATTGGAGGCGGAGCGCTTGTCGTAGCTGGTGTCCCAGGAGCCTTCGATGCGCAGGGTGTAAGGGTTGAGCTGGCTTACCACAATACGACCATTGTTTTGCTCTGTTGCATAGATCACCCACAGCCCGTTCTCATCCACAGCCAGGTCAATGTCCGACTTGCCCCCCCAACGGTATGGCGAGGTGTCATGATAGTTGGCATTGGCAATAATAGCCTCGCCACTTTTGATGCGTGTGCGCAGGTCGAACTTTACAATGTTACGGGTGCGCTCTTTGTTGAAGAAGAGCGCTCCATCATAAACAACAAAACCAGTCCCATCCACACGATGCGGCAGTTTGTACGTGGTGGTGGGGCGGCCTGCAATGAAGTCTTCTTTTGATGAATACTCTGTCAGCGTGTCAGTGCGGTATGGTGTCCAGGGCATGTAGTAGATCTTATCAGAGGATTGCATCGGGTCTTTGCACCATGCGCCAGACTGGTGGTCTGATTCAAAGAGATGTTCACTTTGATAGACTCCCCGTAGAATCCCAGGGCACAGAAATACTGGGGAACAAATGACAACAGTTTCACATTAGATACGCTTTATCCCAATGATGTCAAATGTCAGCTATTCTCTCCAGAGCTTCTGACAGTGGCTGCGCTGTGCTTGCCTCTTTTTTATAAATGTTCGTAAATAATATAACACAGTGTTCTAACTTAAGTTTAACTACCAGTGAATGATGATGACATGATAGGCTTACTGTGTTGTGATTTGGATTTTGTATAGTCTCTGTCATTCTTAAGCACAGCAACAGCATGCCTTCTATTCAACAGATAATACCCTCCTCTCAGTTAAGAGATGAAGGGAAAATAGCACATTTTGTTCTACTTCCACCCTCTATTCCCATTTCTCCCTCCCTCCTCAGTTCCTCATTAGTCTCACTGCTCTTTCTTCCTTTCTCTCCCTTTCCATTTCTGTCAGTAACCTCCCGACTCTAGAGCCGAGCACATCTTTTATCGTCTGCTGTTTTTGCAGTTGTTACAATAATTATTTTCCCACTCCATGCTCGGTATTCCCGTCTTGGAATACTGAGGTCATGTTTTATGAGGGATGTGGGAGATGTAGTAAATTCTGGGAAGCCACTGCAACCAGGCTTAGAAACCTTTGTAATTTAACTGGAATGTTGTCGCATCCGCATAACAGATGCACACAGACAGGCCAGATGTGCATTGTGGTTTTTGCCCTTCCCATTATGTTTTAATAGTGCAATTCCAGATTTCACACAAAATCCTGGGAATATTTATTGAGAATTCATTGACTACTTAAAGCACTGACATTGCTTTAATATCACAAGGAAGCATTTGAAATATTAAATGTCACTGTAATTTTCTGTTCATTGGCTCATTATAAAAATGTACTCAACCCATGGAGAGTTTGTTAAGTGACATTCTACACAATACCATGGAATGATATGGCCCTGGAGTGTGTCTAATGAGAACCAGAGTTTCTAAATTGCCTCTATATGCAAGCTGTCTTAATATAGCAGCAGTGACTTTGAAGGAGATGTCATGCTGCCACAAGGTACAAAACGCTTCAAACACTGCCATCAAAAAGTGACGCCCAATCCCAGATTTTGAGCATGTGTGCATGAGTGTGGGCTTGAGTTACAGACTTACCTTTTTGTTCTACTTCTGCATGAGCCATGGGCAAAAGATTTGAAGAAAAAGAGAGAGAACAAGAGAGAGAAAAAGATAGAGACGAGAGACAAAAATAGATTAATGATGCAATAATAAGGAAATCATGATAATACAATCTCGGATCTCCATAATCGTCCTCATATTTCATCCTAACCTTGTGAGAGTGCCAGGATGCTCTCCATGTGTGATTGGTAATAACATTACATAAACGTCTGAGGAGAACGCACTGAAACAGGAAAGCTGTCTTGCAGCATTGCATCTCACATATGCTGTGCACACACACACACACACACAAAAAAAATGGGGGGGGGGGGGGGCACCCTAAGAGGAAGAGGGATACTGTGATCCAACGCATGGGAGCATGACACAAGTAGCACAAGCACACACACACTCGAATTGTCCCTGGTGGTCTTTCCGCTGCTGCAGAACAAAATGCAGCTAAACAAAAAGACCTGAGATAATAAGCTCTTTTAATGTATGCTAATAGCAACAGAGCAATGAAAACTAGAAAACTGATTTGATTACTGGGATTGCATTTCAGTGGACCAGCCAAAACTGCCACAGTAAAATGCTTTCTGATACCCAGTGGATGAGCTAATACTCTGTGTGTGTCATGTTATCTGCGTGACTGTGTATGGGTGCAGGATTTGTGTGTGGAAATGGGAGCATACTGAAAGCACTGGTTAGTGTCAACCCAGACACCCATTCCCCATCTATAACTGAGTTTTCATTCATAAGTGGAGCAAATCTGAAGCATTTTTTTTTTATTCAGCACAAGAGAGATGCGAATTAGCAACTTTTCCATTATCTGGTTTGAGATGAGGGTGGTGGTACAGGCTACACTATTGCTTGCTGTGATTCCACAAAAAAAAAATGGTTATGAATTAGGGATGGAATTAATAATGTTTCATTGATGAAAATGCCATTATCTTTGCTGTGTATCGATCTGATTTTTTATTGATCCCCTTATTGAGTATTGATCCAATTTTCTGTCTGTAAAAAGATACACAAAACAGATTTTCAGCATCAACACAACTCTTTATGATCTTAAACCCGAAAGTGAATCAGCTTTGAGCTCATTATTTTTGTCATGTCCATACAAATGATGTGAAGGAAAAACAAACCTGATTTAACATAACATCAATAAAAGATTAAAAAAAGATATACTTTATTAATCCCAATTAAAACTAGTGAGCCAATTAGGATATTCGTTCTCTGCATTTAACCCATCTCAGGTTGAACCTGAGAGCAGTGGGCTGCTATTTAAAGCGCCCGGGGAGCAGTTGGTGGGGGTTAAGGACCTTGCTCACGGGTCCACAGTGGTTCACCTGAGTACCGTGTTTGGGACTCAAACCCAGGTCTGCTGTGCCAAAGCTCATGACATTACCACTACACTACCCACTAGTGCCTAACTTAGCAGAATATATATATATATATATATATATATATATATATATATATATATATATATATATATATATATATATATATATATGTGTGTGTGTGTGTGTGTGTACAGTACACTTACTAATACTTGTAAATTCGAAATAATTTTTGTCTCACATCTTAGAAAACTACCTTCTGAGCATCTTGCTTTTATAAAAGCAATGTAACATGTAACCTGACCTCCCTGAAATATAGGTCTAGTGTCAACAAAGGGTGTAAGCCTTTCCTGACTAATTTTGTGAAAGCATTGTGACACTCATTTATCCTTTTTCCTGGGTGTGAGGCAGGTTTGAAGGTGTGTATTGCTGAGCTATCAGTTGTAGCAGTAGTTTCTCTAACAGTGTGAAAAATGGAGAAAATTAGGAAATATTGTTTTTCTCTAGGCTTCCATGATCACAGAAGAAAGTGTTGCACAAGGCGTTAATGTAATCAAAATGCAGGGTATTTACCATGTGTAACAGATGATCCATCAGGCTGGTAGACAGCAACAATAGCACTAGTTAATGTTTTGTATTCTGTCAGCTTTTTATAATAGCTTTTCTTTTACTTCCTGTAACTATATATGTACAGTTTATAAGTGAAGATAAATTCTTGATGAAGCTTCTTTTCATTCATTTATTTTCTGTACTGCTTAGTCCATTTCAAGGTTGTGAGGATCACTGGAGCTTGTCAGGCAAGAATTTCCGCTCATGTGACCCACTGGTTCCTAAAAGGCTAAAGTGACGCTAGTTGGGCAGTTCCCACCATCACTATCTTAGCTGCGTTGTGTGTGTCGTCACTACCGGAAAATACAAAAATGGGCAAAGAGCGCAAGCGCAAATGATTGGCAGCTAACGTAATCTCAGTTAAGAGCTAACCCGGAGCTAACAGAAGCTGAAGATAGGCAGGCTAAAAATAAGCCTTGCTGTTAGCCAGCTAAAAGACTGATGTTGTTCTATTCTGCTACTGGCTGATGCCTTTCT
Source organism: Atherinomorus stipes (assembly GCA_023101725.1). Classification (NCBI taxonomy): domain Eukaryota; kingdom Metazoa; phylum Chordata; class Actinopteri; order Atheriniformes; family Atherinidae; genus Atherinomorus; species Atherinomorus stipes. The sequence goes on from JALJCO010004422.1 coordinate 310,806, forward strand.
GCGAGCAAGCAGGGAGCTAGCCACTAATCACCACGGCTAATGCCGGCAAAAAACAAGCCTTCACACATCCAAGTATATAAAATGAACACATACATGCACTCGCACACAAATGCACACATTTACACCCCCCCCCCCCCCCCCCCCATTTCTACACTTGACTCCCAACTCCTAATTTCTGTCTCTTAGCTCAATAGACATACAAAACACTTAGGGCCTGATTTATGAAAGGTTTGCGTGTGTTAAAACGGGCGCTATCTTCATTACGCACGCAATAATCCACGGAGCTGGCTTACAAAGCAGGGCAAAAGGAGGTTTGCGCCTGTTAAGGGGCAAAATAGCCCCACTATTCATTTTGCGCGTCTGCTGTAGATGAATATGCAATGTGGGCGTTTCTGCCAGAGGGCGCAAAATATTGGGAGGAGACTACTCAAAAACTCAGCCTAACACGCGCAATGTGATTTATCAACCGTTCAACGGAAAGCGGGCGCAATAATTTGCGTGTATTTTAGCACGTCTGAAAAGCAGCTGTTAACTGGCAACTTTACGCACTGATGGCTGAAAGAATGCAGGACTGAAGACATGCAGCATCGGGTCAGAATCATTTCTAATGAGGTGTGCAGGCGACATGTCAAGTTTTCATTATTTAATTAAATAACAATCAACATCACTGTTTAATACGAGTTATTCTAGACAGTTGAATCAGAACATCTGCAGCTGCAGCATCATGGTAGTTAAAGCTGACATTATTTATGCCTTTTTATTTTCTTTTATTTTTTACCAATGGCATATTTTTAAATTTAGATAATTTCCTGCACACTCCTCCTCTCCAGACCCGGTTCCTCCTACTGCTCGGCTCCACACTGAGGTGGCCCCCACCCCACAGAAAACTCAGTGACAAAAACTAGTAACGTAGCACAAACTATTGATATTATATTTAACTGAGTTTTGCGTGGGGTGGGAGGCACTTACGCAGGTCCAGCACCTGGCATTGTGCCAAAGAGTGCGCACTGCGTGCATAATATAAACCATCCTCAACAGCGCGTCCTTATCCATGTCCTTAAACTGGCCTCTTCTTACGACCCACAGGGAAACCTGCTGCATTGTTTTTATTTATAGTTATTATATGAAGAGTTCATTTGCAAAAACAGACAAACACCACTGTGGAAAAACGGAGTTAACTGCTTTTGCATGCTGTCGGGTATAAACGTCATATCTCCATTTTAATTCATTACTTCATGTGAGCTTGATTTGGTGAAAATATTCAACAAGTAAATGAAGAGTTTATTTGCAAAAGCAGTTAACTCCGTTTTTGCTACATGGCATTTGTCTATCTTTGCAAACTAACTCTTCATATTTATCTTATATTCTGTTTTTTATTTGCCTCATATTATATCTCTGGAACTGATATCTCTCTATCAGGATAAATTTCATTTTGCGTTGACCACATGCTCTTCTGAACTTTCCATGGCGCAGCAATAACGCACGCTAAATCCTCATTTAAATACTGCTGTTTGCGCCTCTTACAGATTGCGCGTGTAATCTTTGTAGATCACCCACAAACGCTGAAGAGACAGCGCACGCTATTCATTAGCGAGGCAAAGACATTAGCCTTGCAATTTTGTTTCTTTGTAAATCAGGCCCTTAGAGTAATAACCATCTGGCTTGATGCTGCTTAAAGTCTATGGGGATTGACTCCCTTTTGCAGCCAGCCCCTAGCAAATGAGGGATGTACTGCAATTTTGTTCTCCACCAGAGTTTGCTGCTTGGGCGACAGTTAGGGTACACCCTGGACAGGTCAAACACAGAGAGACAAAAAACCATTCACTCACACATTCACTCCTATGGAAAATTAATTACCCTAACATGAATGTCTTTGGATGGTGGGAGGAAGCTAGAGTACTCGGAAAGAACCCATCTGTCTTGGGCTTCTGTTATTCACAAGTTTTCTGTTTCTTCTATCACACTATAAAACAGGTCTAAAAGTAAATGATGAAAGTGGCCCATTGAGGCTACAGGTCACCTTGAGAACATTTTGAGACTGCTAAAAGGCTGTTATACATTGTATATCATAAAGCGGGTGTTTCCCATCCATGTGAACAGCCTCCTCGCCCCTCCTCTCTGCTCCACCCACCCATCAGCTGATACACAGTGTGAGCCAAGCTATTCTTTATTCCCGAACATGGAGGTGAATTTAGGCCTGGGTTTTTGAACAAATGGATTTTTTTTTTTAAATTCTGCAGCAACACTGAAGGAGGTGACCACAACGTTGTTAGTAGCCGTCAGTTGATTTATTTGAGATTTGAAAATGGATAGTAGACCTACCACTGACATCAAATCAAAAAAAGCAATGGAAGCTTGGCTTATTAAGCACAAAGTGTTATCCGAAAATTTTCACACCACCCTGTAATGAAATCCACATTTTCTTAAAACCTCTTAAACATATGAATTTCATTCTACTGTTGCCCCTGGGGGTCTGAGTGGAATTTGAACATGACAGAAACCTAATCCTGCAGGCTGTGCCCTTGTGTCTTTCAAGACTGTTACAGACCTGCTGTATGGAACTAGTCCCCTGAGAGGCGAGAGGAAAGGGAGAGAGGAAAGGAGGGGAAAGAAAAAGAAAGGAGAGAAAACTCCTCAAAGGAAAAAAAAAAAAAACCTTTCGTAGAACTTGAGCGTGGCACATGTTTATATATAGCAGATGTATTCTACGTGTTGCAAACTATGTGCATAAATTCTTCAGCACATTAAAGCCAAAACTCATCAGTAGCCGCTAGACAAACACAACACGTGACATACAGAAACGCACAAACATATGTACGCACAAACACACACGTGCACACACCCACACTCAAGCAACCATTAAATCCTCGCCTCATGAAAAATGCATGGTAACTGGTGCGGCTCAGCACAACTCCCGATAAATAAGCAATCTCTGGAAGAAGATTGTGTCCAACTCAGAACCTAAAACAAGTGTACATGTGTGTGTGCACATGTGTTTGTGTGCCATTAAAGGTTAAGATACAAAATGATTCACCACAAAGAAGCAGCTCCCTCGTGAGGAAAAATTGGAAAGAAAGCAGATAGTCTGTCTATGCAGAGGGATGTGTGTATGTGTGTGTGTGTGTGCGATGGAACGACAGATAACAGGGAGCTAAACACAAACACACTACATGCACACATACACCGACACAAAGAGACACATTGTGGTTGGGAGGACAGGGATTGATGACACCAAAACAACAAGGCCTCCACATCACCTGAAGCTCTTACATCCCAGACACAAAGCAAAAACACGGAGAGTTCAAGGTTGCCAGCAACTAATAGATTTCAAATGAAAGTGTGGCAGCAACAAGTATACCAAATGGCACAGAAAATGTCAAACAAATGTCATTCAATTTGTACTGCTGCTCAGTGTTTCACTAGATTAATGGATGCCTCTGCTGGTGAGCTTATTGCAGGCGTTTTTTTTCAGGTGTTTCGTTTTTTTTATTTATTTTTTTTATTTCCAGGACAAGGGTAAGAAATCAAGGTTTCTCATAGATCATAGAAGCTCATTTTTCAGTGCACAGGATTCAACAAGGCGCATAGATGTCAGCGAGACATCTGTTGAAACTTCAAGGTTTTGTCAAGGGTAGTTCAAGCATGCAAGATGATGAGAGAGACAAGTAGTCTTCTCCACCAATGCTAATTTCACCACTGAGTGTGGCTAAAAGAAGATGATAATGTCATGGTTTCCAAGAGAGTGTCAACAACAAAGCATCTAATCTTATTCAAGTAAATTTTGCACAAGAAGGAAGCTTTTTTTTTGTAGTTTAATCTATCCTGTATCTTATCCAGATAATTTGCAAAATCAATTGCATGTAGACAGTACGTTTACCTCTGTAGCTACGGGAGGGGAAAAATTTATTCCCAGCAAGGCCTTGAATGAATATTAGAAAAAAAACTTTCAGAATAATAAGGATGTGCCACCTCTCTAGTTTCACATTCATTAAAATCACCTCCTTATTCATTAAAATCTGCAGGAGAATTTCCTCAACTTCACATGAGCAGCTCTTACACTGTACCTTGGATGCTTTCTCTGTCACCCCCCCCCCCCCCCCCCCTTTTCCATTTCTCTAACACTGCGCACACGCATACAGAAGCAGTGTTAACCCAACTATGCTGCAGTGTAAAGATAATTAGCATTTTTATTGAAAACGTATGGTTTATTAAGGAGGTGCTCGTCTAGGAGCAGAGACGGTGTGTTCTCTTGAGTGTGTACTGATGTGTGTGTGTGTGTGCGTGTGAGGCACGGGCACATTCCCGCGCACGACTCTGCAGACAACGAGTGGCGACAGCAGCCTTACTGCGATTATCACTGATCTCCAATCAGCCAGCGAAAGCCCAAGGTCATTTCTGGACAGAGGCGTTTTCTGCTTTCTTTTTCCGTTATTCTATTCTCCCCCTCTGTTCCACATCCTCACCTGCCATTCCGTTTCATTATTTCATCCCATGCTTTTTCTCCGTGTTCGTTCTCTCCATTACCTCCTCTGTATTTCCACCACTTCCTCCTCCCCCCCTCAAGCCAGACACCGTCCACCCTCTCGCGCGGTGTCTTTTATCAGTTAATTCGTTCTCTCTGTACCTCGTCTGCTGGCCTCGTCTAGCCTATTTCTCTCTATCTCTGTTTCAGCTGTCGCTCTGTAGTCTCTCCTTCTGCCTCCTTTTCCTCCCATCTCCCCTTCCCTTTCTCTCTGGGAAACACACAAACACACACAAAACTGCCCACATAAACTCAAACACTGTACTTTGTTACAGAGATGGCACACACAAAGGAGGAAGGAAAGAATCTTAAGGGTGAGTTTCCACGACGACATGCTTGCGTGTGATCATGATGAAGTTATTCCTAGGGTCCAGTCTGACAGAAGTGTTTAATTGGACAGACAAGAAGGTGATTTTATCTTTTAATTAGCTTTCCAACCAAGCCAAGTTCTATTGTCTAAAATAGACTGGATGGGTATTGCATAACATATCTCTGGCTTTCCTGATTAATAATTGCTAATTGCTTCATAACAGTGTTTGAGAGAGCTGGGGCATGCTGAATGAAGATGAGGAAATGGATAGACATAAGCACACCTGTTTTAAAAAGGATGAACAAATTTAATTTTTTTTCTGCAGCAGGGTTCTTGCTCAGATTAAATCTTTCCATCTACAACAGCCACCTTGGAGAGGCACTTTGTACGGCAGAGCGCTAATGGATGTATGGATATTTATAGTATGCCTGCAGTGCTATGAGATAGTATACACAGGTGGCTAATTACTGCAGAAGCTAGCTGGCTAGTTTGGCACACGACCGCCACAAACTCATACCACAGTGAGCTAGAGAGAGAGAAAGAGACAGCGCTTGATTGTAGCTTTGGAAAACAGCCAAAAACACGAGGAGAGATGAGAAGTGAAGGCAGCACGAGCCAAAAAAGATTCTGAAGGACTAAAAGAGGAGGGGGAGATGGAGGAGCAAACTTTCCCTGAAAACTGAACCGTACATAATTTAATTACCTGTTTTACAACCCACTTTGAGAGTTGTTTACAATTATATGTGTTGTGGGAAAGCAATCCTACTTGAATGGCAGTTCTCAGGAAAAAACTGCATCTGCTGCATGAAGTTGTGTCTCTTTGGAGCTCGGCTCATTTTCTTTCCATGGACTCAGCTGGTGAATGGCAACGTTTGCCTCCAGAGATTATTGAAAGTTAAGGGGGCATGACATGCTACCAGTGTGCTCTATGTTAACGGAGATGTGATGTCCCTTGATCTTAAACTCATTTGAGTGCATTGTGCTAAAAGCCAAACTTGCCTTCAAACATAACTTTGATTTATTTCAGTTGGAGCTTCGGTGCTTTATAGAAAGGCAGAAGTTTGACTGCACTGTCATATATTTCAGAAAATAGACCTTCTTATTTTAAAATCATCTTGATTTAAGGCAACATTTTGGAGATATTTCACCCCATAATCTCTTAGAGAATAAATCTCTCTTAGCAGAACTGTTGACATCATTGATTTGCTTTTTTAACACCTCTTGAGATCATTAAAGGCTAAATCTACAGCATAAATGTCAGGGTGTTACAAGATTCAAGCATGATTGCAGCTTTCAAGGAATATGTATTTCTATTTATCTGAAGTAGGTGTCACAGTATTCATTCAATGGCTTAATGATCAATGATCATGTCATTAAAAGACTGCAATATTGATGTTATGTGGAGGATACTTTTACCTCAATGCCGAAATTGAGATTGTTGAAATTAAATTGTTGATTTAAAACTAGGATTTTTGTGCGATTTTTACCCAAAGAAAAGGAGGGAAAAAAAGTTTCAAAACAAAAGGTGAACTAGTAAATGACATTGCGCTTTTTTTTTCTTCTGATTCATTGCGACACTGCCAAATTTTAAACAGATGAGACCATCTCTGATGATGATTTTCTTTCATGTTCATTTTCGTTTCACAAACTGGTCTCACATGGGTGTAATTGCCCTTAAACTGGTTGAATTACAGATGCTTGTTCCATATAAGATATTAAATGCACTTACTCCACCTCCAATGGGTTTGTTAAACTAAAATCATTCATTGGAAGGGTCATGTGAGCCCCCACAAGAGGAGACTGTGAGGTCCCACACAGATGCACCACTTTTGGACAATCTGTGCTGTCAGTGAGGGGTAGTAACATCTGGAAGATGACACCACCTGGAATAAGGGAACGCACCACATACAGCACTTTTAAATCCCATCTCAAAACCTGGCTTATTACCAACCAAACCTGATCTGACAGCTTGATGGATGCTTTGCTGTGCACAGCTACATATGCAGCTGTGCGCTGTACACATCTGCCTTGCTTTTGTGTCCTATTCTTGTATATCTTATCATGTGCAGAACATGTTTACATAAACGTATGTCAGGGGTTGCGTAAACCTTTTTTTTTTTTTTTACGGTGATCTGAAGGCCATCTGTCATTTTGACACACTGCTACCAAACCCCTGACCACTTGGTGGTGGTATATTAATTAGCTATTGTCTCCAGCAGTGCCGAGATGTTTTTGTAACTGCAATCCCAAAAAATTTTGAGTATGGACGCAAGCAGCCCGGGACTGACAGTAATAGTGGTTGCTTCCACTCTGAATTGTCGCAGCCAGACTATGCAGTGGAAGATGAAGGACATGCAAGTAATCAGCCGTTGGCAACTACAGAGCGAGCAAGCGGCAGCAAGGAGGTCAGGAGGGAGTACAGAGTTCAGTGGGAGCAGGAGTTCTCCTGGCTGAGGAGGAAAAATGGAAAAATGTTCTGTGACATTCAGCATGAAAAAAAAAAAAAAACAATATGAGAAATGGCTTACTCATAAATTATAAATAAAAAATGAATGAAAGTTAAATACTGTTGAATACAGGATGTCATTACTATGAATTTAATGATTAATGACTAGTAAAAATAGATTATGATGGTATTTTTATGACTTAGTCAGTCAAAATGACTAATAAAGAAAAGTGCAACCTCTGACATACCTGTACATGTGTCGCGCTCTTTGTTTGCATACTTATCTGGTGTGATCAAATGGTAATTTATTATTTAAAGTTAATTAAAAATATGCACTTTAACAATATTTGTATTATTGAAGCTTATTTGCTACCCGCCGGGGAACAACAGCTGTAAATTTGCAGTTATGCATTTACATTTAGTATTTTTGAAATCATATTCGTTAATGTGTGATATGTCTTCTTTTAATGGAAAAAAACAAAAAAAAAAACCCAACTTTTTTGGCCCTGATTAGGGCTGTAAAAATGTTAAAAATTTGATAAATGAAATACGATGGATCTGTAAGGGGTTGGGTCATGTAAACATCAAGGTATTTTCAGAGAAACATGCAGAGTCATGACATCTAAGAGCATATTTAATCTTTAAACAACATATTTCTCTGTAACATTGTGAAGCACTTCTCTAAACACACCCACAGGAGCCAGGTAGTGTAACACGGTGCTACCTGATCCAGCCTGAGTACTTCAGACAGCATGTTGAAAATGCTAATGTACTATCAAAGCTCCCTCTCCTTCAGTCTTTTTCTGATAGTCTTTCTTCATCTCCTTCGCTGTGTCTCTCCCTCTGTTAGCTGAGCCCTCTAATGACTTTGTATCAGATACTGTCTATTTTTGCAAGGAGAAACGCTACCCTGACTGACCACATCAGCATGCAGCTCATCTCCCTTTGATTTTAAGCTGCTGCTCTTTGCAGTGACAAATCCATGAAATAAGTTGTGCCGTCTTTTCAAGCAGCATTGCAGTGCTACAGAAGAAGGCAGAGCTCACAGACAAGTCTCAAATGAATGAAACAAGAGTGAGAGCATACAGTATGACGATACACACTCTTCTTGATGCCTGCATGTGCGTGCAGTTTGTGTGTGTGTGCCTGGTGGGGCATTAAGCAGGTATCAGGTTGTGTTTCCATCTGCTCCAGAGAGGGCTCTGATAGTCCTATTATTTAATCTTCTGGTCATACTAGACGCCAGGCAAGAGCCGTTTAGCCTGACATAATTGAATGCTTCAGTGTGGGAGATCACCTTGGCCGTCTGCGCAGATGGTGGTGCCAAGGCTGTAGACAACGTAAGCTGAAGACTCACAAAGTGTTCGTGATTTCTGCAGAACTTCAGCAGGAATTTTTCATGTGAACTAAACTTTTTTTTCCCCCCATCCAGTCCACCAAACCAATTATTTAATTGTGGGAATCAAAGTTAAAATATTGTGTGCAGATGTTTCCTATATATATTGTATATAAAACTAATTGGAGCTATTTTACTTGAAAATTTGGGGAAAAGTGTTACAGTCACATCAGCAACCATTATTCATTTCAAATATAACTTCAGATAAAACAAGTGTTCTCCATCTAAATTTTATGTGAATTTTAGATAACTTTTTTGTGAGTATAATCTATGAAAAAATCAACACCTTAACAGTGGAGACACACCAGACAGACTGCTGACAGTCCTGTTGTCGCCAGAAAATGGGGTCGGGCTGATCAATCAGCTTCAGTCTCGCCGACATGGTGAGAAAAGTGCCAAAGAAGACACCCCCCCCTGCTGTACACCATGAAGGAGACTGGACATCATTCAATATGTTTTTGCTGGAATTAGTCAGTGACTAATTTTTTTTTTTTTCTTTCTTCTGATTCATTGCGACACTGCCAAATTTTAAACAGATGAGACCATCTCTGATGATGATTTTCTTTCATGTTCATTTTTATTTCACAAACTGGTCTCACATGGGTGTAATTGCCTTTAAACTGGTTGAATTACAGATGCTTGTTCCATATAAGATATTAAATGCACTTACTCCACCTCCAATGGGTTTGTTAAACTAAAATCATTCAATATGTTTTTGCTGGAATTAGTCAGTGACTTCAGGTGTCACCTGCAGCGCTGTCATTGATATCTGTAATTGCAGTTATTAATGTTGCATATGACGCCAGTGTGCATGAAGACGCACGGCTCTGTGGAGACTCCGCTCCAGCTGCTGCTGTGACGGTGACTGACTGTATTTCTGCTTACAGTCAGTGATCCCTGAGATTCAGACCTGAATCTAACATGTTTCACACTCGCCTGAGTTACATTAATATGTGGAGGCATATTTTATTTCCCATTTCAGGAGATTTTGATAACAGATTATGAAGTTGGTTTGCAAGGTTGTGGAGTCTGTCTGATGTAAAAGCACGTAAAAATCTGAATGCCAGGGGAGGGGGGGAGCCTTTCAAAGGAATTGTTGGAAGGGTGGGATGTTTTTTTGTTTTTTTTTTTTTTTTTTAAATACTGTCATTCCGACCATAGGATGAAAAAATTGTCAGAATGATGTTTGCCGTTTCGACAATTGGGGACCCGTGTCAAAGTGGAGGAATGTTGGAATGGTGATCGCCGTAAAGGTGCAGACACACTCTTACTCTTTTTCCTCCATTTATACATTACTTTTGGGTTTATATAAATGTCCTCACTCATAGCAGATTGACTTTTAGAATTTATTAGAACTGACCTCATTTTAAAGTAATAATGGGCGTGTGGAAGACCTGGGTATGGAATGAATAAAACCCATCCAGACTGGGACCGTCAGTGCATCTCGAAAACACACGGAAGTGAAAGCTGCAGATAACGCCAGATTTACACAGAGGAAAACAACACAGAAGAGTGATACGGGCCGGCAGTCACCAGTCCAACTGCAACATTCTCTCCGATTCCATCTATTTTTCCATGAGTTTGAGTCTGTGTCTCGCAGCACTACGCTATATAAACCAAAACTCTTGCCCATGAAGTCCATAATGCATTGCAAAATGTCACGTGCCCTTTCGAGCCCCATATTGTGACCCCGAAAACAGTTAATGACGGACCATTTCTCAAGACGAGAACACATAAAAGCTGCTGCTATTGTTGTTAGCAGAGAACAAAGGCTGCTCTAAGGTCCCAGTATAGCCCGTTACCGACTGAACAACGGGCCGACGCTGATTACACTTGTTCAATCGGCTAAAAAGAGCTCTGATGGTATTGGTGACGGCTGCAGACAGCCGACGACACAGAACACACCAAAGTGACTCGCCTCCGACTTCAGAAGACTCCACGACAACACCAGATGGCCGGAAATCAGCCTGATGTGTCTCCGCCTTTAAATACAGCAGTTTTAACAGCACTTGAGAGATTAGATTCATGATTCTGAAATGTATCGAAGCAAATTTGTCGATGACATTCAGGTTTAGAGGACTGCAAATATTTTTCAAGCTAAAGAGGAAGTGGAAAATCGGACGAGACAATTGGATTTCTGTGTTTACAAGACCAACACCCCCCCTTAAAGAATTAATAGTAAAGATGAAAAGAATTATATAATCACATCAAGAGAAAAAAAATATTGGATTTAAGTCCTTCAAACCATTAAACGTGGCTATAAAAAATGGATATACACATAAAGTTATATTTTTACTTCCAGCTTCATGATTTTTTGTGTCTTTTCTTTTTTATATTTTAGCTGCTCTTTCACTGTGATGTTTCAGCAAGCATAAGACGTCAACAGTAACAATTAGCCTCCGCTTTGAAAGCATTACTATTCCACTTCAAGTAGTTTTGCTTGAATGTTGTGTTCCCATTCAGGGTCGCAGGAAAGCTGGAGCCCATCCCAGCAATTAGCAGACGAGTGGCAGGTACACCCTGGACAGGTTGGCAGTGCATCACAGGGTCAACACAAAGAGACAAACACACACTCGCACACATATGATGGAAGAAAGCCTGAGCATACATGGGAAGAACATGCAAATCCACACAGAGAGACCCCTGTTTGAACCCCTCCCCAGCCAAGGCTCAAATCAGTGACCTGGCATATTTTAGGGCATTCAAATCTTTGAAACATTCAAATCTTCAATTCAGTTTTCTGTTTCATCGGCTACTCATGCAATTCTTTCTAATGCATTATTTTTCCCTTTAATGTAATTTTGGTGTGTAGCCTTTTATTTAAAATGACTTCACTTGAAACTCTAAGCTGTGTCTTGAACCACACCTCATCAATCTGTATTTTATTCTTTCAAAGCTAAAGCTAAAGTTACTTGTAATCTTTAAAATTGTATTGAGAATGAGTTTTTTTTTGTTGTTTTTTTTGTTGTTTTTTTTATTTATAGTTGGAGTTTGTGTGTCAAATGTTGTCACTAACTGTACGGTACTTACTTCCTGCTTTGCAGGGAATACATAAATATAGTTTTGGACAGTGCTGGATGGTACCCATGTATTCTAAATGGGCAGTAGTTTCCAAACTTTTGACAATTATTGTTTATATGTACACAGCTCTGTAGGTGTTAAGACATTAAAAATCAAATAAACCACCAACTGAGAGAAATTAACTTTGAAGCATGTTGCCTTAGAAAAATAATCAGAGATTGGCAGCAGATGAATAGATTTAACTCTCTCCTGTGTTCTACCTTTGCCTTTGGACAAACCCTTTCAGCTAGAATCTGGTGTAAAATGAACATCAAGGACAAAAAGATGTCTTTAATCCCCTAAATCTCCATGCTGATCCCTTTTGCATTTATTATGCACTAAGCTGTAACCTAGATTTCTTTTTTTTTTGGGGGGGGGGGGGTCTGCACTAGTAAGAAAAACAACAAAAGAAAACAAAACAGTTGAGACATTTTGAGGACATGTTCTAGATATTTCGCTCCAGAAAATACAACCTCTCTAAGTCATTTACGTGGTCAAAGGTCACATCACCATATCCCATTTGTCTTTCTCATCCTTCCTCTTTGGACTTTCCCAGGCACTGAAGTCATTATGACTTCCCCTGTAAACGTACTCTGGCATCATATTACCATGTCCATGTTGTTGTTGCTAGGACTGTATGAAAAAAAAAAGAAACATCTTTTCCAAATTCAGCTTGAAAGCAGATAGGTCCTTAAAAGTCTAAATAAGATTCCTTTCGCACCGCATGTTGATTAATTCACATACTAATGACTGGCTGGAACAACATTACAGTCATAGTAAATTTTTAAAATAGCAGCTGTACTTACTGTAAGGAACACACTCATACTGGACTTCCAGGTATTTGTATGTGCCTGGGCAGGGATCAGGGAAGACATCGGGGCCTGCCACCACTGCACACTGGGTACGGTTGTTGCATCTATAAGGAGAGAACAAATAAAGTGTTAAATCTACAGCTATCTCCCAAAATGGTCTAACTATTTAGATATAAAAAAAGATAACCATCATAACCTTTATGAAGGATGGATTTATTTTTGGACTGTTGAATCAGAGTCCATCATTTTCAAGCAGAGCCAAAGCACTTTTAACACAGTGCATGGATCCTGAGATTATGATAATTGTCATATTCATTGCAAAGCTAAGCTTTGAAATTGGGGAACAAACTTGAAGAGACGTGTTATTGGTTGTGGTCTGAAGAAAACTGTCATTAGACACGGACAAACATTTATATGATGATTTGGAAAACGAAACCTGGTTGTATCTGAGTCTAGTCATTGCAATACAAACAAAAAGGATGATTAAAACATTTAAATTCAACCTTAAAATTTCACTGCACAAAACAGGTCCATTCTATTCTGGAATGCGCTGCTAGGTAGCTGCAATTTGTGAAAGCTCTCCCTTAACTTTTGTGTTTTTTTTTCTAATATAGTTGTCTTTTTTATCGACATTATTCGTCAGATTAGGTTTTTCTTGGAGGATTTTTTATGCTGGTTTCAACGGTGTGCAATTCGGGAGACTTTTCCTCGTATATTGGCTTTTTTCACTGCTTGTTATGATGTGTATCCATAGCAACGGAAAAATTGTTTACCACCGTGATCAACTGTTAAAACTCTCCCAAATCAAGATTTTCAGCGAAATAACACGTCAAATCCCAGTGGAGTTAAGGAGAAAGACAAGAGGATGCAGGGCAGGGGTAAGGCAGAGAGAAAAACGGTGGAGATTTAAACCGTTTCTTCCAACTGTTGTGATGGGTAACGTGAGATCGCTAGCTAACAAGATGGACGAGCTCGAAGTGCTAACAAGGTCTCAGAAAGAGTACAGAGAATGCAGTATCATGTGTTTCACCGAGACTTGGCTGCATGAACACATCCCGGACTGTAATGCGTCTGTACACGGCTTCAAGACGGTCCGTGCAGACCGAAATATACAGCTCAGCGGGAAGCGGAAGGGAGGCGGAATTGCAGTGCTGGTCAGTCAGCGCTGGTGTCATCCAGGACACGTCACTGTCAAGGAGAAGATCTGCACAAGAGACATTGAACTGTTAGCTGTGAGTTTCCGTCCATATTATTTACCCAGAGAGTTTGCCTGTGTTATTCTGGTAGCGGTTTATATAATACCAGGTACCGCACCAGAGACAGCCTGTGATGTCATCAGCTCCGTCGTGGCTAAACTACAAACACAGCATCCAAACTCATTCATAGCGATTTCTGGAGACTTCAACAACGTCTCCCTCTCTGCTACGTTGCCAACTTTCCAGCAGTTTGTCAGCTGCTCCACCAGAGAAAATAAGATGTTGGACTTATTTTATGCAAATACAAAGAATGCATACAGCTCCTCTGCCCTGCCTCCTCTAGGAAGATCTGATCATAATCTGGTTCTTCTCACCTCCACCTACAAGCCCATCGTTCAGCAGCAACCAGTCATTAGGAGGATGATTAAAACCTGGTCTACTGAGGCTGAAGATGCTCTGAGAGGGTGCTTTGAGGCCACAGACTGGAATGTCCTCTGTGAACCTCATGGAGATGACATCAACACCATGACTGAGTGTGTGACAGATTACATAAACTTCTGTGTGGACAGCATCGTTCCAACAAGAACAGTGAGGTGCTTCCCCAATAACAAACCCTGGATCACCAGTGACCTGAAAAAGCTGCTGAACATCAAAAAGAAAGCTTTCAGGGATGGAGACAGGGAGTTACTGAAGACCACACAAAAACAACTGAAAACACAGACTAAGAAGTGCAAGGAGGACTACAGGAAGAAGTTGGAGAGCCAGCTCCAGCAGAACAACGTGAGGGATGTATGGTCGGGAATGAAGAAAATCACTGGCTTCAAGCTAAAGGGGGACCAGACTGACGGAGGTCTGGACAGAGCTAACGAACTGAACATGTTCTTCAATAGGTTCAGTTCCCCCCTGCCGACAATCCAACACACCACACACCCTCCATGAGCTCACAGCTTTCCTGTCCCACCTCCACTCTGTCACCCTGCACCTCAGTCATGGACCTGAACACAGCCTCATCTCCCTCCACATCAGGACATCCTGAGACCTCTTTTGCCTCCACCTCCAGCCTGACTGTCTCCTGTGACCAGGTCAAGAAACAACTAGAAAAACTGAACCGGAACAAGGCTGCAGGTCCAGATGGTGTCAGTCCCAGAGTTCTCAAGACCTGCTCAGAACAACTATGTCCGGTTCTCCAGCACCTTTTTAACACCAGCCTGAGACAGAACAGAGTTCCTGTGCTGTGGAAGACATCCTGTCTTGTTCCAGTCCCTAAAAAACCACAACCAGCTGAACCAAATGACTACAGACCAGTTGCTTTGACATCTCACATCATGAAAGTCCTGGAGAGACTCTTACTGGCTCACCTCAACAAGCAAGTGAACACCTTTCAGGACCCATTACAGTTCGCATATCGTAATGGGCTTGGGGTTGAAGACGCCATCATCTTCTTGCTTCAGAGAGCCCACTCTCATCTGGACCAGTCAGGCAGCACTTTGAGGGTCATGTTCTTTGATTTTTCAAGTGCATTTAATACTATTCAGCCTGCTTTGCTATGTCAGAAGCTCCATAACTTCCAGGTGGATCCCTCCACAACCACCTGGATTTACGACTACCTCACAAACAGACCACAGTTTGTGAGACTGAAAGGTTGTGTGTCTGAGATGGTGGTCAGCAGCACTGGAGCACCACAAGGAACTGTACTCTCACCATTCCTCTTTACACTGTACACCTCAGACTTCCAGTATAACTCTGAGTCCTGTCATCTGCAGAAATATTCTGATGACTCTGCTGTTGTGGGGTGTATTAGTGATGGACAAGAAGCCGAATACAGGGAACTTGTCAATCAGTTTGTGAAATGGTGCAGTAACAATCAGCTCATCTTAAATACCAGCAAGACTAAAGAGATGATTGTTGACTTCAGGAGGAGCAAGAATAAGCAGCATAGTCCTGTCTACATCCTGGAAGAGGAGGTGGAGGTGGTAGAGAACTACAAATACCTTGGAGTTCAGCTGGACAACAGACTTGATTGGAAATGCAACTGTGACTACATCTACAAGAAAGGTATGAGCAGACTCTTCTTCTTAAGGAAGCTAAAATCATTTAATGTCTGCAAAAAGATGTTGCAGATCTTCTGTAAGTCTGTGGTAGAAAGTGCAATTAGCTTTGCAGCCATCTGCTGGGGCAGCAGCATCAGAACCAGAGACTTGAAGAAACTAAACAAGCTGATCAAGAAAGCTGGTTCTGTGCTGGGGATAACTCTGGAGCCGCTGGAGCTGATCGTTCAAAAAAGAATGCTTCACAAGCTGATGAAGATGATGGAGGACACTTCCCATCCTCTCCACAACACGGTGAAGAATCAACAGAGTGTGTTCAGTGGGAGGCTGCGTCAAGTTCGCTGTAGGACGGAGAGATACAGGAATTCATTCCTGCCAGCAACCATCACCCTAAAGAACAAGACTAACTGACTTTTTGTTTATTTATAAAAAAAAAAAAAAAAAAAAAAAAAAAGTGAGCTTTTACAATACTGAATTTCCCTTCGGGGATGAATAAAGTATTTTTCATTTCATTTCATTCATTCATTTCATTCATTCATTTCAGCATACATTACCTCATCCTATCTCTTCCATGTGATCTATTTTTAGTCAGTGATGGGCCACTTTTCTAAACATCAAAATGGATCAGATTTGTGCAGACTGACACATTGAAAGAAGTTCGGCAGCAGCTCAGATAAACAGATTTACCAGGCTGTTAAAATTTTCATTTTTTTCAGTACTTTTTAGTAGAAAGTAATTAATCAAGATTATTTTTTCATTAGAAGCATTACTTCACTCCACTAGCTCCTTTCCTCGGTCACCTATACTTAAATGTACCGACACAATCCTCTGCATTCATCCTAACAAGAGTCATCTGTGTTAAAGGACCCTTTATGATGTAAATGTGGCAGACAAGTCCTTACTGGTACTTCTGGAGTGGACATTACAGTAATGGAATCATTGAATTCACTTGTACACAAGGTGGATGGATACTGAAGAGCTGTAGCACAAGGACACTCTGTGTGTGTGAGTGTATGTGAATGTGTCTGTGCAGCAAGAACAATAACCTATGTCTTTAAGAGTATTTTGACCCAGACTCCAGATAATTAATTCTAATCATCAGGGGGGCCCCTCCTCTGACACACAAAATGTAAGTATGTTTCACTCTTATTAACACAGGTTATGTTAGGCGGCACACTGTGTCTGTTAAACCTGTCAGCATACGTGTTTACATCCATGCACAGCAGACTTGCAGCTTTGAAAATGCATGCATTAAATTTATGTGTAATTAAACATGCAAGCGGCACACAGGCGATTTGTTGATGGGCTACTGTGACCGTATATTATCATGATAGATATACTGTACGCAATAACATAAAATGCCACGTCAGACTGAGGTGCCTATTTAGCTCAATGGCACTTCCTGGTTTGAATTAATTATTCAAATGACATGAATAAAAAATATGTTTTGTACAAGAATAGGGACAAAGGACACATGAGAAGAAAAGGCCTATTTTAAGGCTGTTGATGAGCTATCACTTCCCCTCTGAATATTTTCTTTCAATAAGTCAATCTGCTCTGGCTTCCCCCTCTGTAAACACCTGTCAAACAGATGACGTTTACATATAAATCAGATTTGTCCCTTTGAGATGTTTTTAATGAGCCCTCTAAACCTAAATATTAAAAGCAACATTTGATCATTTTCATTATGAAATATGCATAATAACTAATTTAATTTTTAGTTCAATATTCACTTATAACAGAGCTGTAATGTAGATTGCAGAAAACTACTCACTGACATTTATTGGTGGCTACTTCTGAGCAGTTTATCTTTGGTCAAGTGAGGGGTTATTGGAGTTTAAAAGGTTTAAAAGTGTATGTGTTGCAATGTCTGTCATATTCTAATAACAATATACGCCCCTCCTGTCTCCCTCCCTTCTTTTTTCTCGCCTCTCTGCTTTTTAATTTCTTGCCCGGTTGCCTTCATCATCGGTCACCTGTCACCAGTGCAACTTGTGGACCGAGTGTGGCACAGAACTGACACGCTGCTACAACTTTGCACACAACATTCGCAAATGGACACAAGCTTGCCCACAGTGTTGAATCAGAGGACAAAAACGTCATTTAATGACCTAGCTTGAAAACCGTCCACTACTTTTGATGTCATCACACCCGCAGACAAGTGAGCCGAGCTGACTGTTTCACTTGTAATCGTGTCCTCAAAGTACTGCCACAGGCACAAGTGTAGTGTTAATTATTTCTAGATCCACAGTTTAAGCCCGAACACTGACAGCACAAAGGCCTGGAGATTTTGAAAAACTCCTGTTACACTAAAGAAGAGATAAAATTCATTTGAAGTAAAGGTTGAAGTGAATAAGGCAATGAAACCATATATCAAAAAGTCAAATCTAAGAAAATAAAAAATAAAGTTCCCATTTTAAGTATTAATAAAACCATTCAAATTTCTTTACATTTAATCAGAATAGCTTTTCCAATGAAAAACATGCCAAAGTCTGTTGAAAGACTCAACTAATTTGCTAGGACATGTTAGTTAACAGTGTAAAGTAGCTAATGCTAAGGAAACCAGCCAAATTAGGCCAGACCTAGAATATGAGGTATACGTATGTGGAATATTTAATCAAATATTGCTCAAGTTTGTATTGTGAAGAAATATAATTTCTGAGTTTCATGCTAAATTTGCTATCTCCAGCAGATCTCACCATTTGACGGACAAATACACAGCAGGTTAATCTAAAACTAACCATAAATGACAGATATACTATACCTCCAGTGTGTTTTCACTACTACTGAGATTTCTCAGTTTAGCTGAGTTTGTCGCTCTGTCCAGCATTAGCTTTGAAATAGCTGCTGCTGCATTGATCCCTCACAAAGAAAACAGACTGAGGGCATATTGTTCCTTAATGCCTTTTGTTTGTAACGTTACCCCTCTCTTTGTACTTTTCACCATATCTTTATTCCATCCCTTTGCCATTAGCTAGATAAGGGCCACTGTCGCAAAACAGGCTGTGCATCATAATTTGGATCCAGCTAATCAATGATGAAATTTGTCCCTGACTATTATGGGAGGATTTTGTTTTGCGGGAATAATTTCATACAGAGCCGTTTAAAAGTGGAAATGTTTAACTATAGAATTCACTGCTCATTTCACTCATAAAAGGTCAATTAGGGTATTAAAAACAACTGGCTAGACATGTTAAAGGTTAAAGACTTCAGTATTGTATAATATGATTTTTTTTTTAAAATCTGATACAGGGGACAGGCAAGTATGAAAATCTGAGTTTTAAGCTAGCTGTGTGAAAGAATGCTTGTGCATATCTCTGCTTTATACAACATTGCAAAAACGGCTTCATGGTTGAGTCATAATTCACTGAAGGTTATTGACTAAATAAAAGGTAGAGAGCAAAGATTTGACAATCCCTTGTGTGCTATATCTTTCCCCAATCACTCCCCTCTCTCTGTCTATTTTTGTCTGCTGTACCTTTCTTTTTCTTCCCCCCACACTCTCTAAGCCAAGATAATAAACCTTTTTTTCTGCCTTTGTCTCCATCCTTCCCGCCGAGGAATTATTCCTCTCTATTTGTCTCCGGTTCCAACTGTCATTTTTTCTGTCTGTTTATCTGTCTTAAACCCACTTAGCTGCAGTTTCCGAAGTCACACCCAGATATATGTGGTAGGACTCTTATTGCTGCCACCGTTCTCTCTTTTTCTGTCCTCTCTCACTCCTTAATACTTTTCTCATCCCTGCCTCCCTCAGGGCGTCATCTCCAGCCTTCCCTCTGTTTCTCCTTCAATCCCTCCATCCTCAGTAAAGCCCATGCTGACGTCACCACCCTGTCTGAGCCAGTAGCCTGACTCAGATCCAAAAAAGACTCCCTCATGTCCCCAGTACCTCCATCTCTTTTGCTCTCATTTCCTTCTTTCCATGGTCGTTCTGCATTGTGACCCATAATTAATATATAGCACAACATACATACACGTGCATGCAAACACCTTTGCAACTTATTCTATTTATTTATTTGTTTGTATGTTTTAAACCAGCATGACCACATCAAAACAAAGCAGTGGCCTGGATACCGTCTTGCCTGCTGGTCTTGCTTTCTTGCAACGTGCAACACATACACACACTCACACGCCTGTAGACAAACAAACCATTCACTAACAAAGCCAAGCTGTGGCAGGCAGAGAAACAGAAAGCTCTGTGACTGCAGTGCTGTTGATATCGTCTCTGATGTTTTTCACTTTGTTTGCGAGAACTCCCTTCACTTCAGCTCTGCCTCTCCATTTCAATCTTTCATATGAATATAACCGACTGACTTGGTGAGGCTGGTGCCTGCTAATGGTGCATGTGTGCTGCAATGCTGATGCATATGTGTGTGAGCATGTGGATGCAGGCTAACAGATGTAAAACAGAATAAATATTTGAGTGTATGTGTGTGTGAGACAGCCCACACATGTGGGTATGCTTGAATGCAGATGTGTTGAAGATCTATAATTACAGAACAAGTAAGAGCTGGGAACTAATCCTCAGGAATTGAAAGAAACGTCTCAGAGTGATGCATAAAGCCTCAGCAAGGTCCTCTGGATTCCACATTTAAATTTATTCAGACCATTCCCAAGGCTTTTCATCTTCAATTTTTACGTGAATTCGCTTAGCACACAAACAAAGTGGAAAAGTGTCAGGAGAGTCTGGGTTATTGGTTCCAGACGACTTAGACACCAATCAGAACCCCCCTACACACACAACAATAATAATAATTTATAGTTAATGTCACTCCAGGACACCCTTCTTTATTTATCTTCCATGTCCTGATTGGTCAAACTTCTGAGTATAGTGAACTCATTGTCATGTTCAATAAACCAGTTTGAGATGATTTGACATGATGCATTCTCCTGCTGGAAGCAGCCATCAGAAGATGTTACAGTGTGGTCATAAAAGGATGAACATGGTCAGCAAGAATACACAGGTGGGGTGCGGTGTTTAAACCGTGCTAAACTGGTACAAAGGGGCCCAAAGTGGCCAAATAAGATATCCCTTATACAAATGCCACCAAGTTTTTTTTTGTTCCTTTGTTTTGCAGTTTCCCTCTGGGATAAATAGAGTATTTTTCATTTTGTTTCATTCAATTAATTTACACCAAATTCTTACCCTACCGTCTGAATGCTGCAGTTAAAATGAAGTCTTGTCAGTCCAGGCAACATTCTCCAATCTTCTATTGTCCAATTCTGATTACCCTATGCAATTGTAGCCTCAGTCTCCTGTTCTACTGTGGTTCTGCTGCTGTAGCCCATCTGCTCCCAGGTTTGGGGATATTCTGCATAGCTTTATTGTATCCAGTGGTTAACTGCAATACTGTTGCCTTTCTGTCGTTTTCAACCAGTCTGCCCATCTCAATGAGTTTTTCATTCAAGTATAGTGCTACACTAAATTAACTATCAAAAGAAATCTTAGTTCCTCTCAAGAAATCCCTTCACCTGAGTCCTTCAGTATCACAGGCATAATAGGGGATTTCCGCTTCGGTCTGGTTCCGGAAGTTGAAACATTTGGCTTTCTTGGGATGTTAACGAAGCCGTTCTGCTCTGTTATACTGTTTAAATCGGATAAACTCCAAACATATTTAAGTTTTCATTCCAGACTGAGTGATGCTAAGGAAGAAGTGGATTAAAACGACCGATTGCGCGGTGAAGGACCGAACTTTATAATAAAACGACACACATTTGTTTGTGGCCGGCAGACTGCGCAGTCGTGTTAGAGGTTAGCATTAGCCAGCTCGATAACGTGCCTAACTTTGTGCGGCTGAAAACACATAATCATCTGAAAGCGTCTCCTCTTGGCAGTCCCCAGTTGTTCCACTGGAAACGGGGAGGTACAGACCCGATTTTCAGATGTTTGTGTGTTTTTAAGACGCACAATGTTAAGCACGTCAGTAAACACTAGCTGGCTAATGCTAGCATGCTGTGAAGTGCCGGTGTTGTGCCCCACCGTCGACAAACAAACGTGTGTTTTATTATAAACTTCGGCCCTTCACCGCAGCAAATCAATCGCTTTGATCCAGCTTTTGATCCAGTATCACTTCAGTCTAGAATGAAAACTTAAATATGTTTGGGTTTATCCGATTTAAACAGTATAACAGAGCAGGAACGGCTTTCGTTAACATGGCCCGGAAGAGGAAGTGTCAAAAGCCGGCAACTTCCGGTAAGCGTGATAATCCCCTATTGGTTGCATGGATGCATTTGAAGACATGAATTTGCTGGAGCTTGATAGACACATGGAGTTAGATAATGCTGCTTATATAAGGAAAACAAAAAACAATTTCAGTAAAAGGTTTGCACCACAAAAAGGAAAAACCAACAGTAAAATGTTGTAACCAAATATTATTATTTTTATCTTCTCATCTTAAATTTTATTTAATCAAGCCCAGAGCATTCAAATTAAATTAACCCCACATCACCAACCTCACCTAACCTCATTGGTGATTTGGCTGGTTGATCAGTTCTGACTTACGTTGCTGTTTTTCCCCAGTCTCTACAGTTTGTATCACCAATGCCTCTTACAGTAGCCATCTACCATCATTTTTTTTTTCACTTTCCTCTCCACTGCTGCCACAGCGCCAACATAGTTTGGAATTTTAAGCACTTTGGTGCACCTGCCTCAAGTGTCTTGCTGTTGATTTTATTTATTTTATGCATCAACTTTTCAGCACCATCATTTTATTTTTTGGTATGGTTCTTGTCTGCTGTCAGCTGGCACATTCCAGTTATTTGAAGTTTTTGAGTGTCTGACTCATTGACAGAAGCACTGTGTGCAGTGTCCTTAAAAAAGTGAGCAAAATGGACAAGTGGAGGACAAAAGAATTGCCAGACAGAAAAAAAGCATACTGTATACATCTACATTTGATGAAAAATATCTGAAAGTGTTATCCTTCAGAAATACAAGAAAAAAAACAAAACAAAACAGCAAACAACCTGACAGAAGACCCTGGATGCATCTGGCCCTTCAGCCAATTCAACCTCTGTTCCCTGAAGCCCCATCAGCAAAGGTGTCTGCTGAAGAGTGGCTGGCAAGAAGCCATTCTTAAGGAAGAAATTGGGGAGAAAAGGCTGAGGTATGTCGAATTACACAAGAACTGGACTGAAAATCGGTGACAGTCGATCTAATGGAGTGATGAATCCTCCCTAGAGCTCAAATCTCAACATTACTGAAGCAGTGTGAGATCATCTTGACAGAGATCAAAACAAAAAGCAGCCGTCATTTAAAGTAGAGCTTTGAAATGTCCTTCAGGAAGCCTGGACAACTATCCCTAAAGGGTGTCTTAAGACTTAAACAGTTCTGGATATTAACAGAGATTAATGCTACAGTGTTATGGGCAAAAGCACAGTAATATCTAAATGTAACACTGGGGCTGGTCAGGCATTTAAATCCTATTAATCACCTTAATGGCTCATCATCTGACCCAGTTTTACTCATGTTGATGTTGTTGATTGATAAATCAATTCTTTTATTAGTGCAATCAATCAAGCTTTTGCATGTCTTGATTGGACGGAAGCTTCCATAATCAAATTTTAGAATTTCAACAATCACTTGATGTTATTTAGTATGTTCACACTATATTTTCTTATTGTCATACACTACCAGCCAAAAGTTTGTAAGTGTTTTTCCATTAGATTCAGTGGGAGAGTGTGTCCAAAATTTTGACTGGTACTGTAAAAAATGGAGTAATAAAACCTAACAGTGGTGAGCGCAACCGAACTTCCACACCAGGGGTTCTACATTGTTTGAACTCATAATGTAGCTGAATCAACCTTTTTTTTTCCCCATGCACAATTCCTGGAAAAGGAGAAGCTATTCAAGACTGAATACTCCCACAAAGTGACTCATTTCATAATCGGAATGTGATCCGTTCAGTCAAATAACATTTGGAAAGCCTGGAAGAGCTTAGTGATGATTTTATTTTATCACATTTGTGTGTGCAGGGAGCACACAGGAAGTCTGGCAGTTTGGGGAGTAGAAATCTTGGACCACTCAAACCCAGCTAGAGTAAAGAAGGACTTTGACGCACATCCATTGGCAAAAAAAAAAAAAAAAAAAAAAACAGAAGAAGAAGCGAGGCAGCATATAAAGACTCGTCAGATGCCTTTTATAAGTAGTTTTCAAGAATGTGACTACACCTCTCTGAAAATAAATGTCATTCAGTTGTTTAAATTCTTAATTAGTTCATTTGCTTTTCCAACACCTCTTCCTGTTAACTTCATTATACGGCGTTGAGCAATGCTGCAATTCAGATTATTAAATTCTATTCTTAGACACTAAAGACACTATTCATGAACATAAATGCTAATCTCTGGAGTATTTAGTTACACATTTCATCACTTCATTTCTGAGCATCTTTTGGCATCTCCTCTAACAGCAGTGGGAACATCTATGGTTCAGAATCCTGAGAAATCTCTTGGTAGAGTTTCCTCGGAGAGTTGTGCAATGTTCAGGAACACGCAATATGGACTCACTGTGCGAATGTCACTGTCTTTTTTCTCGCCTTTTTCACTCGTACCGTGAAATAACTTGCAGAAAAACAGACTGGAAAGACTATTTTTTTCTGCTTTAGACAGCTGCACTTTTACATAAACTCAGTGAGGAATTTCTGAGGAGTTATGCATGGAGATGTTTCAGCACACGCTGAAATGAACTGCAACAAAGAAATGAGTGGAGAGTAGAAGAATTGATGTCAGTGCAGAATGATAAAGCATATCATGTTTGCCTGGTGGCTGTGGCTGCCTTCTCTTTAATCAAGACTACATTAGAGATAATGTGTGTCTCTATGTGTGTGTGTTTCCTGTATAATTTGTCCACTGTTTGCTGTCCTTTCATTTTGCTGCAATTTATTTTGAGATAAATTGTTTCACAAACAATTAAACACTACTAGAAAGAAAATTATAGCTGCATAATACCATCATGGATTACACTGCATGAATATCAAAAGGTATGCAATAAAACTGAATGAATACAGTATTGTAATTAGTCCCAAAAATATTTCCTATTGAAAAAATAAAAAGGAAAAACGGATAAGCTTGTATCACATTCATCAAAGAAACTCAGCTGAAATCCCCAAATTGTTGGAAAATGAAACAGTGACAGTTAAGCAGCTGGGAAAATATGAAATAAAGGACTTCATGTAAATAATGGAGGATTAAAAAAATGGGGAATGATGTTTTTCAGGGTTCTTTATGTCCTGGAGGAGCTCAGGAAACCCATTTGACAGTAGTCACAACCGTTACATCTTGCTACAGGATAAAATGGCACTCTCCCTCTCTCTCACACATGAGATTCCTTGCTACTGGCCTCATTTCTGCTTTATTAGCCCCCTGATATGGTTACACACGTGTGCAGTGGGGATGCTTGGAGATGGACAACTGGAATCTGTGGAGGGATGCGGAGCAGCAGGGATGTAGCAAGTAATTGAAAGATTGATGCAGGGATTGTGATTGACAGAGGTAAGAGGCACGGAGCAAAAACTCAGGTGTCTGGGTGTTTGTGTGAGTCTGTGTATCTGTCTTCCATGGGGTATACTGAAGCAGATGCATCACATCCTGCAGCAGAACCACCACACCTCACTGATGAAGTAGTGACAGATCTGTCTCACTCTTTGTCTTCCCCCAACATACACACACCCAAACAGCAATACACACTCTGCTGAGGTCCCTGAATGCATGCCTGTCAGCTCTCCAGTAGCCTGTCAGACAAGCCACAGGTAAAATTATGTTTTGGTTTGTTTTTTTGTTTTTTTTTTGTCCTGTTGGGAAAACTTTGAAACATGTTGCATTATTAATATTTGGCTGGAGGATGCTGCCCTCGCGTCTTTTCCCATGTTATTTTTTGCAACACAAAATGCATTGTGTGCAATGCAATGTATATGTATGTTCACAACAAATACTGCATGTCGTGAATGTATTTGTGTCAAACATACTGCACTTCCTGTCAGGCTCATGGGTGGCAGCATGCAAAATGGATCGAATTCTGAAGGATGTCCATGACAGAAAAAGCCATGAGGAAAAAAAAAAAGAGAGAGAGATAATCTGAATCCACTCAAGTCAAGTGAACACGAGAGTCATGTTAAATTTGGATTCTGAGTACGATCCATCCAACCACGCTCAGGTCACTGGAGTCAATCGCTGAAATGCTTCTGTGTATTAAGGATGTTTCCAAAATTCAGGTGCAGTAGTCAGAAGCTTCCCCTCTGCACATAAAGGACCATTTGTATGCAAATGGAAAAACAGAGCGTGCATCTCTGTGGTCTGCATAACCTGCGATATTGTTAAGATAACATGTGACAACACAATCTGATTTCAATATAGCCGATGGAGGTGTTTTTTAATACTGGGTGAAATTAAGACTAGTATAAATTTTAACTAGAAATAAAGTAGGCTGTGTAATGAAAAGTGACCTTTTTGTTGGCGTAGCATGTTAATACATTTTTATCTGAGGAGAGGATATTTTTGTCGTGTAGCAAAGTGTTTTTTTTGTTTTGTTTTGTGTTTTTATTAAGGGGGCTGCTTAATAATGTTGTATACCTTGTCTTACACAAAGGCCAACATGATCGTGTCATAACATGTGTGGATAGCATGCCACTTCAGGTATATTTATAGTATAAATATACCTGAAATTTATACATGAGTATACATTTTATACTCATTTAAAGCTTTTGTCATGTGCTTTTTTTTCCCCATTAAAACATGTCAAATGGTTAGAGTGGGGTAAAAGTACAGGGAACGGTGTCATCCTCTCCGCACGTAGCATGTACTGTAATGCCAAAAGCAACAGAAAAAAAGCCCCACAATAACACACCACATGAACAGGTGTGTGATTACAACACTTTTCTTATCCGACCTGGCTGCAAAGGCACATAAATAACGCACACAAACACTTCTTCCCTCTATCTTTCTGGCAGGCTGACAGCCAAGTACAGCTTTTGAGCTCCACCATCTCCACCGGTAACCATAGCAACCTCCACATCGTCCAATTCCAGGACACACTCGGGGAGTCTTCCTCCTTATTCCACCAAGATGCATTCCTTTGCTGATATCCCAGTATTGCTCTCTGTCTCACACTTTCCCAAGGATTTTTCTATGTGCAGTAACACGCACATCCTCCTCAGTTTAAACCAAATTATCTGCTGACGAAAACTCTGAATCTGCCGAAAAAAATCTAAAGATATGTGGCTATGTTTTTGCAGATGGATTGTCCGTCATGATTGGTGACAAGCAGGGGAGCATGTAAGATGGCATCAGCATCAAGGCGGCAGAGAGAGAGCAAGAGAGAGAAAGGCAGACTTGTAGGATTTAGACAGCCTCACCTGACGAAGCACAGAGAAATCGGAAAGTTGTACATTTGCAGCAGAGAGGGAGAGGGTTGATGGTGTTGGGGGAAGGAAGCTTATGTCCTGGTTTGGATTTGCACTTCAGTGTCAAAGTATCAAGTCATTCAGGTAGTCAATCACTGTCTACATGCCAGCGTGTCCGAGGCACCGATTCACGCTCTTGTTTCTGGACATGTCACACTTTGTGTGCATGTGTGTTCGCGAGACAAAGTGTGTGGTGTCTAGGTCAGTCTCCAGCCTTTCTCAGGCAGCCATGTAGCTTAGCTGCTCAGTGAAGCATGATAACTAAGGTTAGCAGAGCAGCAGTGACAGGAGAGCAGGGTCAGACTCTGACATGTGGAAATACAGAGGTTCTGGAGAAACACTCACACATACATGCGCACACACACACACAGTTGTCAGTCAGGGTGAATTTATATTAGTTCAGCTGTGGGACAGTGAACCGAATACATAAGGGGTAATAATATTATTGATTAAAAAGCAATAAACAATATTCCCATATTGTTAGGGAATCATCTATATGTTGTTTTCAGTGTGCCAAAGTCTATTTTCAAGCATATTCTGATTTATATGCATCTATCTGTGTGCGTGTTCCTGTGCGTGTGCGTGTACATACGTGTGCGTGTGTGTGTGGGCCCTAATTACTGCACTGACAGTTGGGCCCCCAGGGTGCCGCAGGGCATCTCCTGTAGTCGTGGTGACTGTGTGAGGGTGGCAGCACGTGCGCATACACCATTACACACATACACACACATATTAAGTAGGACATTTCTAGATATGACCTCATTCAGTGGGAAGCAGGGTAGTTAATAGAGGCAAGACGAAGGAAGGGTGAGCAAGAAAGAAAAAGTCAGAGATAGATACACTAACAAGATACACTTGTTAGCATCCTGGTATGTCCACCACAGAAAGACATCACACACTTGCACACACATCACAACCTCTGCACAGAACTTCAATTTAGCAGATAGTATTGTTTCCGTGCTTAGGGTCGCTGGGGTGGAATAATCATAAAAAGTGTAAGATTTATGTAAGGTTTTAAGCATTTATTTATGTGTCATTATTCGCTCTGCCTCTCTCATCTTCCTCTGTCTTCACAGAGATGGATTAGACTCAAATGGAGAAGACAGATTAAGTGTAGATATGCCTGAAAAAAGTGCCAGACTGTATGACATAGTTCACTAGTTACACAGACTTGGGCTGCGGCACACAGCTAACACTAGATTGCAGTCTGTGATTCTAGTGGTTTTCTATAATTCAGAGAGAATCAGAGAGGGGAAAAAAGAAAAAAGAACTTCAGAGGGTTCTTTACAGTCTCCCGTGCGAATGGTTCAAACGCTGCCTGTGCATACTAACTAACACATGCACACTCACATTCAAAAGGATACAACGGTAGATGTGCACTATCAAAAACTTGTCCACATATGCATGGATGCCATAAGCATGTGCAGAAATGCCTTCACGTGCTTGCGCACAGACACAGCGCTTTGAACTCTGTGGCTCAGTTCGAACAAGGCAGGCTGCCAGAATAACTTGACCGAGCTTAGGAGCTGTCGAAAAGCATATTTGTGTGTTTGTGAGCACGTATGCCTTCGTGTGTATTTATTTCTGTCTGCTCACAGGGCTGCTGTTATAGGGGGAGGTGTTTACAGCAATCGTGCACCTACAGCAGGCTCCTCTGGGCCACTGGAGGTTTCATTTTGGGGCTTGGGCTGTCTTTCTCACCATCAGAGAACACTTGGTCAATATATCAGTATAGGTCTAAGATATATAATATAATATACTATAAAGTACAGGAAAATGGCTGCAGTCCATAAGCTTGTACACTTCAGCTTAAATCCCACCTTTCCTCAGTGTTGGGGAGAGCTTATAGAATTGAAAAAAAAAAAAATAAAAATCAGGAAAGGAGTTTAAAGCGAAACCAGATGGCAAGGGAAAAAGAAAAAGTGACAGTAAGGGTGAGAAATAGAGGGTGAGAAGCAATTTGAGGAATGGGGATTGGGGAAAAAACTGGAAATGGGGTGACAAAAAATAGAGATATCATGAGGTTGACAGATAGGAGAATAATAAATGAGGCATGTTGCTGTTTAACACTTCCAAAAGCGAGGAAGGAAACAAGAACAAAGGAACATAAAGAACAACTCCTCATCCATGTTTTTTTTTTTGTTGTTGTTTTTTGTCAAAGCAGTTTCCCCCATGTGTTGGGGGGTTTCTTTGGGAGGGATGGAAAGAGACAGGGAAGAAGAGCAACTGGGAGAGAATGACAGGAGAGGCAGAGAAAGGAAGAGGAGGGCAAACAAGGTGACAAAGTGGCAGGGGAGGTATGGAGGTGGTGGGGGGAAAGTCTGTTTGAAGTCCAGAAGTAATTTTCTAACACGATAGCTGTGGCAGAGGTAGCAAAACAGAGTCTGTTTGCCTGTGTGTGCTGTCCACACATTCCTCAGCCTGTCCACACTTTCAGCCTCAAGTATTCATGTGTGTGGGATTAAGAGGGAGATTGAGACACGGAGTGAGACGAAAGGTACAGAGTTCATGAAGCTTTCAAGTATCAGTAAGGGGAAGGAAGTGCATTGTGAAGCCTCTCTGTTGATGCTATAAGGTCATTTATGGTGAGACACTGTAGGCAAATAAGGTAAAAATTTAACTAACTGGTATCACCATGAAACTTTCCTGGTTTGTTCTTCATATTAGGGCTATCATTTTTTGTATTGCAAGTTCTCTGAAATTTTATGTTTAAATATGCAAATTAGGAGTTATATAGCTGAAAATGCACTAATTTTCATTTCTAGGGAAAAAAAATCTAAACACAGATTAAGCCAGGTTCAAAGTTTCTTTTGAATTTTTTTCACATATTAAGTCAAATCTTGTACAGAGGGGGATTTTAGATATCTCTATCTATCATTTCACAATTTAGAAAAAAAAAATCAATTTTTGGCATACTTTTGGGATGAAATGTTCTATAAATCAGGCTGTGAATGAGATATATTTAAAAAATCCTTCTGTAAAAACTCTGCTTCACACAGTCACTCTCTCGGATGCAATGAGGAATAGTTGCAGTATTACTGCAGCTAATGGGGTTCAGAATAAATAAAAAAGGAAGGATCACACATGCAAGTCTTGTGTAAAAGTTCAGCTGTGTAAAGTAAACAAGTGTGACTTGTTTCGAAGTGCTACCAGAAGAAAGACTCTTCTTCTAAAAAGAACATTGCAGTACAGTCTAAGTTTGCAAAATCCCATCTTAACAAACTCTCAGCAAGACTTTTGGAACGTTGTGCTTTCATACAGATGAGGTCAAAGTGGAAACATTTGACCACAAGGTAAAATGATATGTTTGGCAGAAAAATCAAACACAGCATATCAGGAGCACTTCATACCAACTATCGAGCATGGTGATGGAAGGATCATGACTTGGTCATGTTCTGGAGCCATGGGACCTTGACATCTTGCAATAATTGAGTCCAACATAAACTTCTATGTATGACGAGAGCCAAATGTGAAGCCATCTGTCTGACAAAGCTGGCAGAAACAAAACTGTGATCCCAAACTTTGTGAAATCAAATCATGTCAAGTCAACTTTATTAATTAAAGCCAGAGGTTTTCCAGAAGGCTTTACAAAATAAAACATAATAAAATATATATATAAAAAAAAAAATCTTAGCTGGGC
Source organism: Atherinomorus stipes (assembly GCA_023101725.1). NCBI lineage: Eukaryota > Metazoa > Chordata > Actinopteri > Atheriniformes > Atherinidae > Atherinomorus > Atherinomorus stipes. Next base: position 341,629 of record JALJCO010004422.1, read on the forward strand.
TATTACTAATTGGCTCAAATTGATCTGTCTGTGAGGTGCCCTGAAATGACATGAATCTGCGCAATATAAATAAAGCTGAATTGAATGGAATTGGATTGAATTTAAGCTGAAAAACAGCAGAGTTAGGGATTCTGTTCCATAGTTTAGAAGATAGAACAGCAAAGCAGCAACCGCCCCAAAGATTTAGCCTGGATCATAATATCACTAAGGGCGGGATCTATCAAAGGTTTGTGTGTATAAAAACATGAGCTATCTCACTGCACACGCTAAAAAACGTACAAACTGATCTATTAACAGCATGCTAAAAGGGTTTGGTCTTTAAAACGTGCTAAATAGCGCCTCTCATCCATCCATTTTGCAATGAATATGCAATATGGGGTGTTTACACACGAAAGTTTGGGAAAATATGTTTTTCCTTTAAAAAGAACCGAAAAAAGAGAACTTATAAATATTAAAAAATAAAAACTTTTATGAAGAAGCACCAAATTTGGATCTTGATAAATCCGGCCCTAAGAGTCCCTTGTCAGAGGACCAAAGTAGTCTTTCTGGCACATAACACTACAACAGAATAACTAAAAATCAAATTAATCAACACGGTCCAGTGACCCAAGTCCATACTTCACTGTGATTAAAATGCTGTAACAAGGCCTTTTGCGTAATACTTAAATGAAATTATGCATTTTAGTAAAGAGGGGTGGGTCAAAATTCTGCACAATGATGTGACATAAAACGGTTAATTCAAATTACTGCTGACAAACAGGATCCTACAAAGTGAAACTTACTTTTTAATATTCTGACTTAGCTTTTGTTTAATCAATTATTAAACCATGTGGGGTTTATCTGAAATTGTTTTTTCCACATTTTCAGATGTAAGGAGGACTCGGTCATTTCATTGGTATTATCTGGTATTTGGTAAATCTTAGAATTTAAAGAGGGTGTACTAAAAAACTATTTTAGAATTTGGCAATTTGGGATGTAGTTGAAAAAACTTGTGCCGTTTGAATAATATGGTGTTCATTTTGACTTAGTATTCAAGACAAAAAGTAAAAAAGAAAAAAGCAAGCAGCAAGCAGCAAGACCTGAAATACAAACAGGACTCTTCAGAAGCCATTCTGAAATCTTGGTGCTCAGGTTCAAAACCTGATAAACCAGAGTGAGTCACTGAACTGAGACCATTATATCACTAAAACAGATTAAGCATAACTTTCATGGCCACGGCTTCATTTCCCCTTCAACCCAGTGCATCCCAATGGGGAGATAATCTGGGAAATGCAGCGGTATCAGGTCCTTTCTAGGTTGCCTGAGAAGCCTTGTGAGACCCTCTGGAGATATGAGGCTTTGATATCAGGACCAATTATGTGGTACGAGCACACACACAAACATACGAATAGACACATGCACATGTCTACGAACACAAATTCTGCACACTAACACACTTTTTGGCCTTGGAGTGTGGTAGAGAGGAAAACAAAGAGAGAATGTGATACTGAGGAAACACTGGGCAGGCAGAACATGTTCCGATTTTATCAACCAGTTGAGCTGAGCTTGAAAGCCAGAGAAGATACAGATATTGAGAGAATGATAGATTGGAAACCAGAAAGGCTGAACCAGACTGAAAAAGGAATTTGAGAGTGCTGTGTGAGAAAAGAAAAAGAAAAAAAAAACAGACTTTGGTGTGTGTTCACAAGTGCACAAAGGCAAACACTGGATGTGAGCATGCATGCTCACACTGGTGTTTTTTTGTTTGTTTGTTTGTTTTTTTTTCTTTTTAATAATACTTAAAAAAAAAAAAAAAAAAAAAAAGCTCTGGCTGCATGCACAAGCACATTTAAGCTCCATTAAACACTGCACTGTACGGTACTGTGTGCATCACATAAAGGCTCACCAACCACCTCTTTAAACACATACACACTTTAAATATATGTGATAAACAGTTGTTTCTGGGCTGAGTCACCTCCACAGAGGATCCCTCAAGATTTAGTTTGGCCTCTGGCTCTGCTAATTGGAGCTTAAAGTCTAGTGCAGCCCCTGGCAGTGTAATGCTGTGTGTGAAGCATTCTCCGTGTGTGTGTGCGCGTGATGTGCCTGTGTATAAATTATGGATGGAAGCGGCTGCAGGAGAGTGGCCACACAAGCTGCTGCAGCCAGAGCATTCAGAGACCAAGCCAGCCCAAAACCATTGCAATCACACCACCACATGTCGGAGGCAGGTGGCTTGATAGAGAAGCAGAAGAGGTAGCAGAAGACGGAAGGATGGCAGCAATATTAAAGACAGAGGAGAAGCTACAGGAGGACATTATGTGGCAGCAGGAAGAAGTATTCAAAGTCAGAGTAACACATGATCTGAGAAATCCGGATACTAATGGTGACATAAATTAATTATTTACACCCAGACTTTCTAATTACAGAGATCCATGATTTATCATTGCTATCTTTGTCCTGTTAATATTTTCCCGTTAGTTATGACCAACATACCTAGAAAATTTAGTTCTGTATCCTGCAGACACCACAACAAATTATAGCTCCAACATCCCCAAACACAACAAAGAGAACCACTCTTTAAGTTTGCAGCACTAATACAACTGACGAAACTGTAAATCACCTTTTCATCTAGAAAATCAATTTGAAAATTATATTGAAGCATAGCTAAAAGTACGTCTGTACTGACTGTATTCTGAAATCAGACATGGTGACATCTGGTGCTGCAACAGATAAACACAAGTAGCTGCAACATTTCTGTCTTTTTTTTTTCTTTTTTTGTCATGGCAAGCTAAAACATTCTTTTTGTTCCCCGTGCGCTGATCAATTTTCAGATATAGTTTCTCGCAGATTCGCTTCTTGAAAACATCCTGATTCTCAGTACCGGTGTGTTTTTCATCTGTTTATGCAAATCAGACAAAAATTGCATGAGAGAACTAAATGAGATAATATCTGAGCTGCGTATGCAAACATAAAATTACCTAAACCTTTGTACATACATTTAAAAAATTCTTAAATATTAATAACAGACTAGGAAGCCTAATGGTGATTTCAACACCTTTTTTCCTTCTCTACCATCTTAATATTTTGCAAACAAAATTGTAAACAATTTCCAATCCTAACGGCCTCTGCCCTAATCATACATTAGTGATGACCCTTTCTTAAAGTATAACTGAGGTATTTCTTTAAAAAAAAATTTTTAAAAAGATGGCAATGGAAACATTAGTGTATAAATACACTTTTAATTAAATTCACTTCAGTTTAATTTAAATTGCACCGTAATCTCAAGGCACTTTAAAGACATGGTCCAATTTAATTTGCAGTTTCAGTTAAAAATGCTAGTAATTAAACCCTATTAGTATAATTTACTAATTTTAAGTGGGAGTGATGGTGGTTTTCTCTGAGCTTTAGGGGGGAAAAAAAAGGGTAATATATGTATGTGGGCATTAGTTGTCTATTGTAGCCTGAAAACATTTATTAAGGCTGTATTGTATACCGTAGATTCACAAAACTGACATTTTGAACATCTTGTGTTTGTGTTTCTTTTTACATAATTTTTACTTCATATTGAGTAATTGAATTTGATTTAAATGTTTTAAGTCACTTTCATTCGATCTTAAAACCACATTAAATTGAATATAAAATGTGAAGTTTTAATTTAAAGTTGCTGCTTTTTTAATTTGTCCCATGTGTCTTTTGTATGTTTATCAAGATATTTGATAATCTTAGCATCTATAAAAGATTTTTAACTAATCAAGCTACATTCTTCCTATTTACAGGTTTCTGTCTATCTGTGCAGTTTTATAGTTAATATGGTTTTTCCTACACACCTGAAAATGACCTCATAAATCCCCCAAAAGTTCACTACACATCACAAACTGGATGTTTAACTTAGTCAAATGAACCAGAACCTTGAAGGCCAAGTGAATATTCTCTCAGCATTTCAATTCATCTTTTGAAAATGAATATTTGCCTTTATAATCTAACAAAAAACTGTAAATCTCCCTCACCACCAATATGAAAGACTCTTTATCATATTTATTCAACTTTTACTGTATAAAACATAACCGGATTTAAGATTAAATAACTGGCTGTACTGACGTGGCACAATACATCATTGATTACACTTTATTCAAGTTCAAGTATGATATTTAAAAAGATGATGGTAATAAAACAAAATCAGAGTGTAAATTGTAAATTAAGGCACTTGAACACATGAACCAACTCAATCCTATTTGCTGTTTCAGCTACTAATGCTAGTAATTAAAACCCTTCAAACAGTCCACATTGTTTTGTTTCCTCCTATACTCGGCTAATAAGCGTGACTCAGACAACGGATGAATTACTGTCTTCCTTCAAAACTGTGAAATCTCACCCATATTCACCAAGTCTTCATATACAGTATAAGTTTTACATCTTGGTAGTGTGAAATGTCACAGACATAAACTAGATATCACTGCATTTATAAAACTGATAAAAATTAAAACAGAGCATTTATTCACTGATAAACTGATAATAGACTGTAAAGCACTTTATGGCCTTCAGTCACTCCCGACAGCAGTGTCGGTAAAGGAGGCAGTCACACTTGAGAAGTGTGTGGGGGAGGTGCTACCTGACTCATTTCCATCCCGCAGCTTTGTTCTATTGTGCTACAATGGATGTGCAGGAACCATGAATAACAGAACTGTGAGGTGTGGAGCTGATTGGTTACACTGGTTTTAGGAGATTTCCCATCACCTGTGTCATTCTTTTATCACACTAATGTAAATTTGGCAGGAGTTGTGTTCAAGGTGGGATTTTCCTAGGTGGTGGTCATCCCATCTGTAATTCAGAGCTCAATAGGTAACCAGGATGGATTCTGAACTCATATTTGACTGTGCAAACCTGCTGCAACTCATATATTTAAGCATTCTTGTTTTGTTTGTTTTTTCTTTGCACATTGCAGCAAAGCAAAGAATAAACGAAGCAATACACACAAAAGTTTCCATTTTACTCAATCATAAACAGAAAGACTTACCTGAGAGACATGATCTTGTACGCATCAGGCAGGTAGCACCTTGTGTTCTCCATCTGGGCCGGGTCCGAGTCACAGATCTTGTCATCAGTGCGACCGTAGTTGGCGCTCTCAATCATGATGACATCTGTACCGGGGCATCGTAGTTCGATGGGGTAGGACTCGCAGGACAGCTCCCTCCGCACAACTGCCATGGGGATAGGAGCACGGCTGTCCACTGGACACACACAAATACAGACACTGGTTAAAAAAGAAATTCCCATGATGACAACTGTTTCTGCTTGCGAGTAAACCAAAACTGTAATTACTGCTTTGTAATGAGCTGTTATGAACATCATTGCAGATAGCGGATAATTGTCTGGCAGTCTTAGCTAACACTTAACGATACAGAGATGATTTTTTTTTCTTTGTCATACAAAGCAGTTGCTTTCTAAAAACCTAGCAAAAGCTGTGTTTTTTTTATATTAAATACAGCAATGAAACAGAGTGCTGTGATCCAGATGATGTGGGGCTGGATGTTCCCAGGGATTTTGTTGTTGTGTAGCTTGGATGTTGTTATTCTTTGTTATTCAGAGGAGCTGTCCTCAGGAGTCTCAGCAATCATCCCTTGATAGATAGGTTATTAGCAAGGTGTTCATGTGTTAGCTTTTTTTTTCCATCACCTACTGTAGAACTTTAGTGATATCAATGTAGACAGTATTATGTTCAACTTTATGCTCGATATCATGCGTCAACAGCTGCCTCCTTTACAGCAATCTCATCTGAGAATTTGGCTTTATTCACAGCAATATACATGTTATGAATTTTCAGTGTTAAATAAACAAGTAAAATGTAATAAATCCGGACAAAACTGTCAAGGCCAAATATAGAAAATGTTTCACTGCTCTATTTCAAGGCCGTTCATCTTGTCAAAGCCTTTCAAAAAGTCCTAAAAGCGTATTCATACATGCATGTATGAACACAACAGCAGTGAACAGACACAGACATACAGCATCCCCAAAAAGCAAGCCACACTACCACCTTCCCTGCTCTCCCTGTCATGGTAACCATAGAAACCCTGTCCTCCCTCCCTTGGCTCTTTCATTCGTTAAGGGAGCGTCATGGTTACACATATGCAGCAAAGAATCTGAATGAGCTCAATGACACTCTGCCCGGGCTCAACTTAATACTGCCCTTCACCACATCACAAACTCACATACACAGCAGTACACACTCCCATACAGGAAGACATGCATACAAATGCTCTGACTGATGGAATGTAGAGGAAGAAATTCACAGCCATTGTTGCTGATATCTGTGTGGTGCTGGTACCTGAGGGCACAACACTGATAATGGAACACTCTAGCTTAGAGATAGGACCGATATATAAGTGACATTTACTGAAAATGTCCTCTTTAATGAACAGACACATGCACACACACGTATGATTAGCAACAAAGGCTGTGATTGGACCTTAAGCCCACATCCAGACGTGGCGTGTGTCTAAGTAGTGTGTGAAGAATTGAGGGACATCACATGAGGGGGGGCACTAATGGGGGACTGGGTCATTTATGTGCTAAAGCAAGTGTTGGTTTGTTAGTTTTTCAATGGCTAAATCATGACAGCCTTTGTGAGTTTGAATACAAATATGGCAAAAAAGGTTAAGTGAAGCATGAAGGGATCAATGCATTGTATTGTGAGGCAGCTGTCTAGACTAACTTGAGACAAGATGTCTTAAAGTGTTGCCTTGCAGGCTCCCTACTGGGCATAGAGCAAGCACCATGACACTAATGCAAATACACTCCTGGAACAGTTCATTTTAAATAAGATCTTTCTCTATTAACATTGTTAGTTAATTGTTTTTTCACTAATTAATTTTCACTGACCTTTCATCAGGAATGGTGTCATTGAGATAAATAATGTTGTTTTATAACAGTATCCTAAAATTAGGTCAGTAGAAGGAATGTTACTCCCAAAACTGATCACAATATTATATTGCTAGGGATGTTTGATATGGACTTTTTTTTACTGATATCCGATATTGTCCAACTCTTTAAAAACAATATCCAATATCAACCTATACTGTTATATGCAGAGAACTGTGAGGTTGTATCTCTCATATTTTGAGAAGTACAACTATACTCTGCTCTGAGAGCAAAGATCCCAAAATATTATTAACTCAGCCAGAGGAGTTAGTTTTGGACATCTGGCTGCCATAAATCAGATACTAGTAGGTATTAGTCAACATGTGGCTAATTAAAATGTTTCTGACAACTTGGTAACTTAACCAACAGCTTCAAAACAGACATAAACAGCTTCAAAGCAAGTCAGTCTGTCGCCAGCAGCAGCTGCCCTGTAGTCACATGACTCTGAAAGGAATGCTGGGATATGAAGTTCCAGGATAACAAGGAACCTGTGCATGCTGGACTGCTGTTAATGGAACAAGATCTTGCGAGATTTTGTTTTTCAAAATAACGGTCCAAAAAACCAATACTGATGTTTTCCGGTATCACATTTTAATGCCAATATCGGCCGATGATGTTGGTAGGCCGATAATATCGGACATCCCTAATTGATTCAGTGGATAATGATTTAATTTGCCAATATTACATATTATTTAAACAATTAAACATGTTCTGTCTTGAGTCTTACAAATGATTACTTTATCAATATTTGATTGATATTTTCTATTTAGATCATTTCCTGTGTGATGGTAGGAGCCTTCTATATGACAGGACAGGGATTTTGACCTGCTTTTCTGTACAAAATGCCTCAGTTTACTGAGGTTTGTGAACATTTGTTTATGCACAGTTCTCTTAACGTCCTTTTAAAACATTTCAATTAGGCTGAGGTCTGAATTTTGACTTGCAACATATGGATTTTTTTTCTTCTTTCTTTTTTAGCCATTCTGTTGTAGATTCGCTGTTGTGCTTGGGATTATTGCTCTTCTACAGTACATGACTTAATTTCGGTCAAGCTTTAGTGGCCAAACTGCTGGATTCACATTTAACTTTAGCTCTAAAATATGGTATAGCCCCTCGTGACCCTCAATCGAAATAATCAGGTTTGGATGATGGATGGATACTTTGGTATACACAGGAGTTCGTGGTAAACTCAGAAACTTAAAGGTTGAATATGGAACATTTTTATTAAAAGCTATATTTTTAAAAAAATACTACCTCCACAGGTCGATTGGGGGTGTACAGAATGAAAGTACAACATTTCCCAGAAAAATTACATTTAGCCTAAAAATAATTATAAAATAAATTTTTACGGGTTCGATAATGGCATTTTATTTACGTCTATAAGCCAATACACGCCGCCATTGCAGGTTGCAAAATACGATCTCTGTGTGGAAACAATATTTTGGTCATAGTCAGGCTTGACCTACAGGGGAAAACCGTGGAGATGACGAGTGAAGCAGCTGCTTCAGAGCCCTGGAGATGTTGTTATCTGTTTCTGAGGAGGAGTGACCTAAGAAGAGCAAAACCTGGAGTAAATTTAGGTGAAGACTTCACTAAATGGACCCACATAAACATTTCCCACGGAGTCAAAACACGGAAATGGCGACTTTCCTCCTGGATCGGTAAGCTAGCTTTTTGCTAACATGGCTAACGTTAGCTGTCAGTTATAAACTCCTCTGCGTTACTTGTTGGACATGCTGCAGACTGTTGGTCACTTGCGTATCGGCAGTGAGCCTGGCATCCCAGCGGCTGGAGTTGTTTTTCTGCCGTTGCAACTACAGCCTAGTCACACGTGATGTCGCTGTTCTGTCAGTATTCCATATTCAACCTTTAATGGTGTCCAGGTTCTGTTAATGCAAAACATTAACAGTTGCATCTGTGCAAACCAAAGTCCTGATGCAACGCTTTCTCCTGGCAACCCCTTCCAAATAAGCCCAACTTACTTGAACTTTTTCTATCATACTGTCATCATCTTAAACATTTAACATGCTAACTGAGGCCCGTAAAGTCTGAGATGTAGCTCTTGGGTTTATTTCACTGTACAGCCTGAAGTCTGGGTGATACTCCTGGGACTTTCTCTGCTGTAAGATATGATAACCATATTGAATGTTTTCTGTGAATAATTTTTCTCGCTGTAAAGTGATATCCTCCAAATTCTTTGGAAATGGCCTGGTAAGACTAATCAGTAGAAACAAATGTGAAAGCTAATGGATTATGTCTTTCCTTCTTTGCTTAACACACCTGGATGCTGAAGACCAGCAAACTGCCTTAACTTTAGTTTTTATAGAGGTGTTAACACCTGCTAATAATCAATTAGCCAAACACATTTCATTAAAAAGCACCTGGCTTTGACTTACAATATCCTCTACAGCAGTATGGTTATACTGTTGTACACAGAGCTTTGGCATTTTGGTTTAAACACACATTCCCTAATGGAATGTGTTTTTGTGGTGTGGATGTGTTTCTGTTTCCGTGATAATGACATAACTTATTTTACTGTATTCAATATTTAGTGGGTCTTGTTAGACCAAACATGAGACAAAAAGACCAAAAAAGTTTGGGAACCCCTCTTGGACTGGTTGGACAGTTTCTCAGTTGACTTTTTCATTTTCTGTTGTTAAATCACATCAGGTGAAGTTGGTGTTGAGCACTTCTTGTTTTTACTTTTTATAATGCTTATCCTGATGTTAGCAAATTATAATGTCAATCAGACTTAAGGTACAGTCAATAGGATGAGTATTTCTCCAAAACCATTTGTAAATTATTTGCTAGTTAAAAATGCATGAAAAAATTGTAAACTCGTCATCAGTGGCTATAAAGTGGCAAGGTGAAGTCAATTAGTAAGCGCTCTGCCTCCCTAAGCAGAACTAAATATCATGCCTGGCACACAATCCAGTCTCATCTGTCATCTTTTTATGTGGCTTTTCACATCAGCTGCCTCACCTTTAGTATTTCAGTGTTTAACTCGCCTCAAAAGAATTCACTGCATGCATATTTCACTTTATTCCAAATAAGTGTGGAGTCACGCAGCACTTTTTGATGCAGACACATGATACAAACACGCACACTCTGACAAGTACAGTACAGGCCCATGTTTAGCTCTGTCTTTGCCTCTATCTAATAATGTGCGAGCTGTAAATGCATGTTAATGTGTCTGTCATTAGTTGTGTAAGTGGTGACAGAAACTTGGCAGCCACTGATAGTACAGACAATCTTATTCAGACACTCTCATTGCCTCAGGGGGCTGAAACAAAAGGATATTGATTTCTTCATTTGGGCCAAGAACAAGAGAGTGGTGAAAGAAGTGGATGGATGGAAAGAAGGAGAATGAGAGGGTGAGAGGAGAGAGGAAAGAGTTTTAAAAGGTGATCTCTCACTTGAACTGCCAAAACATTTGGCCAGTGCTGGCGTCTGAAATGTGCGTCCTCTGAGAAAAAGAAAGAACAGCACGTTTTAAAGAGCAAAAAAAATATCTTTAAAGGTTATTGTTTTTCTCTCTCTTTTTTGGAGGTCAATAAATTCTATGAAAAGAACTAAAAAATTAAAACAACACTGTACAACACTTATGGAAAGTTTTGTGGTGTCCTTTGGGCAGTTGCTTTGTCGAAATTAAAACCAACATCCCAGCAGGAAATCATGGGGGACATCAGAAATCTTCTGATTGGTTCTCTCCGGTTCACTTTCCTCCTGTAAGTCCCGCCTCTCGTCTCGCATTGGAAATCAGTCTCCAGCGGAGGGAACCCAGACTGACTTGCCGTGTATCTCATTCATGGTGTTGGTCAGGCTGGTGTACCAGGCTACAGGAAAGGGCCTTTCAAAAGTGTGGAGGACTTCATTAGGAATGGACCTGTGAGATTCATTAGATCCAGCATAAACGCAGCCGTCTACCAGGACATTTTGGAGAACTTCATGCTTGCTTCAGCAGACCAGCTGTATGGGGATGCAGACTTCATCTTCCAGCAGGACTTGGCACCTGCCCACGTTGCCAAAAGTACAAAATCTTGGCTCAACAATCATGCTTGATTGGCCCGCACCTCACCTGACCTGAACCCCATCAAAAACATGTGGGGCATTGTCAAGAGAAAGCTGAATGTGAAGAGACCAAACAATAAAGAATAGCTCAAGGCTGTGATTGAAGCATGTTTTTTCTTCCATAACACTGGAGATATGCAAGAAGCTGGTTGCATCCATGCCACGCCAGGTTAATGCAAGTCATTCAAGCAAAAGGGACCCCAACCAAGTACTAAGTACAGATGCAAGATTTTACTTTAGGAGGCCCAATTTTTTTGTTGTTAAAGTCCTTTTTAAACTGATTTCATGCAATATTCTAATTTTTGAGTATTAGAATTTGAGGTTTTCTTAAGCTGCAAGTCCTAAGCAGCAGCATTCAAACAAATAAGAGCTTGAAATATGTTGATTTGCATATTATTTGTCTATACAATATGTAAATTGCAGCTTTTAAGTTGTATTATAGAAATACATGAACTTTTTCACAATATTCTAATTTTTTGGGTAGTACCTGTAAATCAGTGAGCATACTGCAACTTCGTCTACCCGTGATGTCGTGACATGGATAGGCTAATTGCTAACAGCTAGCAAGCTGCGCCTTTTTAACATTGGATACTTACATGAATATAAGTCTGATTGACTTCTAACTGCACAGAACTACTTATTCTGTTTTGTTGTACTGTTGTATTGCAAAATTACTTGAAGTTAAGGTCGTGTCATCAGCACTTTAAACTTACGCAATGCACCTTTAATGACATTTCAGCACTGTTCAACCACCAATATATTCAACAAGTTGACTCTGACTAAATTGTTTGTGCTAGAATTACCCTGCAAGCCCAGAAAAATAGTTTACTACCACCATTATAAATAAAATCATGTGGTTTGTCCTCCAAATCCTGTTTTAACAACAAAACTCCTTGGTGGAAATGATGGAGTGTTTGCTGCTGTGTGTCCTCAAACCTAAACTGTCTTTGTTTCAGCTGATCCCCCTGAGTGTAAACACCATGATATGCATATGTCCATATGTCCACTTATTCTTTTGACACCGATGCCAATGCCTCTGACTGAAACTCATCTGTTGTTGGTAAAGCAAAGCTCTCTGTTTTTTGCATCTGACTCTCTGCTCACTTTGTGAGTGCTGCAGTGTGTTTGAGACAATCCATATGGGAGGAAAGTATTTCAGCATATAAAAAAATTATCCATGTGCATGTGTGGCAGCAGACATGTGGACAAGCACAAAGTTGCAAATTGTGATTGACAGCAGCCATTAATAGGATTAAGTCCAAGTGGGCCAGAGCTCCCTCTTGGAGACTTCAAAGCTAACTTTCACAGGGGAGAAGAAGAAGCATATAGATGACCTACTGGAACTGCAGCTGCACTGCGCATGTGTGTGCAGTGTAAATATGTGCATATTAATAGAAGATAGAATAATAGAAGATACAAATAAATTAACAAGTGTTGGAATGCAGCCGCAGCGTTTCTACTTTGTCCTTGGGTAAAGTGTGGGAGTGAAATACCAGACTTCAGTTGGGTGGAACACTTTTTCTTGCTTATCGTAACAGATAAAAGTGCTTGGGAGAAAATGTTATAATAAATCGATGCTTTTAGAAAAGGCCTTAAAAATGCCTGAACATTTGTCAAAAGTAACCAAAGAGAAAAATAAAAATATTACCATCCTTTTTGAATGAGTAGCTGTGTCCAAACTTTGATACAGAATTTGGATTAGTATTCACACACCTGATAAAACACATTAAATCTTATTGTTTTTTGTTGTTGTTGTTGTTTTTGAAATAAAATAAAGCTGAGCAACAACAGATACAAAATAACAAAACTAGAAACAGCAAAAACTAGATCATTTAAGATAAGAAAAATACACGTATATAAATATATCTTTGTCTTTGATGTTGTGCTTTGTGAAACTATGTTTGGCCAGTTGGTTGATGTGTTATTTAAAATCTTGTTATCTTTCTTAGTCTGCTGTTGTGTCATTTGAAATGTTAAAAAGTTTTAATTTTGTTTAAAGTTATTTTTTCTTCAGGACCACCTTAATGGTGCAAATAAAAATCTATTTCGTGGCATTGACTGAAACCATGAATATCCTCCCAAATGAAAGTGATACATTTTCAAGTAAAATCAAACATATTTAGGCTGAACAACAGCCCTTTTTCAATTTTGCCATTTTAGGCTCCAGAGTAATCAGCAAAAGTGGCTAAAAATAGTTATTATGAAACCAGGAGCTCTACCAGCTCACCTAATCCACTGATCAGTACTCATGAAGAAATTAAATTAGAACATTCAGATGAGAAATGAGTAAAGAGCAATGCAGACTTACCAATGGCGATGGGGGCAAGCAAGATTATAATGAAGAGCAGGCATCTGGCCCACATGACGTCTGAGTTTGACCTGGAAGTGGGTGTGGGGGTACTTCCTGCTGAGCCCAGACGGTCGTGTGGTGAGCCGTTACTGTCACAGCTCAGTGTTTTTGACACCATACAGGCCTGTAAAGTCACACACAGAGAGGATTAGCTCAACAGCTTTACATCTAAAACACATAAATGAGCCATTATCTAGGCCATTGGATGGGGTTGCAGAAATTGCCTTTGCACTAAATTATCAATATTTTTCCATTTTCCATCAGATTAACTTCAGGATTGCTAGAATAAAGTCTGTTACAAGAATTATATCCAAGCCCATATAAAGTATCTCAAAAAACTGAAAAGTAGTCCCTCAATCATATTGCTCGATGGCATTAACTGCACATCATGCACAAAAATTTCTGAACAACAAAAGTTCAAACTTCATCAGATTTCATATAAATATGGCTATTTGGTTAAATACCTAAACTTGACAAAATTTCCAATAAAAATTCTCGAGGATTCAAAAGCTGCTCGCTAACAGATCCAAAGCAGCTTGAATAACAATGCAATGATAAAGAATGTTTAGCAGCACAACAACAGCAGTTGGTCTTGTTGTGCAAATTTGTCCAAATGCATATTTCACAAAACAACAGACCAAATGCCAGATAATCAATACAGAACAAATCTGTGAGGGAAATGCGAGACTAAACGTTGAACACTGATTGCTTAAAGTTTCCATGACGATGTTTCGGGCCTTATTAGGATTCACTTGACTTTGTTTTCCACATCATCGTCAAAGTGTGAAATGTATTGATGTCCTGATCTAATTGTTCATTTCATGGTCCATCAGCGATAAACAATTAATAAGATTATGCTCTCGAGATTGTTGTAGGAGCGTTGAAGTGGCTAGCCTTGTTTCTCTTCTTTTATTCTGACCAGCACTGTTTACTCACTAGCTTCCGCAACAAAGAACCTTACTTTTGATCTGCACACTTAAAATGCACTTACATTTGCATATTTACTCTGCAGAAATTGTGTGTTGATGTCATATTTTTTAAGTGTGCCAGAGGGGTCAAAGCATCATACAGCCATTATACAATCATCTTATTTAATTTTTAAATAAACACATTTTTTCATGGTGCATAGTTCAAAGGTAACACAAGGCCTATTTTGTGCCTAAATGTTCACTGTTCTCAAGGGAAGCCAGACTTAGCTCTGGGTAAACAGGCATGCCAAGCTTGTGTGTGTATGTGTGTGTGACTTTGAGAGAGACAGGCAGCAGAAATTTGCAAGAGCTGGGGACAGATGGAGCAAAGCAGACAGCCAGAGCCATGGGAAATAAATCATGTGTAACAGAGACTATTGATCAGCGTGGCCATATCATTTTGGCCCAACAGAGACTGAGACAATAGGCCACTATCTCCATCATATGAAGGCAAATCACTGCTTTGGCTCAGTCCCTCCTTCAGAAACATTTGATAACTACTGTTAAAAATAATAATACATACATAGACGCACACACACACACACACATATATATATATATATATATATATATATATATATATATATATATATATATATATATATATATATATATATGTGTGTGTGTGTGTGTGGGGGCGTGTGTGTGTGTGTGTATAAAAACACACAAAAGCATCTTTTGAACATCTTTGATGATGACAAGCTTCAAAAGTCTAATGCTGTCTTACATGACAGCCAGATCTAACTAAAAGCACATGTACTGAATCTGAATCTCCAAGAACAGACTCAAGACACGCAGCATGATAAGAACAGTGTAGTCATCTGGAGTTTTATTGATATGGTTCTTTTTTTGGATGGCAAAATAAATCCTTGAAATTGAAAATCAGTTTAAGATTATTATCGTGAAAACTCCAGCTAAAGTTAATTTTAGCTGAGTCTGAACAGTAGGGGGAAATTTGATTTACATTCCATCAGAAAGTAGTCAAAACATTTTATCTAATCAGTCCATTTTTTTTTAAACTTTGATCATAATCTAAATCACAGAACAGACTTCATCCTATTTTTTTTTTCTAATTCTGTAAGAAGTCTGCAGTTTAAATAAGGCTGTCTTTCCATGAGTTTTTAGTTGTTTTGTTTGACACAAATGATCAAAATGGTCATGCATTAATACTGTTAAAATATGACCCATAGGGGCCTCGTCCAAGCTATGACGCCTACATGCAGCCGGAGGGAAACACAATGAGTGTTTTCTGCAACTGAAACACTCACCTTTGTGACATGTAGTTTTCAAATCTGTCAAGTCAACTTTATCTCAACCTTGGGAAGCAAAGTTGATTCTAAGTCATGTGACCACACAAACCAAGAATTTATTACATCAGATGTTCTGTATGTCAGCTACATGTTGAGCTGCTTTCTGGGAATTTTAAAGGGGCTGGGCTTGTCAATGTTCTGATGCTTTGAGGGGATTCAAACCCTTACAATTACAGAGGCTCATATTATCGGCTTCCCATTGTTATCAGCTGATACTGGCATTAAAATGCAATATAGTAAATTATATACATCAGTTTTTACTTTTTAAATGACACAACACTCACACAGCATGTACGTTATACATCAAAATATTCAGCAACTTCTCCTCTTACTCAAAATGTCAAATTTAGTGATAAAACCGCACATTTGGCCATATACTAAACAGTCTGAAACTTTTTTGTTTGCTGATTTAGTAGAGCAGTTTCCAGAGGAAAATACAACTTTTTTCAAGGGTCAGGTCAACCTGCTGGTTCAGAAATGCAGTTGCAGTTTCATCCTGTAGGTGGCTCAGTTACAAAATGCTTAGGGAGTGCGGGTCCCGAACTGCAGTTCTGAGTCTGAGGTTCTCCGGGTCTGCAGAAATGTACTATTCCCTTATTGTCTGAATCAATAAAAAAGTCATGGATTTGGGTCTACTCTTTTGTTGTTGTTGTTTTTATTGTTTGTTTTGTTCAGTTTTATTCAACTAAACTAGTTAGTTTAATTAGGAAAACAAAGCCATTGACTATTTTTGTGCAGACTTGCACGAAATCAGGGACACTGCTGCATTTAGACAAAAATGAGCACTCCCCCCCCCAAATCCAAATCACTCTCTTTCGATCTGAAATTTTGGATTTGAAATTTTTAAAACTGTGAAGATCTAAATGTTGAAATTTCCTCTCTGGGATTAACAAAGTATATTTCTTTTTTCTCTCTCTCTTTAGTGCCTAGATATTGTATTTAAATATTTAAATTAAAAAACGATGGTAACTTTTAATTAAATTTCTTGACAATCCAACTTTGCTTATTGATGAAAAAAAAAATCTGTTAATCAACTGACTAAAAAAATTGTCACATTTGCTGTGGAGGGTTTTTATGTATTTATTTATTTGTGAGGGTTTTTTTTTATGTTTGTTTGTTTGCTTGGGTTTTTTGTTTGTTCTGTTTTGTGTTTTCAGCCTTGTAGTAGAAAACAAAAGTAGCCTAATGCTTCAAATCCCTCGATTCAGATCAGCCCATATGGATAATGTTAAGATTTCTGTCAAAAATAACCATGAAAGCTGCACATCCAAATACATCAGCACATACATGTAAAAACATTTGCACCTTTCATTGGAAGTGAGACTTCATATCTACTAACAATTCCTGACAAATCCCTAATGACTCTAAAGTGATAGACTCACAATAGACTTGTGTGTGTTATTCCTGCCTTTGCTTAAACAACTGCACAAACTGCCCCATTTTGATTGATTGGACTCTAACTCGGTTGAACATGAGCAATTTGACCAGCTGTCCCCAGCCAGACAGAGGAGGCACACAGGAACATATGGCTGGACGCCACCAGTCACAGCATTCCACTGTTTCATAATTTAAAAGCTATTCCATCACCCCGTATGCTCCACCAACCACCTCGCCTATTGGTTAATTAACCCTTTCATTTACGTGGTGCTCATGCTGCCTTCACAGACAATAGTTGCGTGATAGCCTGGAGCAGCCTGGGACTAATTCAAAGTCAAATCCCCCTAGTTACGCTCATAATTCAGCAGGGCTGCATTCTCCCATATGCTCAGATAATGACATAAAAATACTGTATTTTCCATCTACATAGTCCATAATGAATAGACAATGGCAACTGCCCCAAGCAATGTTTTGTTTGTGTAACCTGTTTCCTTTTATCATCTTAATATGTTGATTGGTTAAAATATTACTAATACACAGCCAGTAATTATGGTAATTATCAGAACATATGTAAGGTGTTTGCACTCTGTATTCATCTGATGCTCCTGCACAGAAGGTCTGGAAAACATCATGAGACTCTGTAATAGTCATTGTTTAAAAGATGAATAATCAGGGAACATTTTTTCTCTCACTGGAGCGATGCCCTAATGGGCAGGAGCAGACCAAAGCAAATATCTGTCTTTGGATTTAGGTCTTCAAATGCAGCTGCTGTATCCATCTACCTCTGCCTCAATCATATCTGTTAAATAGACAAAGTCAGCTGTACCACAAATTTACACAATATAGGAAAAATTAATTTTCTTTATGATTTTGCTACTGTTGTTTTAAATGGTTGGAAAGTCAATGAGAGGCCTTGCTAGCAACATTGCACATGAACCTCAGACAAGGAAACATGCTGGAAGGAAAACAGATTTTAGAGAGAAGTCTCTCGTGCAAAACAAATTGATGTGAAACTTAAAGAAGTCCTTCTAAACTTTTGTAGATTGTCTTAGTAAGATGCTTCCTGACGTCTAATTCAGCATCAGTCTTTCATCCTCCTGTTTTCTGAGCTCTTTTAAAGCAAGTAAAGCCAGTTTGATGCTGACTGTTGTCATTTTTCCTTTCTATTTATTTTCCCTTCTTCCTCCTATAAGGTCCTCTTGTGTTTCTTTGATAAATGAGCCATAATAAAGCCACGAAACAAACCAGCCAGTGCTTTGATATCCAGTTGCTAGCATGTGACACAGAACACAAAGCAAAATTTAGCTGTAATGCGACAAAGCGTCCTGAAAGGGGAAGTTTTGAAGTGTGGTTTCTCAGCCTCAGTATGATGCGAGGCAAGGACGGCTTCAGGAATGGACAAAATACATTTTTCTGTACCATTAAAGCAAGTCAGAAACACATATTTTCAAGATCAGAAAGCTACATACTGTAGTGCTACTTTTAGGAGTCAGGCTAAGTGGACCTGAAAGTCTGTACTAAGATTAAGGGTTACAGAACGGCAAGACAGAAGTTTCAGCAGTGTGTGTATGGATGAGAAGAGGTCCAAAGAGGTACTGTACTTAACAAAACTTATAGAAAGTCCCAGGGAACCGAGAAAAATATTTGTTAATGTCACAGACTAGAAAATAAATCAACACAAATTAAGAAGAGTATCAGTTTGTTTTTACTTCCATGGGAGAGGGTTTGGGGTGTCAGTTGTGATGTTGAATAAACTCTGAAGATAAAATTGAAAAACTGCTGAGCTCCAATTTCTCTGCTGTACAGGGTCTGGCCTCTTTTTTCTTTCTTCTTTGAACAAAAAATATAGTTATTAATACACTACCAGCAAATAAAATTACAACAATCAACAGAGCACCAAGAGGACAGACCACTCCCTGGTAGTTTTTCATGCGTACAGTAAGTGACATGGTCTCTATGTCCCATATTTTTCTGCCCTGAATCTTCATCTCCTACAGGGTCGGCATTAACGGAGCTGTCGCCAAGGTTGCTACACTCACACACTATAATGCATGCATCTATGAACTAATTGATGTTGGGCTGATTCTCTTCACCAAGGCAACCTGAGCCAGAGTGTGTGTGTGTGCATGTGTGTGTGTGTGTGCAGTCCCCTAACGAGAGTCCTGCCTGTCACTGCACTCCTCATTCGGGGATTCTCTCTTTCCGCTAATGAGTGCTGACCGGTCTGGGCTACCTTGTCAACGTGTGTCACACGCACACACTGACATGCACGCGCATCTGTACCCCCCCCCCCCCCATCCCCACACACCCTTTCCAACCAACTTACACACATTCATCTTCACCCATGCACATGCTTATCACTTGGAGACCAGATGCCCTACTCCCTCAGCTGGTAGGCATAGACTCCTAAATGTGTCCATGCTACATTTGTCGTCTACCCTGGTCAAAGACATGGACGTGTGTGTGTTTGTGTGCAGGTTTGTGCATAACATTAGGAAAGCAGGTCGTGGTAGTTGAAAACAGAAAACTGAAATAAGAGGGAAAAAGAAAAAAAACAAAAAAAGCATGTACACTGAATTCTCATATTTTGTGCACCACCTGTATGTTATTATTCTTTCTTAATAATTAGACAAATAGAAGAGATTTTCTTCCGAAATTAAAAACAACATGGTCATCATTCTATTCAAAGAAACAATTTACAGAGATAGGCGTGTTAAAGTACAGCCAGTTGAGGTACCCGTCATGCCTGTCCCCCCATCCCATCCACCAGGAAGAGAGAAATAAAATCTAAAGAAAATGAAGTTCATGTATGATGTCCTATCATGTATAAGTCCTTTGCTTTGCTCCGCGCTGTAATTGCAAAGGAAGGCACTCAGTAGCTTTTGCATGCCCTCTTTCTCCCTTGCCATTTTCTTTCACTTAGTATTTCTTCACCTGTTTTTTCCTTCCCTCTCTCCAGTCTTCTTGCTTGTTCATTCTTTGCTCTGCTGAAGAGAAAAGTCAGTGCGGAGCAAAGCTCAGGGGGGCTGTGCGCCATGTTCAGTAAAATGGCATGTGTCCGCCAAGCTATGGCAAATTACCTCCAGTTGGCTTGCTAGGGTAAGTTTAACCAGAGTGTGTGGGTATGCCTGTGTGTTTGTGTGTGAAGGAACAGAGTGGAATGAGGTTTGTTGTAAGAGAGTAGGAGCGAGTATAGGCAGTAGGACAAATACAGTAATCATCAGCACAGGTAGACAGGCTGGAAGAATTTTGATTGGAGTGACCATGCACGCATGCACGGTCATAGCACACAGATACAGGAAGCAAAGCGAGGAACTGAAGAGACGACTAATCAGGATAGAAACTGGTGGGAGTCTGGCTTGTGGCCTATAATGAGAGACGCAGGACACAAGCACACATATCCACGTGCAACAGCACACATGCAACTTATGTACACTCATCAAGTACATGCAATGCAATGAGAAGCAAAATACAACAGGTTTACAAACAAAACAAACCACAGTAAGTGATTTTGAATAGGAGCCTGAGATGCTGACTGGCAGCAAGTGGCCCTTCGGTGTGACTAAAGGCTCAGGGAAACTGTCAGCTCTAAACAATATGAATGTCTTGACATCCCGACCACAACATGTTTCTGTATAGTTGCATGTGTCTGGATGTTTTGGGAAACGAGGAGCCCACATACAAGCCCTCTCGGACCACATTAAAATCACAATTAATAATGAGTTAGTGTCACATGTTTGTGCCGGTCAAATCCTAACTCAACAAGACAAACAGTCATGTCAGCTTGTGTCTCTCATTTGGAAACTGTATATTTGGCTGGTGGAACCAGAAGCCGTATGGTCTGCTCCCACTGGCGGTTTCCGAACATTTACAGCACATACACACAGATGCATACAGATGTATATGTGTGAGTAGGTGGGTGAGGGGCTGATTGACTGTAGGAATGTGCACAATTGTCATAAGTGCCCTGAAGACAAGCAGTCTGGGTGGCGAGTTATTTCATACAGTGGTGGTTATAAATCCTTTGTGTGGCTGAGCAGCAAAGAACTGCAGAGTGCTGCAGAGTAGCCTTCTAGGTATGGGTCACCCCCACATCAGTGTGACATGCTTTGGTCATTGCAGTATCAATTTAATGTCCTCACTGAGAAAAATGAATGGCAGCAGCTTAGTGCCATTTTTGCTCTATTTTATAAAAGTTGTTTTTTTGTGTGTCATTTTCTAAATTTCTGTTTCATTTAAAATGATTTTCACTTCATCTAGTTCTTCTTTTTTTTTTTTAAGAATTTAGTTAAAAGCTATTTTTCTAACATAATATAATTAAAAGCAGACCTAATTTTACATTTTGCATTAGACAAAATTTTTATAAAATATTCTGAAATGGTGCATCTGTACAGCTTGCATCTGTTGCTGTGCAGACAAAATGTTTACCATATGTACATTTTTGTGTAATAAATAAGAAAAACAACATATCTTTTTCAAATAATCTTCCCTCAGAGCAGTTTAAAGCTTTGGCGTATGCTCATCCTCCACCTCCATGATAAGTGTGTAGGGAGGCTCCGGCTTTGACCGGACCACTGCAGTTTCTGCATGGCTGCCTCTAGCTGCTCCGAGGACGCTCCCAGAAATCCGATGCACTGAAACCACCCTGAAAATCCATCGCCAGCGACCTCATGTGTAAGGCACATCCGTTTTGATTCCTCTATGCCTGGCGGCTAGACACCACTTTCTGTTCTGCTCTGCTCTGAACTTTCTAATGCTCCAGTCTAATCAACTCTACGCGCACTGCCTCTCTCATGAGACAAGATGGGCTAAGGTGGAGATACGCAGGGAAGAACTGAGAGAGAGGGAGGAGGAGTGAAGTAGAAGGGAGGTTTGGGGAATGAGGAGAAGATGAAGGATTAGAGAGGAAGGAAGAAGATGAAGTATGATATGCATGGAGGAGGTCAGGGAGGAAAAAGAGCTCAGACAAACAGATAAAAGATGGAGGAATTAAGTAGGAGTGAAGTAGAGATGGAGACAGAGTGGACTGCAGAAGACAGGAAGACAGAGGGAGTGCTAACAGTGATAAGATATGAAGAAAATCCTAAAGCAAATTAATAAAGCATTTATCCTGAATCATACTACTAATCTCTGGCATCTAATCTTTTAGAGATTTCATACATGATTTCATAAAACAAAGCCCTTAAAGATCAGATAACGCTACAATTAGCTCAACTCTCGAGCATAACCAAGTGATATCCTCAATTGGTGCCATTTATGCTTCTCTATAGACAACACTAAAATTAGCAGTAAATATGGTCCCAGCTGAGAGTAAGATAATCATCTCCCTATGTCACACCTATGTTAAAATGTATCTGAAGCTCTTAAAACACAAACAAACTGAGTTATAAATCAAGGAAATCAGATTAAACTCCAGTAGTTACAGCAAGCTAGTCACACACAATTGCAAGACTTTCTCTGACCAACTTTACATCACTGAAAAATCAACTTTCAGCAGTGTTTATTGTGCCAGATACTTCTGAGGCATTGCTGAAGTCACATCCACTGTAATCACAAAGGATATGTGAATAAATAAATAAATAACACTTGATGAAATAGTCATGCTAAAGGCTAACCAGCCAAGCTAATGATCTCCTTTTGGAAAGCAGCAGTAATTGTAGACAGCTCGCCTGTGGTAGGCCTACAGGTAACTGTTTTTCTCCACTTTTTCAAGTTATTATAACTGCTGTTTCTATTGCAGGCTTTGCAGTGGCTAAATCTAATTATAATAGAGGCAAAAAGTGGCGCCTGAAGGCAAACAAGCCCAGCTTTTTTCTTCTTTTTACTGTAGTTATTCTTTGCACTCTTTGGCTTAATAACTTTAAAACTTTTGAACAGTTTACCTCTATGTTACTTCTTGCTTTGCTTTTACTTTACTGTAGCAAAGTTTTCATCATGCAGTTGTGCTGATACTGATTCTGGCATCAGAAGTAGTTGCCAATCCATCCAAAAATAAGGAGATCAAGATCAGGATCGGGATCATTCAACAGCATTGCACACAGACAGGAAGTTGCACAATCCCATGTGATGATTGTGCAACAGCTGCATGTGAGTTACTGTTGTGCTAATGTTTGGCATTAGCATTGTGTCAGCAATCCACCATTATTGTTCTTTAGAGTCCATCTAGCTAAACAGCCACATGTAATGGTGGGCGGTATAAATGATATACGGTAGAAACTATATAAATTTGGCTAAAGGTAGAGATTTTAACCATACCGGCCAACCGCGATGGCACAAGTTAATGACGACTTTAGAATTTCTAAATTGAAGCTGCATTGTTGCCTCTAGCCAGCAGCTGCGTTGGAAAGACACTAGGGATCCACCGAAATAAAAATTCTTGGCCCAAACCGAAAACAAAAATAAGCAAACCAAGGCCAAAAACCGAAATGCTGAAAGAAATGATTACATCAGTTATCAGAATCATAACATTTTTGGCTACAATGTGTACAAACCTCACTAAAATCAAGGCATTGCAATAAATCAAAAACAAAAGTATCAAAATATTTATTTACCACTGACATTACAGCAATGCACAATATAAACTAAAATTTTAAATAAAGTATTTAGTTTGACCCCACTCGTGTACATTACATATTGCCTTTTAAATTTTTCTCTGTACTACTACAACAAATTATAATATACTATAAAATGTACTATACTATTATAATATACCTCCCAATCAGACTCCTCATTCTTTATTCTTGATGCTTTCACACAGTCCATAAAGTCTGGCACCCTGCTCAGACAGTCCTACAGCATTACAGCCCAGTGGGATCATGCTTCCTCACCTCTGGAGAAAACGGGACCATCAGAAGATCTGACAGTGTTTCCCCGTCATTATTTACTTGTTTCACCTTATTGAAACCATTTTCACAATCTTTTGCCACTTTAAGGAAAGGAAAACATTTGCAGGTGGAAAGATACTTTAACCAAACAAAGTATGAGTCTGTCAGAGTGAAGTTTATCATAAAAGAATAAAAGTTAATAAGACAGTGATAGATTTACAGTGATAGGTTGTTTGCTGTACTGTAGTCCTACTAGACAATAGCAGTGTAAAGCAGTTTGACAAAGACATGATTTTGCTGCCTAGAGCAGCTGAGCAGAATCTGATATACTGGAAGTTGTTTGGGTAATAATTTTAATGCACGGTTATCTATTGAGCTTTAATAAAGGCCGTACATCATCATTATTTATCAAACTGGAACAACAGGCTGTCTGATCTGAGCAGATGACAGTGAAAACTCCGCCCGTCCGACTCGCAAGTCAGTCGCCCGGGCAGTAAATGGAGTGGACCTGGTGTCTTGCGACACCTCCAAAGCGCCATTTCTTACTGCACTTTCTGGTTGGCTGTAAATCTGCTGGTTTACTGTCCAGTTCACTGAACTTTCGTCTGGAAGGCTGCCTCCTTCTTACAATCTCTACATGTTCGCGCTACTTAATCAGCCTGAGCTAAACACTACTGTAGTTGTTACTAAACAGAAGTAACGTAGTGGGTGGTCTTCTCGTGTCACGAGGTCGTGTTTGTGTCTGTGTCTGCGTCTGTGCGCGTCATTCATACAGGCAGACAGCAGAGCAACACGAAGAAGAAATCCACCACTGAAACCAAGATTTAAAAACAAAACTAATTTGATAACAGTTACTCGCCATGGGGCGGAGAGACCTCTGAGATTTACTCACCAAACAGAAATTTTTGTCACATTTGGCGCCTGGCGATTGTTAATTTTGGACCCTGCTGGCCTGCTGAAAGACTGTTAAATTATTAATATGTTCTCACATTAAAACACAAAGTGCATAAGTCGCATGCTGGATGCGTTGTTTGCCGCGTCATCACAACTTTCGGTGGCTCGGTATGTTCAGTCATTCTGACATATTTACTTATACAAAAGAAAATAATATATCGCAATATATATTGTTCCCACACATATTTCAAATTATACTGCAATATAGAATTGAGGCTATATCGCCCAACCCTAGCAACACGCCTAATAAGCAGGGCTAAAGTTTCCAGTGGCAGCACAGCCAAACACCAGCAACCATAAAGCAAAGAGTTTGTTGCCTTACAGAAAAAATGTAATGAACAGCTGAAAAATGCTTTTAAAAAACACAATAGAAAAGAAAGCCCAAAAGACACTGCAACAACAGCACAGGCCTTTTTATCTTAAAGTGTAGTTGATGGTGCACTTTCAACTTACTCGTTTTTTTATAAATCCAATTCCAAGATTTTAATAATGAAAATTCTTTGATTAGAGTTGAACTATTCAATAATTTAAAAAGTTACTGTAACTGTGAACCAGTCTAACACATAACCAGTAGAAGAATAGTCAGTCCTGGTGTGTTACTTCTCTCTAGCACAACAGACTGAAAGAAGTAATATGAGAGGCTGAGATGCTCTTGTCTATTCAGGCTTCAAAAATATACAAGATAAAAGAAATATACAAAAATACTCTGTATAAAGATTAGAGACCAGACTATATAAACTATGGAATCAAAACCCTCAAACATCCCTGTCTAACATAGAAATATAATTGTTTGCTGATTTTCATGTAAAATTGTTTGTAACGCTATCTTGACCAGGACTTCCTGGTTGAAAAGGTCACATTTCTCAGCATTTCTGTTATGAGTAATGAACAATATTATGAAAATATCCCTGACAAATGACAAAACAACGAAAGCAAGACTAAATTAGATAAATTGATGCTCAAAACAAGCAAATGTGCCACCATATAAATGCACCTGCAAGGCAGTTGCACATAGCTCATAATAATATCCATCCTTCTGCATGGTACTGGAGCTGAGTAACCCATAAGGGGGAAGTTAATGGTTTACAAAACTGCTTCTGATACACTCACTTATGTCAATGAGAGATGCATTGATGTTCATTCTGCTGCCACCGCCGTTGCTTTCCTCCCTTTGATTCATCTGTCTTCTCCTTCATACCACCTTTTTGCTCCCTCATCGCCATCTCCCTCTCTTCCTCTCTGTCACCGCGCTCTAAACCCAGTACTGTCACAATGGATATGTCAAAGCCATGCCTTAAAGCCAGAGGCAGGGTTTTGTGTGTGCGTGCAATTGTATTTGCAAGAGATGAAGTTGTCCTGTACAGTACGAAGAACAGCCACCTCAGCAGTCAATGATGCAGCTTTGAAGAAGAGGCAGACAAACAGAGAGGATACGACACTCGTGGCCTAGATTTAAACCCTCATGAAAGGCCCAGGTTTGGTTAGCAGGAGAGCACACTCAAGTCCTCATGTAAATATGCTTGTTGAAGGATTTTTTTTGTCTATTTATCTTTTTTATTTTTTTTTTCAGATCCATTCCTTTCTTCTATTCATTACCATCCTCCTCCTATCTTCCATCTAGTTCATTTCTTAGGGTTAAACATTTTCTCTTTATTCTGCACTTTATTGTCTTTTCTCCTGTGCTACTTCCTCCATCCTCATTGTATTCTGCCAGATCATTCCACTTCTCTATGCTGCTCCATAAAGATGATTAGAAATGTTTACTGGCTTCATTGTTTTCCATTTCAAACTAACCATACATGAAAGTCTCAGAAACCTAGAAAATGAGATCCATCTAAGTACATTCACAAAAATAAATAAATATATAAATAAAAAGAAATGCAAATTTTCAAAGATTTGTTAGGAATCAGCAAACTTTAAAAAAGTCTGTAGATCCTAGAGATTTAGTTCGCAGGGGTAAAAATTATTTCTGCATAAGACATTAGGACCAAACCTTTGCCTTTGCAGAACAGGGCAGATATGAACTGTGTATATCAGGGTCTTGAAATATTTATCTAAAAAGGCCTTTCTGGGGTGCTTACTGGGCCCTTCATAATTTAATAATGCATAAGCACCAACACTGGTGTATAAATATAAAAGGAGGCACTTAACTCTGGATTGTCTAACTGCTGAGGAAATGGTATTAGAGATGCAGATAGATCTACCTGAGAGGCGAGTACATTTATTTGCAGTCTGTCACCTTGACTTGTGCATAAGAAAATGCGTCGTTTGACATATAAAGAAATTTCCTTCTCACATATCACAGAACGCATTAAACATTACAGCCTTTTTGAGCCACTTTGACAGCAACGCTGCTCAGAGCAGTGATGTGCATATAATGTCTCATGACAGATGTCCGCAGTGATATGGGAGTATTTGTCAGCAAACACTTTTGTTAGATATTACATTTTCTGTTCTCTCCGGAAACAAAGTTGAAAATCTAAACCGAGGAAGAGATTTTCTTCAAAGTTTACTGGGACTGGGGAGGCACAGCGGTGGTTATTCAACACAAGAAATGTACCTGGAACATCAATACATAAAAATCAAGAGTTATTACCGTTGCCTGCTGAGATGAGCTTTAGATTTCAGCGTCGACATAAAATGGTTTGTCATATCATTGGATTTAAGTTCTAACACTCGTCAGTTTCAGAGAGAAAGCTATGAATATCCTTCCTTTTTATCATACATGTATTAAACACATAGGTTGGAATAATCTGACAGTCATATGAATTGCATCAACCATCTGGATAATAAAAATTCAAAGCTTTTCAAATGCACGCTCACAAGAACCTCGATTCTGTGATTGCAGTGTGAAGTCATTATTTGCTGCACCGACAAAGATCAGCACTGTTGCATTCCTGATAAGCCCTATCCATCACTTCTCCAAAACTGATGATACAATGAGCTCCTGTAGGATATATGCATGGTGATTTTGATGCAATCAATGGGGACAGCAAAGGTAAACACAGTGCTAAATGTCAGCTACAGTGATTGCGCTGCCTCAGTATCACCTGGGGTGGTGGATCCAAATAGCCAAAATCAATAATCTAATCATTTCATATTCAAATCACACAGGGTAGAGGTCTGGATCTTATTGCAGTTTTCATATCCCTGTGGGCTGATGTGTTCCAATCAACAAGCCAGAGCAGGCAAATGCATTGAAAATACAGTGATTCAACAGAGCTTGAACGGGCATCACAGTGATTGGACTGAATATTTATTATTTCCTGTATGAGATGTACATCTCAATGAAATGTACCTAAAGTATGTTTTTGTTGGTTTAAACTTCACTTTTTCCACTGTTTATTTATTTGGCTTTGTTATGGATCAAAGTATGAGAAAAAAAAAGGACATCATCACTTTCACATCTGCTTGCATTAGCCTTATTGTTTAAAACATGAAAAAAAGGCTGAGAGCCATGTTCTATTGACTTGTAGGTTTGGACTGTAAAATTTTTATTTACTCTGTTTGGGAATCTTAGGCACGAAAATTTAAGATGAGCAGACTCTGACCTTGTGATGTTACAAATCAGCCTACTAGAACTTGTTATTGGCATGTAGTTGAGATGCACAACTGCATGCCACGTAGTTGTGCATCTCACAGCTGAATGGGCGGCTGTAGCCCAGGTGGAAGAGCAGTTATCTTTTAACCAAAGGGTACAGGGATCAATTCCAGGCTTCCCCAGACTACATGCCAAAGTCCTTTGAGCGGTCAGTACAACTGGAGAAGCGCTAAATACAGTCCCTTTAAATAACGTCATGTTGAATCTTAATTGTGGAAATGAGTCTTATTTTTTTCTTCACACTCAAAAATAGAGGTACCAATTTGTACTTAAAAGGGTACAAAGCTTGTCGCTGGGGGTGTTACTTTCTGAAAGACTGACATTTCTGTACCCTTCGGTCCTGGTCCACTTTTGTACCTTATCAAGCTGCATAAGTTAATAAAGTACAATTAAACCAATTAAAAATGATGAATAAAAGTCAATAAAATAGAGATTATGACAACAATCAAAGATGCTAATAATAAATGAATAATTATTATATAAATATTAGGCCAAATTCACAACTATACATTTAATTATTACTATGATTATTATGATTATTATGAAAATCATAATATAATAACTATAATTTACTACTGTTTAGAAGGACTGCTATTTATAGTTATTGTAGAAGGTACGCACATTTTTCAATGAGTAGTTCAACCTGGATTTTTACACGTGTGCTACCATGATAAAAAGTTAGCATCAATGGAGCCCCAATTCGACGAGTCACCATGGCAAAGTAGATGCAAGGGCGGGGCTGCATTCACCATTGAATGGAACTATAACTTCTAAAGCCTTATATGGTGAGTTTGAACTGCTGCCGCACAAAAAAGAAAGAAAGAAAGACGGCGTGGGAGAAAATTTAAGTTTAAATGCTGTCCATCACAATCACAATTATGTTATGGGGTAGAACTGTTTAATGCAGTGGTTCTCAAACTTTTTTTGCAGGGCTCCCTTTTCATTGGAAATTATGTCCACCCCCCAGTTTGAGCACCACTGGTTTAAAGGTAGCAGGACAGTCTAGGATCCTGTCAGTGTTATTCTAAGTGGTTTTGTGCATTGACACCTGTTTGGTCAAACGGTTGGCGCACCTGCATCCCACCTGGGAGGCTGTTGTTCGTATCCAGCATTCTGTACTTTTATCACAGCCTTTTATGTATTTAACTTGGGGACAATGCTGTTGGGGAGAAGCACTCTTGTCGGCAGCATTAAGATGAAATATAATTGTCTCATTTCTCAAATGCCCTGCATCTCCAAAGAAAGAAAACAAGTCTGTTTGCAAAAAAACGCAGAGCAAGAAATGATAGCCTACTTTGAGGGGAAAGCGTATGGCAACATGAAAAAAGTCCCACCTGGGATTGAACCCCAGTTTGTGACCATATAGCCAGAGACACAGTTATAGAGTTAAGTAATTAGGGCAAACCATCTCTCGGAAACAGACGGGATCTCTATCTGTCACATACGGCTGGTGATGTCACAAATGTAGGACGGATCAGTAATATCACTGGGCGTAATTGACTGTGGTGTATAACTGTAATGCCAGAAATGACTAGGAATGCACAATATTGGAATGTTGGTCGATATCCGATATGCCAATATTTTAAAACTCATGTGGCCGACAACCAATATCGATATTAAAGCTGAAAAAAATGAGCAGTCATGTCAGGGTAGAGTTACTTCTCTTTCCCTGATTTGAGTTACCGACCTTTGTGAAACAGAAAACTCAGAGTTAATTCAGGGTTAAACAACTCAGGGTTTTCTTAAACCTGCTTTGTGAAGCAGGCCCCTGGTATCTTTTAAATTTTACCAGTCCATTGCTCCAACGGCTGTCTTGAGTCTTTCTCTCCCCTGCTAGCATGTTCAAGTTGTGTTAATATCTTGCTTTAAATCCTTGGCATTTCACACCCACCAAGAACATGTAAAAGTTGAACAGTTTAGCAATATTAACAACTTAGTCAAAAGCTGGAAGATTTCCAAAATATTTCATATCGACTGTGTATATTTGAGATTTGACTTCTAAGCGGTTTGCTTCTGTCAAAATAAACTCTGCTATGTTTGTAAAAAGGAGATCGAACTAGTCTGAGATCTGTTAGTCAGTGTCCTCAGTGGATGCTCCTCCCCTGGCATCTTACATTATAGACCACTGCTTATTTTCTTGTGATTTTGAAACTTAACTTGGTGACATGTTTAATCATTTATGTTTTGCTGATGAGCTGACAACACATTTTTTCAGAACATATTCAATTTTCTTTACTCTGAATATAAAACAAGTTTCCTAATTAAAAAGAGAAATGTTATATATCTCAGTAAGTAGTGTAGCAGGAGAATAGTTCATTTTTACGAGTCAGAGTCCAAATAAAACAACCAAGGGTGTGCAACACTGTTCATCTCTTGTTTCATCAATGCTTAATTGTGCCAGTGAGAAATATTTGATCAAAAATTCATTTTGTGCTGCTCAGATCTTGTATTCAGGTTGTAGCTTGAGGTCTTGAACATTGATTCTCTTTCAAACGTGTGGTATTTCTGGATAGATTCAAGTTCCAAAAACATGAATTGAATGTGTGGATTACATACAGATCCCTAAGGAGTCTGCATCTTTGCCTACAATAACCTATCCAGTATAAAGACAGAGCACATTTGCAATATTTAATCCTCTAAGATGTGGGATGCAAAAGACTTGTTTATTTGTACATGTAAAATATGAAAATCTAAAACCCATGAGTCCCCTATACATTGGTATAACAGCACAGTATGCTTCCACAGTATTAACCAGACCAGCAAAAAGAATCGCATTGCAAAGAATCCTGATATTTGTGGCTTTGTAGCCCCCAAAAATAAACCTTACTTTTTCAGCAACATTTCAAATAATACATATATATATCTTACTAACTAGCGTTTTTGCTGTAATTCATGTTGAACTTGCTTAAATAGATCAGCAAACCTCTAAAGTGTATAATGGGGATAATTGAACTGCTAAATAGACACATGGAGGGAAAACATCTGCGAATGCATCTGCTCATCGCTGCAAAAAACAGGAATTTACAATATACTCAACATGATTAGAACTGGTTTACAAGCACAACTCCACATATGGGAAAAGATCGCAGAAGAGACGACACAGGGGAGAAGAAAGGGCAATATTTACTGCCATGACTTGTTTTGTTTCATAAAGGCCTTTTGCACAAATAAGATGGCTTATCCTTCCTGGAATACAGTGGCCCTAAATAGCTGCTTTTTCCAAGTTGTTGACAGAAAGTGTCTCTGTGGGTTATTCCCTCTTGTCAAGCATTTGCGTGCATGTGTATGTGTTGCACAAGGTGTGCTGGGAGTTATACCACAGCATTCAGTTGGCAATGCGTTGTATCTGTGGGCAGTGTGCATTCAGGTGTGTGGGTGTGTGTGCGTGTGTGTGTGCATGTTTGCTCTCTTGATGCCCTGTGGTGATCTTGGGAGCAAGGAGTAGCACATAAGGGAACGACTGGTATCTTTAGCAAAGTCAACAGGATACAAAGCCAATTGACAGCAAGAGTGATACCAACAGATTTCGTCCTGACTGCCAACGATCAACTACAACAAATCTGCAGTGAAACTGCCGACAGTCATACCTGGAATAATAACTGAAAATGACACGTATTTGTAAGCTATCAAATCATAAGCTTCATTTAGTCAGGCTCATTGACTGAAAGAGAATGTGTTCATGTTTGCATGAATGACTGAGGGGAAGCAGCTGAGAGGTAAGAAAGCTGGATCACATTCGCACATTAATGCTGTTGCACCTGGGAGCTGTGTTGCCCAGTCACACGGCATGGTAGTGTTCAACACAACGTTGCTCTGAGGTGAAGTGCCCATAGGACGCAGCCCTGATGGGAGTTAAGAGTCAAGATTTTCACAGCTACTGTGCTACGAAGATTTTAAATCCTGACTTTTTTAGTCACAATTTGTTATAGCATGTCAATACAGCTGATAGGGGAAAAAAATATGCAGATAGTTTGGAAATGGTGTCTTTTATTCTTCTTTTTTTTTATCAATTTTTGTTGTAAGTATGACTGAAGGGGCAGCAACTAATATCTTTATTATTACAAATTCATCTGCAAAATTATCTTAGTTTATCACTTTGCCTAAAACAACTCCCCAAGTCAGACAGATATGTTTAAATAGTCCCTTTCATTCCCATTTAAAATAATTAACAAAAAAAAAAAAAAGAAAAAAGATATGAGACAGAAAACTAGTAGGAAAAATAAGTAGTTACACTGAAAAAACCTGCATTGAAAAAAAAGAATATCTTAATAGCTTTTAAATGACTGGCTGAATAAATATACTGTACATGACATTTCACTAACAATAGAAAATAATATATATGCTTATATATTGCTTTGGCTAAATCATTCTCTGTTAAATGTCAACTTCATAAGTGTAGGCAGAAAAAACAACCTATTGTTTATTTGAAATAATAATACAAATACTGTATTTTCAAAGCAGTGAGCTGAAATCAGCTACACAGGATTACAACTCTTCATCAGTAAAAAACAAAAACATTGTTAATCGTAAGGTTTTTAGTAATTCCTGCTCATTATATTCCACATGAACAGCAGCTGAATCTGTTCATATTATCCTGATAAATAACAATCCATAGCATTGATTAATCACTTAGCCCCAGTAGACAGATAGATCTCAACTCTCCATTGCAGCATCTGTCAGGTCTAGAGTTTCAGAGACATCTGCATCATCTATGGCACTGGGTGCACCACAATGTGTGGGTTTGCATGTGTCTGTGTGCATGCGTACGGTACATTTCCACACACAAGAAGGCTGAGTCTAATTGCACCGGTCCATCTGCCGCCTCTCAAAAACAGGCTTCTATCCTGCAGACTCAGACAGTACAGAGAAAAATATGCAAGTGCAGACAACACACACATGCCACAAGTGCCTGCCTCTAAGCCTTCAACTTGGACCCTGAACAATCTGGACTTATTCTGTGGGCAGCTGTGTGGACAGCATTGACTGGCATGGTTTACAATCTGGGCTCTATTGTCTCAGGACAAAGGCCTCTCAACACAAGGAAAAGATCAAATTTTAAAACAATAACCCTGTGTTCAAAGGGGGGTGGCAACAAGGAAGTCATGGGTGTTTATGTATACGTGTGCGAAGGCTTGTTTTACAAGATTCACAAAGTTCAAGAGGTCAAGAGCCCATTATATTTGTAAAGACTGTGCATCTACAGACAAAAAACAACAACAAAAAAAAGGCAAACCAATCCAATCCCAACCTAATACGAATACAACTTGGATTAGGTTGCAGCAGTTAGGGATCTAATGGTGACAGCCTCTGGTTACAACAGGTGTGAATGTGCCTATCTGCTTATGTTAGCTTCCATCAGAATAAGGTTTGGTACACACTCAAAAATAGAGGTACCAGTTTGTACATAAAAGGGTACAAATGCTTGTCACTGGGGGTGTTACTTTTTGAAAGACATTTCTGTACCCTTCGGTCCTGGTCCATTTTTGTACCTTATCAAGATGTCCCAGTTAAAGTACAATTAAACCAATTAAAAATGATGAATAAAAGTCAATAAAATAGCAATTATGACAACAATCAAAGATGCTAATAATAAATGAATAATCATTATATAAATATTAGGCCAAACCCGTAATAAAATTATACATATAATTATTACTATGATCACTATGATTATTGTGAAAATCATAATATAATAACTATAATTATACTACTGTTTAGAAGTACTGCTAATTATTGTTATTGTACAAGCTATACACAGTTTTCAATGCTGCAGGTACCCTTATGGTTGAAGTGGTACAAATCTGTACTTTATATTACTTTGGACCCTTTTTCAATGTTTAAAGGTACATTTCTGGCATCATAAAGACCAATATTGTACTTTTGAGAGAACATTTGTAAAAAATGTACCTACAGGTACAGAAATGTTCCTGTCTCCTATTTCTGAGTGTATGGTTAGTAGGTGATCCAGAAAATTTGTCCTTATATGCATGTAAGTGTGCAAGCTTAAGTGCATGTTAGCTTTATGCTTCTCTCTTGTAATTGTAACATGTTAAATAAACAAGCACAAAAGCTGGTAAAGCTACAATAACAATGAGGGTATATTGTATGAGTGTATCATGCCCAAGAGTGTGTCAACTTCTGTGTTCATGTCTGTCTGTATATTGTTGTAATGCTGTGTGACTCACTTCATATGTAATCATTGTTTAACCTATGAAACCAGTGCAGATTGTATTTCAATCTATGCTCTCATTAGTCAGCTGGTAAATGAAGGTTGTGTGTTTGCACACATGGAGCAGGAAACACCTGTTTCACCCAGTGAAAGACACACATCCCCCCTGCGAAGAATGATATGTCCCATTTCCTGTTGTTCTCTCTTTTCACTCATTGTTTCAATGAAATAAAGACAAAATGCAGCCTTCATATCTCAAAATTAGATATCAAAGCAAGCGTTCAGAGACACATGACAGTGAAGGAAGGAAAGCCCGCAGGGTGAGACATACTGGACAGGAAGTGCGTTTAAATGGCTGAACAAACTCATGTAGGTCAAACATCACGAGCTCACACTGTGGTTAAACCATTAAATTAATTAAACTAAAAATAAATTGCTGCAACTTGGGTAAAATCTGTCAAGCTCAAATAGAAATGTCAAACCTAAACCAATCAGAATCATTCACTTTGATATAACCTCCAAATAAGCCTTCAGATCCTCACAACTTGTATCTTGAAATAATTCTTTCTACTATTTTTTTTCCTCTTCCCCCTAGCAGCCCCCCCCCCCCCTCCCCATCCAAGTGGTGGGCAACTTGAGTGAAATGACCTCAACCATTAAACGTCTCTAACTACAAAAAGAGATGTGAAATCAAACAGGAGAAAGAGACATCACCCGCATTCATATTACTCTCAGCCTATTCAATCAATAAAGAATAGGATCGCACATGAAAACATGACCTCTGGGTTTTTATGCAGTAAAGATGCAATATATTTCTCCTCTTGGTAAAAAACTGATGTCAACCACGAGACCTAGCAAGCATGTCAATATTCAACAACTGCACCCCCTCCTTCTATTGCCAATAAATTGAATGTGCAATTCATCAGCCAACTCGAGGAGACAGTATTTCTAATTAAAAGGAAGCTCGTAAATTGGACATTTTACAGGTCCTGCTCAGCTTGTAAATGCACTGTAAATAAGTTGTGGTGAGTGGCTTCATGGGCAAATGAAGGTACGCGTTTGTGGTTAAACTCCGGCTGATGCCTTCAATGAACAGTAAGCTGATTGCAATTAATTCCAACTCTGTTTGCTCCTGAGGGGCAAACAGTACAAGCTGTCTCCACACTTCCAATTGTACTCTGTTCCGTCCGTCTCCTATTTTCATATCTTGTTGCGTTCACTGCATATTGGATGTTGTTCTGTATTCTTTTTGAAGCCCATTTCATATCAGACTGGATTAGCAGTTTCAGAGGACACATTTGTCGGGCCAATTAGAGCACTTCCTGGCACAGATGGAACCCTGAGATCTCTGGGGAGGGTGCTGGGTCGCATTTGGGTTTCTGAAAAAGCATATTTCAGACTGTAGAGTCGGCAAAAACAGCACACCAGGTGTGTGTGTGTGTGTGTATGCATTTGTGTGGCTATCCCCTCAGGCTTAAATATACCTTCTGTTAATAAGAATGCGTTGTGAACAACATCCCTGGTTAAATGTTTAAAATTATTATACAGTATGACAGTGTGTATATAAGCCTCCCACACACACATCCTTACCTGCTTTTATGTGCTTTCCTTCCTCTAAGTGAAATTAAACTTCAGAGAATCACATCTCAGTGGCAGCTGGATGTCCTAGACCTGTAGA
Organism: Atherinomorus stipes; assembly: GCA_023101725.1. Taxonomy (NCBI): domain Eukaryota; kingdom Metazoa; phylum Chordata; class Actinopteri; order Atheriniformes; family Atherinidae; genus Atherinomorus; species Atherinomorus stipes. The sequence continues at coordinate 377,828 of JALJCO010004422.1, forward strand.
GATGAGAGAGAATGAGGAGGGAGAGAAGAGTGGGGGGTTATTCAAGCCCACTGAACTGAAGTCCCTGTCATTTTTCACAATAGAGACAGATAGCTATAATATGTAGTGAATGTGGGGTGCCATGTGAATAATGGCCCCCTCCAGATCATGTGAATAGCCATAACCCACTCAAACACAAGAAGCAGACAGTTCACAATCCACTTTGGCTTCTGATTGCTTGTTTAGTGTTTTAGTGTCAATGCGTGTGTGCACATGCACACGTGTGCCCCGCCTCATAATGACCTCTTAAGTGTCAGGGTGTTGAAGTCTATAATGGCCTATCTATGCTTCCTGGCAGTTTACAGAAAAAAAAAAAAATCCTCTCTTTTTCCATGATGCCATGATAACTGATGTGTTTGTGGAGCAAGGAAGGAAATCTGCGTGCTCTGTTTCTAGAATGCAGACAGTTATTTGTATTTAGCACATCGCAAATCAATCTCAAAAGCAAAAAATAAAAGTTTCCTAATGTAATTCATGGTACATTAAAGTGCAAAAAAAAATGTTCTTCAAATTAATGCCATCACTAACAACTAAGGATATATAAATGTACCTTTCCCAATATGAAGTCTTGATACATAGCAGTGGTTTGCATCAGGAACCATCAGGAAAGAGCAGGAAGGTTTATTTAGAAGCACAAAGCTGCCATCCAAGGAAATTAAAAAGGACCATATCACATTGCAACATGATAGCTAATTGTTAAAATGTGAAATTAATCATATTATTATCTGAAATGTTTTAATATTACAATCTGAAACATAAGGTATCCTGATTATGCGACCTAGAAATAATGGGGCATATTTTATGGAGATGCTATAGATATTTCTTGTCAAGCAGAAACATTTCAGCTCTTTTAGTCAAATATTAATCGTTGTACTTCAATTTATTCTTGTACACATTAGGGATGTAGACAGATATGAGTGATGCAGTACGTCACAGGATGTCACCATCTCCTTGCATGCGTGTACCTGTGTGCAGGTGTGTCTTACTCTTGATTAACATGTACCAGTGATTACGCCCATGTCCTAGCCATCTTCTGAAAACTAAAATTTAAAAAAATGTATTTATAAAAAGCGCAGTGAAAGTGAAGTTGCCCAAACAAAGATGGAGTCCTGTCTGGTTTATGGGGGAAACTTAACCATTATTACTTTGTCATTCAAGGTGTAGCAACAGAATCTTGCCATAACCCAGCTAGCATTATGTGCAACTTAATCAGGTTTTGTAAATTAGACATTATTCTGATCCAGTGCATTCATACTTTTCCTCCCTCAAAGAAAAATATACAAAGTTTTTTTGTTTGTTTGTTTGGGGGTTTTTCTGTTTGTTTGTTTCATGTTCTAGCAATGAAACGCATCACACAAGTTTATTATTTTAAAACATGATAAACTATCATGTTATATGTTATAACGTCTTTTTTTACAGTCTCCACAGCTGATGGTAGCATAATCCATTATACAGTATAACCTGCAACATTTCCATTCATTTCCCAGTAAATGTTAGCTTCAGCTAGCTTAGCAATGGAAGCATCACTAATGTTGGGAATTTTTTTTTACTATCAAGTTATTCTTCAAATCTAAACTACAGTACTTCTTCATTGTCGACAGATGATGAGTATTATCCAAACTGACATCATTGTTGTCCATTTTACACACAAATTTAAAATAATGCAATAAGTTCCATGACATAAACATTGTCCTCTCGGCCATTTTGCTAGCTGTGAGCTACATGTGCACTAATGAGTAGGGGTGCACCGATTGCAGTTTTCTGGCCGATCACCGATCGCCGATTTTTATGAAATCTGACCCACCGATACCGATTTTTGTCTAAAAAATTTTTTTTAAAAAAAAATAACAAAAAACATTTTAAAAGTAATAATTTTTTTTTAAAAAAAAAAAAAACGGAAGAAAAATGAAAATAATTTTAAACTGCAAAAATATTTTTTTTAAAAAAAAAAGAAAAATTGTAAGATTCCTTTTCAAAAAAAAAAAAATAAATTCCTTTTTTCTCATTTTTTATTTTCACAAAAAAAAAAAAAAAAACTGGTGGAGGTTATTTTAAAATGGGTTTTTACTTACTAAAAAAAAAAAAAAAAAAAATAACTTTTTTTTTTTTTATAAAAAAATAAAAATAGATAAAAAAAAAAAATAAAAAACAAAAACAAAATAAAAAAAAACAAACCACCAAAAGAATTAAAGGAAAAAAAAATTAAGGAAATGGTTTTTTTAGGGAGGCGGATCCCCGACCCCAAAAAATAAGGAATGGGACGGGGCGGACGGCTGGGGGGGCGCACCCCGCCACTAATGAGCACTGATTATACGTTCTCTTTCTTTTTGTCTTTGTTTTATCTTTCTATCCATCATTCTTTAACTTTGTGGCAACAAAATGTACAGACATACAGTTAAATATTATACAACAGTTTGTTATGACAAATCCAATGAACTGAATGTTTCTAAATGAGAAAAAGGAATGAAGTAAAGTCCATTTTAAAAGGTCATAGCTACATTTTTTTCATCAAAATAATAATTGTTTTTTATTTCTGATAGGTCCAAAATACATAAATATTTACATCTGGTTACGATGCCAACGCCTAAAAAATTCTCTGCCAGTAGCATTAGGTGAACGACACTTAGGTGAACTACTACGGGCCCTTGATCAATGTCCTCAACCCCCACCAACTGCTCCCCGGGCACTGTAATTGGCAGCCCACTGCTCTCTGGTTAATCTAGTGATGGGTTAAAAGCAGAGCCGAATTTCCCAATCAGAATTAACAAAGTAAAAATTATTATCATTGTTATTAGTTGTAGTATTGGTAGGTTGATGTGATATGAAGCGCAACTCAGGAGTTGCCAGATCAGCAGCTCTGAGTAGAAATTGCATATTCCTTGCATTATGCTGCATTTCTGAAATTCAGCTGGACCAAAAACGAAGCAGGAGGACAAGGGTGAACATTGGTCAAGCTTTTGAGCGTTGGTGCTGACTTAAAGAAGCAAAGGAGTTCAAAAGTCCCGCGGAGGTCTCCACTTTCCTTTTGTACAGGTTAGGTAAACTTTTGCTAATGCCAGTACTATAATGCGGCAAATGCTAATTAACGGTCAACTGTACTGTTACTTGGCAGAGGCGTTCAGGGGTTCGTCTGTAGGTGAGATAGTTTGAAAAGATTCAGATGTGTTTTCAGTCCACTGTCAACACCACCTACAGTATAATATATACTTAGCAAGCAGTACAATTAAAGAATGGAGCGAGAGCGAGTGAATGTGAGTGTGACACCTACTGGCAGGGAATAATTAAACTTGTAGCTTTCCCCTATAAAGCGTTTTGGTTTTTATTTTAAATAAAAAGATTATAAGGTACAGTTCATCAGCTGTGTTGGGGGTTCTTAATTGAGAACAAGTGGGATGTCTGTTTCAAATAAATACCATCCTGTACCAGAACATGAAGGTGCCAGAATATTTCCATGAATGGGTACAGACAAGAAATGTTAAAAATGCTTTGGTTCCCTCTACGGTTACGCTGGAGCAATAAAGTGCGTGTACCTTTTTAGGCTTATTCCTGTACTTTCATTTGTTGTCAAGATTCGATCCAATCTGTTGGTTTCCTTAACTAGGCTATTATGAATCTGACCTGAATTTTTCTGTCTGTTTAAGCGCCGGGGGGGAAATTTTATGGAGGGAGGGCAATAAAAATAAAGTGGAATGAATGAATGATTGTTTCTATTTTCAGTGTTTGTATAGTGGCTAACATGGCACACAGTTCTGTCCATGCATTTGTTGGCATGCCAACTGCAGTTTTCTGCCTGTTTGTGCTCATGAACATGAGTGCATTATTGTTTTTTTGGAAGGCCGATGAATCTCAGGAAACAGCATATATCTTCTGTACTTGCCCTTGAAGCTTCTGTTAGTCTTTATCTGTGTGCAATGCAAGATTTTTGTAGACACACAAAAACAAGTGGGACATAAATACACGCACATCCACACACATCGCCGGAGCTGAGACCTCTGTGGAGCTCTGGGGTAGGGCTTTGCAGTAATTGGGTCTATTAGCCTGCACAGGAGGCCAGGAGCAGTTTCTCTGTTTGGCAGAGACTGCAACAAAAGATGGCTTCGCTGTGCACCACATTTGTGTGTTCATATGCATGCCAATGATAGATGTTATGTGTGCATGCAAGCACTTCAATGCAGGGGAATCACCAAAGGCAACAGATAATTAGTGAGAAAAAAGTTAAATGATAAGCACCCCCATCTATACAGCCTGTTCATATGCCTGGTTTTTCTCAGAAGGCAGTAAACATATACATTATATTACTCAAGTAGTTAATGGTGTGATTGGTGAGTAAGTAATAGCAGAAGAATAGTTGAACAGAAATAGGTTTTGATGTAGAGCAGTGGCATTGAAGGACAAGGTTTGTATGAGCAGTGGAACGTGGTGAGGAATGAGAATTATCATTAGGACTCGTTTATGTGAACAAGTGGGAGGAAGGCAGGAGAAGATCAAAGATGCAAGTCCATGCATACATCAGTGGTGCACCGCCACTTTGTTCAAGCCCTGAAAAAGAATTCTCCATTAAATCCTGATTCTCTTTTCAGCAGTCAGGGGATGCAAATCAACAAATGTCCAGGTAGAAGCTTCATAAAATGACAACTGTGTGAAATAAATCTTCTGTGAAGAACAGATACATTAACCTGGCATTGTTTGTAAACGTATTCATGTTAAATAATTTCAGATTTTGCCTTCTATGTTTAGTGCTTCTCTTCCAAACCATTAGACAAAATAGTGTTGAGAAGAGTAGAGATGCAAATAGGGCTGCAACGATTACTCGAGTAATTCGAGTAATTCGAATTATAAAATTGCTCAAGGCAAATTAACTGCCTCGAGGATTCATTAAATTCACTCTTTGTACTTTGCGCATTGCCCAGATATTTTTTCTGTTACACAACCCGGGCTGAACATTAATGCAAGTGATGTTCTGTCTGGACGCGTGTTTCTGTTGAACATAACAGTTAGCTTTATGCTAATAACGTAACTAATGTGGAGGGAGGAAAAACTGTATGGAACTCCTACAAACTGGACCGAAAGAGAGAGGAAACACAGTACTCTCTCTGCGGTTTGGTACATATGTGATCCATGACATAGAAATAATAAAAGTCCTTTATTATTAATCCGTAGATTTGGCTGCGCCTGGTCAGTAAAGGCAGTTCGTAAGAGGACTGTTTTAATCAATGGCTTAGTCCACACCAGGGACCCCGCAGCAGGAGCTAGAAGCACGCTGTCGCAGCTCTCCTCCAAATATGGGCGTCGAGTCTATTCATGACAGAGCAGCTTCCTGAATCAGCTCTTATTAGTTCAGATAGGGAAATCAGACATGGGAGGAGCATAAAGCATCCGGTAATTTTCAAAGTAAAAGCCCCTGCAGGTTTACAGTCGCTGAACTACATCAAACGTTACATTACCAGTGATACCAGGTTAAAAGTCTATCAGAGGGTCTCAGTGTTTGTTTTTTTGTTTGTTTGTTTTTTTATAACAACAAATAAATTATTTTTTTAAACTGCTGGGAGTCAGTTCAGCAGGTGCTGATCACCCTTTCTTGTTCATACATTTATACTGCAAGTGTTGTGGATTTGAATATGTATTTAGGTCCTCTAATGAACGGCCAGTTGTTTCCATTTTAGTAAAGCTCAGAATTAAATGTGCAGATGTGGAAGTAACAATGAAATTTTGGCAGAGAAGCAGGGGTGGGCATCAGTGCTGCGTTCAGGGCAAACTCTGCACTCCAGAACTCTGACATCTAGAAATTCTAGCTCTTACAATCAATTTAAGTTGTGAAATTTAAATAACTTGCAAAATGTCCAATTTATCCGAATACTCGATTAATTGTCAGAAGAAACACTAGATTACTCGAAAACAAAAACAATTGATAGCTGCAGTCCTAGATGCAAATGCTCGTGTGTTTTTCTTGAACGTGACTGTCACATTCATCAATGTGCCACACTTCTTTTCTTAAATTTCCATGAGATAAAACACATCCTCAAAATCAGTTAATAACTTCATCCAAACTGAACAGCCTTGAGGTCTATAGAGATCCTGGAGATCTCTATAGAGATAGGGTTTCCTCATCCCCATTAAAGACCAGAGTTTGAAAAAAAAAAACAACAACAAAAAGGCACAATTTTACCCACTCTTTATCAAAACTGCAAAATAAAGTATGTCAATTTACTGAGGGGCACTAAATACTGAAAGGAGCTGCATCAATTTTTAACCATATTTCTACAGTGTGACCCCTGGAAACTTATGAGAAGCTTTTCATGCTCGGGAACCTTAGGAAAATACTGTTGACTCTGTTTATATAAACAGACCAGTAGAGCAATCCATTTTGAATCCTCCTTTAATCATAACATGTTGGGTTTTTTTCCCCCAAGTTCAACCAAGAGTAGCTTTCTGAACCTCAACTGTAGGAACTTAACTGTTGTGCAGGTTCTAATCAGCATTACTGGAAAAAGAAGTTATAAAAAAAAATGCAACAATTAAATTTTACATTTGCATTTTGCACAATGATCCAATACTGTTCTTTTACTGTGATTGGACTGGGAGCAGTAAATACTTTTTGATCAGCCTATGAATAATGTCTGTATTGATGTCAACAGGAAACTAAATTTTAGCGTATGAATCTCCGCTGCCCACTGCTCTTCCCTTACTATGTGCTAAGGACCAAAAGGCTTTGGACATTGGGTGCCAGAACTTGAAAAAAGAATAGACAGATGACTTTGCTTGTGCTGTACTTTTTTTGGTGATGGCTTTAGTGGTGGTGGTTGGGGGGGGGGGGGTTTTTTTTATTTAAACACAGTGTGTCTTTCACTTCTATAAAGAGGTTGCACATGAGAGATGCCGTCAATTTTCCCACAGGAAAACAATGATGTTTTCTATTATAAGAAGCATTGGTTGTGTCAGTGTCTCACATCATCCACATTATTCATCAGTCCTCTGTATGTAATTAAAACGACTCTTTGCTTTCATGATGTTTTTCATGTATACTACCCTTTGTAATTATACCATAAACTACATATCATGGCATAACACCCCAGAAACTGTGTTGATTCCCATTAGTTTTGATTTATGGCAGGGCCAAAGCCTTTCTGTAAAGGGTGGAGTCACTTATATGTACATGTAAAAAAAACACAGGCAGTTCTCCCCTTGGCTTCCAATTCAATGTAAGCATGAAGAATATGGAGCAATAGTGTGCATGGCCTACCCAGGCGTAAAATTAAAGAGCCTTGTCTATGTGCCCCACATAAATCCTTAAATAAAGAGACAAAGACAGTAAGAATAAAACAGGAAAGGAAGGTGGGCATGATGACACATAAAGCCAGCTGATTTGTCAACTTATTGTGGACTGTTGAGCTGTAATCAACTGTATTCAGCCCTGGACAATGAGATATAACAACACATGAGTGCACAAGCACACACAAATGACAAAAAGATAGATATGCACAGCATATATCATTTGAACCTTAAAATAACTTACAGTAATTGTTTTTGCACAAAGATTGGTTTTAAAAAACTAAGTATCATTCATCAAAAGCTTGCTAAACTCTACTCTACAATTAAGGACCGAGACCACTACTATCACTCTCTTCTATGATGGATGTCATCTCATTCATCATACTGCCTGTGTTAGAGCCAGAATGAGGGTTCAACCTGCGTGCAAGCACACTGAAGGAGAACATACATACAGTTTCTCACAATGTTAGAAACAGACATGCAGCCCATGTAAGTTATTGCTGCAGACCCACGGGCCATAGTGGTAGTCATCCGTCTTTGTGTGACACTATCAGGCTCTCTTGCACAACATAGAGGTGGTAAAATGACTTTATTACACAATGGGAAAGATACTTCATGGACAAATTGGTGGGGACATGCCAAAGGGGGTGCAGAACTTTCATCTAGTTGGGATGTCTGAAGACAGAGAAACCCATCAAACTTTCTGAGGACAAGGGTACATTAATTTACAATCCTGGTTAAACTCTTCTGCTATGTTAGAAGAAAAACATGCAGAAAAGCACATGTGATATGATCTTAAATGATCTTCCAATTGATCCTAACCACAGCTTATTTCTTTGTTCCATGAAGCATGACCATCCGGTTATCTTTACCTTCTTTTTTTTTTAAAGCCTATCACACTACACCAACAGCTAGGCTACAGATCAATACTCTCTGGCACATATTCTCATTCCCAAAGATTTGGAATGAAACTACCATTCAATATCATTCAGGATCACAGCTACGCCACAGTAAATGACAATATTATTTTTTAAAATCTGCCATCAAATGACCAGTCCCATCAAAGGGCTTTGAGTCAGATCTTTCAGCCTGGTTTATGCTGAAAGGATCCAGATGAACAGGCAATGGAAGATGTATGTAATGCAGTTAAAGTAAAAGCCCAGTAAGCAGGAAATTTAAGAGGGGCAGGGGGATGATGGTATTACAGCGGACGCTGATTGCGGACAATCTGCTGAGGAGGGAAAAGATATGGAAAATATCATCGGATTGCTGTATAGTGGATTTGAGTCAGGCGAATGACTGAGAAAGCTGTGGCAAAGGATGAATTGCACCTACACAACAACACACAAACATAATCATTGTGCTGTGCAACAAAAACTGTTGAAGTAGCTAAAGTGAAAACTTCATAAAAACAGAATTCCCCTTCTATTGTCTTAGCAAATGTAGTCATTTAGCCCAGTCCTTCATTTGTAGCACTGAACCATCCCTTAAACAATCTGGCATCTTCAGACCTTGCACTTTCTTCCTCCATTGATAAGAAATGCTGTCTTATACGCCACAGCATCAAGAGATTTATGCCCCCAGCCCTGTGATGACCTCATTGTTCATCGCCCCATAATTCAAATCTGATCCGCTGTGTTGCATCACATTGTGTATGACTCATTTCCATGTGGCCCTTTCTCTAAACAAGCAAGGTCTTTTCAGCATGACACAGTCAACCAACAAGCAACAAAGCAAGGAATTTCCTATCAATACTTTGGCGACTGACTTAACACATAAAACACACTGAAACACACAGTTTAAATGGACTGGTCTGGAAGGAGGGGGTGAGCTCTATTGTTCATGCTTTCCTGCAGAGAGCAAAATAATCGGCAGACCTCAGACTGAGCTTCTTACAAACACCCTTGTACACTATTCTCCATCCACCTCCCTAATGCAGTGTGTGTGTGGGTGTGTGTGTGTGTGTCACTGCAGTTTACAACTGCAAGCAAGTTGCCATATGTCTGCATGAGTGCATGAGGTTGTGCATGTGTGGGAATACAGGTGCAAACATGTGGTATTGTAGTTTCTGGGTGCCACGCTGTGTTTTTAGAGTATACGTAGTAGAAAATGGATGTATGCATTGGGTGTATTTATTGAGTGGTGACAGCTCAGAGAGGTGTGCAGGAAGGTGAAGGGCACAGAAGAGAAATGTGGACAGGAGATGCATAGACCAGAAGAACATATGTTTTTTTTTTTTTGTCTTTGCAAGAAAGAGGGATAGCAACTAAGTGTAAAATGGGTTTTAGAAGAGTAAAGCAGCCACTTCAATATGTATAGTTGCATTAAAAAAAAAAAAAAACACATGGATTTCCTGAATTGGATATATTTGGAGACAATTAAACAACCACATATTTAATCTTCACACACTATGGTTGTTGGGGTTTTATTTCAAAATGAAATTTTCCAGCTTTTCTTGCAAAAAAATTAGCAGCTGATGAACAATAGTTTCTGCTACAGAATCACACCCAATCGATGTTAGCTCACAGCCTTGCCCTGTATTACAGAGACTTATTCAGATTCCCTAAACCTTGTATTTGTTTTACACTGAACACATGAAATGCAGGTTTTATAATCTAAATCTTACTGGTAGTTATCTGTTTGTTTTGTTTATTGGTGTTGTTGTTTTTGTCCCTGCCTCAACACATGGTACTGCCATCAAATTATGAATAACTCTCTATTCAGTTATATAAGGTTGAAATTATTCTATACAGCATTCCAACCTCTTTAAGAAGAGTTGGTGTATCTTTCCATGGAAGAAGTAGGTTAGCCATCGAATTTAGAAGGCAACTTAGCCAGTTTTACATAAAAGATGTTTGAGGGTTTGATTTGGCAATTCCTCAACCTTATTTTCTTTCTCATTAATTCCTTGGTGGATTTATTTTTATGTTGGGGATCATTATCCAGTTTACTGATCTACAAGTAAACTGAAACTATTAAACACATGGTCCCACACTGATGGAGGAGACCCTTTAACATCATGCCAAATCTGTAGATTAATCTACAACTATAAGCTGCCTGGAAGTAGCTCCAGTTACATCACTCCCTGAGGCAGCAACATAACCCCAAACAATAATATTCACACCACCATGCCTCATAGTTTGTGTGATACTTCTAATCTTGAAAAGATGTTGCTTGTTCAAGCCAAATATCTACTGTTGCTCCCAAACAGCTGGACCCTTGATTTGTCGATCCAGAGGTCATTATCCCCAAGAGGATAGAAAGTTATTAGTTTGACTCCTATGTTCTTCCTAATCCTGAGAGAAAAAAACTTGGGGGATTCAATGAGATTTCTTTTTGTGTTACTTTTAATTCAGTAAGCCTAATCTTTTTTTTTCTTTTTTTTCTTTTTTTTCCATAAATTAGCAAGTGTTTGCAAATTCCATTCTCGTGTTAGAGGTTTGAGCTAAATGAGGTGTTTGGTCAGTCACATGTTTTAGTCAGGAGCTTTGAACAATTAGTATTTAAGTATTAACCCTTTATTCATATTGCTTGAAGATGCTGGCTAACCCTCTCCTGTGGATCCAGTCCCAGCTGGAAGAATTGCACACACACACTCTGCCTTTAAGGCCACTCTTTCACACTTATTTGAAAAAACATATTTTTGACTTTTTGGTCTGTTTCTGGCCTGTTTTAATATGTTCATTTTTGTGCTTATGTGTTGTTTTTACATGTTTTATGATTTAAATTATATTAATTACTCCTTTATACTCTTTTTTTTTTATCTCTAATACTTTTTTGGTAAATGTAGGAGGTAACATCAGTTTTTCTTTTCTTCATATTATTATGAAAATTGCTACTAATAATTGTCAATCTTACTTTACTAAGTAGAAACATTAAAATCTGATTTATAAAAAAAGCTGCTTGAATAGAAATCACTCACTCTTCTTTGCATGTTGCAGTTTAGTAATTAGCATATTTATCATTTTGCATGGTTTCTTAAAAGATTGCTCACCATATTGATTACATTTAGTTAATCCTCTATTCAATCAGTCAGCTATAGGTTGCAGCTCTTATTATTAGAATAACTCAAATGTGATTGGACGATTCAGCATCACAGTGCTGCTGATGTTGTTTAATCCTTTCAGACCATTTTGTACAAAAAAGCTTTCCTTTTATTTTTGACCCAATAAAGAAACCAGCAACATAAAATTAAGATAGATCTTCATGTTTACAGAAATAATTGTGTATGTTCAAAGTGCTGATGTGATGCACACATCCTATCAGGCTTTAAAGTGAAAGCATATATGTTTAATCAGGTCCTAATGGGTTAAAGGGATGATTGCAATTGGCCGTTAAGTAGTGCAATAACCACTGAGCAGGATTAAAAAAAAACTATCACTAATAGGCCATACCTCATGGCATTAGCATGCAGATCCACAGTGAACATATAAGATCTGCACGGCCATGGTGGTTCAAGCAGAAAACCTTCCAATAGCTCTGTATGTAAGCTGAGTGAGACATCTATCTCTGGAGGGCAGTTCTAATCGAAGTCATAATAGCAATGAGTCAGTGAATGCCCTGAGATCTGACGGCTAGTCGTCTACTACTAGTTTCCCACTTTCCCCGGCATAATTAAGCAGCTGCATACTCCTGCCGCATGGTGAAGCAGTAATAGAGTTGAATGATATCTGACATGAGTTTCACACATAAAGACAGGAGGATGAAGCTCATAGCTTCAGTCAACGTTGGAAAAATGCAGGGCGTCTGGGTTATTCTTTCAGGGAGGAAAAGGGTTGAGGGGAGGATGTGTTAACACATGACCGAGCACTTTAGGTGGACGCGGAAGACAGGCAAGAATCTGGGCTCATTATTTCAATACGGGAGAGAGATGTCATCTAGTGCAGAAGGAGGGCTTTTAAATTAGGTTAAGCTTAGCATTCCAAGTGTGGCTGAAACTAGGATTGTGAATCATCACCGCATTATGAAAGATCACTGAAATTCTACTGCTCTGTTTTCATTAAAACGTAATGTTATTATTCCAAGACTTCTTTTCCTTTGCACAGCTTGAGCCACAAGAGTGACAACTTATTTATGCAGAAAGGTTAGTTGTCTCTAAGGGCATAAACACCACCTTCTGTTTATCTACAAAGCTCTCTGGCACAGACCTTTGCCTTGCCATGCATAAATTAACTAAATAGAGAAGTGCATCCAAACAGCACTCGGTTACCAGAGTAACCATGGGGGTTTTGGAAAATGAGTTATTTCACATTCTGCGGTGTCTTCTGGCATGGCACCACAACCACCATGTCTATCAAAAGACACGCCATCATTTTTATCACCATCATCTTGATAGCATTGGGTCCTGTACGTAGCTGCCCTGCACCTAGTATTCTCACACGCTGTATCTACCACATAAAGCACGCCAAAACAGAGCAGGTTTATTGTGTGTCCCATTTGTCCGCGGAACTTGTGTTCCAAAGTAATTTTGAAGTGATCTTGGAATTCCGAATTCATAATTTACAAAGAACCGTGGGATTCGAGTTAAAGATGGCTGTGCCAAGTGCCATTGTTGTTTTTTTCAAACTTCTTACAGATCATTCTCACGTGTCGTTAGTGATGACGTGACAGGCACGTCAGCGACGTTCGTGGGTGGCAAAAAGATCAACATAGCAGGCTTACTGCTATGGGCTCGGCTGCCACAGCTAGCATTTTACCTTGAAAGAAATAATGTCATATTTGTGCTCTGCCTTTGGATGTTCCAATCAGAATCCCAATGATGGGATTTGATTTTATAGACTACCTAAAGTTTTATAGACTGACTGAACAACAAGCCAAATGGGTTGCTGCCCTCAAATGTGATGACTGGAGACCATCGGAGAGCTTTCGGCTATGTACAGTAGCGAGCACTTTGTTGGTGTTAAATTACCTGCTTATTCTCTCTAATACGCTTTCCAAGTATAGTAGCGGTGAGCTGGTCCAATTCTGAAAATATTTGTCTATGAAAAAATCGAGACAATGTATCATTAAAAGGCAGCAAGCCATAGTGATACAACAAACGAACGAGTACGATTCAGAGCTAGCTCTCCATTAGTTATTGGGGGGTTCTCTGCACTCTACAGGCCACTCATGCAAATGAAGGAGTTTTGCTGCAGATAATGCCTAACACACCTAGCTCGATTTGGGTGTCAATGGTGTCAGGTTTACATGCAAAGTCAATGGCCGATGCGCGTCGGGGAGGCGTTGAAAACCCTGCGGAGCGTTATGCACGTTGGGTGTGGTGTGTCTAGGCATGTTACGTGCGGCAAGTTTGAGATTTTGAACGTTTGACGCACGTTTGGGCGGCAGACGCCGGAATTGGACAATCTAAACTTTGGCGTCTTGACGCAGGGCGTCAACCAATCAGAGCAACTCAATGTCATGAAGAAGAACCAGGGGAATCTCCTCTCTCTGAAGACAGAGGAGGATAAACTGTGATCTGTGTCTGGTCCCGGTGTCTCAACAGTGGTTTGATGACCTGCTGTCCTGATGGGATGTACTGGGTTTATAATGCTCCCCCGCATCTGGACAGTGGGACGTTAAACTGGGCCAGATCAGACGGCTGAAAGCGCCCCTCGCCAACACGCAACTCCTGGAGTAAACGGTGAAACTCATCACACTCAGAACACCTGGAATCATCTGATGAACTCAGACAGAGCAGAGATGCCACGACATTCCCTAACTTTATTTATTCATCACATAAAGCCGAGCCGCTCTCTCTCCTGCATCTGCCATGGTGCAGACAGACCGATGATAGGAAAAAAGAAAAAGGAGGGGCTCCTCCTGAGGCGCGACGAGCGCGACTTGGCATCTCTCACCACGCATCAGGGGCGCCAAGACACTGGAAATCAAGCGTCTGACTTATTAGTGACCAAGCGTCCGACTTTGGGCATCAGGTGCGATTTTGGCGTCAAAATCGCGTTTAGCGTGTACACAGGGATATAGAGAGGCTGCCCCGTCTCGCCCATTATATGGATGAACGCCAGAGGGCGACTTAATCTAAATATCGCCCGAAGGAGTCAATGTGATACAGGAATTTTACCGGTGAGTAAATGCACATAGAAACTCCGAGAAATAAGGTCTAGGTTTAAAAAAAGGAAAGTTATCCTTTAACTCCTAAATATACCATTGACACATACCTGTCGTTTACATTGTGTTAATGTGAAATGCAACTGTTGATTGACAAAGTAGTTGTAAATGTCATTGTTAGCTAAATGGACAGCAACATCTTCATCTGTTGGCAATTTTGGACGTTTGTAAACCAGGATTTTGGACAATTGTAAGAGTCTTGAGCACTAACAAGCACATTTTTTAAAATATGGCTGTCTGACCTGCACACATAAAAGCTGCACTGTCTTGGAAAGTGTAAATTCCACTAGTTCCATCCTTAATGAGAGGTAGCTAACAGCAAGTTAACAGTCCCTCCATAGCGGGAACGGATTCCCAGGCTAGCTTTTTGCCACCCAACATGGCAGCAAAACAGAACAATATCATGTGGCTGAGAATAGTTGATTTTTTTCTTTCCCTTACTGTACGTTTTTAGTTTAAACAACATCAACGTGTTATTTTTAATCATATTCTTACTCTGGTCTTGTTCTTGAAAAAAAAAAATCATGTGAATATGTCTTGCTTTAAAACACTAACACCAAAATTGGCTGCTGTTATTATGGTGACAACGTTGTTGTGATTTTTCTAGCTTATACTGCTACTTAACAGTAGATGCTCACAAGTTTGGCATTTTGGAGGCATCTATTTTTTCCAAGTTGGTGCTGCTGAATTGCACATTGGTAATGACATCACCAACTCTCCACTGCTCAGAATTACGGAACAACTGGAACGCACCATAACTCAAGCTTAAAAGTGCTCTTCAACATCTAGCACAGCATATCTCTGTGGGAGATATAACCTGCTCTTGAATTGCATGCATCAAAGTCTATAATATCTCAATCCCAGTGATTTCATACAACTAAGGGTCCCTGCTATGGACTGAATAAAGGATCCATCACCCACTGAGACTGATACAGGGAGGACAGAAATTTTCTCTGAGAAAAGGACCCCAGGACACAGAGAGCCATTTACTTTTCCCCTTCCTGACTGTTTGTCCAAATAGATGCAGAAAAGATAGAAGGGCTCATGGAGGCTCAGGGCAGAGAGAATTCAGCATGCGTTCAGCCACCTTAAACCCCACCTTAAGCTCTCATCAGCAAAAGGCAGAGGGTGAAAAGCCAGGAGCTTTAGAGGCAGAAAACTGGCTAACCTCAAAGGCCGGGTTAGGGTGCAACATCATCTTCCCATAGTATGACAAAAAACTGCAAACAGGATGCATTCACAGAAAAAGCATGTGTCTTATCTACGTGTTTACTTGAGGACAGGACAGATTTAGTGAAAGCGTGTTTGTGTCAATAACAGATGTGTCTCTGAAACATATAAAGCAACATAAGAAAATCTACTATTTGTCAGTGGATTGTTTGAATGGCTTCATTTGGAAGGAATTGCTTGAATTATTGGTATGGCTTTGTGGGGAGGTGCATTTTAAATATATACAACCATTCTTCTGCAACAAACACTGGAGAACAAGCTTTTCTGCCTGTTGCTGATATACTTCAGGGAAACTGTAAACATTTCTAAGAATCCTGTTAGACCAAGGAGGGAGAAGGCTGTGGTGATGCAGCCAATCTGAGGAGCCATCTCTCGATAGGAGGGCGATTAGAATGGTGAGAGGATTGGCCCTCTTGCTGGGAGGAGAGAGCCATGGGCAGACTAAATGAACACCAGTACAAACAGCCAGCCTTACAGCCACTTATTTTCTTACAGACCAAAATAAATGGGTCCAGTCTATAAGGGATGATGTCACCAATCCTCGTATTTCTAGGTTGTAAGGGTTGAACTACACACCTAGAGGATGAGGGCTAAAGGTGTCAAGGTGAGGGTTGAATTGGGTGAATCTGAGATAATAAACCCATGATTGCTACCCACCTAGTGATTCAGCAAGCCTAAGGACCTCGGTCCTGACTATATCTAGGCTGCTGACAAGACATCTGGGGTGAAAAGACTTGTCTCAAAAATAAGGACAAGGTATCAGATTTTATTTTTCTTTCCAGCAAAATCTAAGTAATGCCATCCTCGTCCTCCTACACTCCACCACAGAATTGTGAAGCTGACCGAGATATAGATAGATATTCCAATTTAGGGTCTTCTGTCAGGAGACAGGATGTGACTTTCAGGGTTGTTAACACTCAAGCACTGATTAAGAACTTTAAGTGGTACTGCACAAAAGTTAAGCTGCTAATTGATCATGGCAGCCATTGAATAGTTAATGAGGAAGTGCATCAACCACCTGTAAATAAGAAATTATATCTTATCTGCAAGTAATAATCATTAAAATAACAAATAGCTGTAATGCAAATGAGGATAATCCTGAATCTAAGTCACCAAAGAGCTCAGGTGATTACAGTGATAAGGACAAAAGGACCATTTTGTGTGATATTCATATGATTGGTATCTGTCTTTACAGATATCCCTGTAGTAGATCTTCCCCTGCCAGAATAAAAGCATTTGTTTAAAGCCAGGCTATGAATTCTTCAGGAAACATTTGTTGAGATTTTTCCTGGGAAGTCAGAGCTTCTAATCTGACTGCAAAAGCACTGGCCCTACCTTCCAACAACCCCTGCAAATGCAAATAGGCTTCAGTAACAAGCAGTTGCAGTTGATGCAAAGCTGATTATGTGCCTGCTTGTCTTAATATTCTTGTGTGTTCACTTCTGATGTTGTCTGTCTGCAATGGATCATGTAGCCTGCCAAGGTTTATCTTCATTATCATGAGGTTTTGTTGTTAGCACAAGATGTTTAACACATGATCCTTTGTTTAAACTATGAGCTTCTTCTGTAACAGGGTTAGATTCTGTTATTGGAGTCTTCAACATCTAAACTAAACATTGTAATATTACCATCTCCAAACAAAGAAAGCAAGGCTTACAGTCGAGCAAAACACTGAATGAGCACAACCCTAATACATATGGAGTGGGGTTTTTTTCCCCCAAAAAACAGAATCTTTCCCAGTCTTGTGCATTATAAGAGGAAGGAATCAGTGACCTAATTAAAGAAGAACAGACCTACAGTAAGCAGCATGCTCAATTGCTGCTGTTGGCTTCAAAACATCAGTGCTGCATGAGTGTCATTGTATGAATGTGACCCAAGATTTTCTTTGATGTTGTTGCATTTGCAGTGTGATGTCTGTCAACCGCATGCAGTTCCCCTTTGGAACACTATCTAAACCTGAAAAATAAAAAAAAACTAAACAACAACAACAACAACAAAAAACCCTTTGTACCTGCTGCACATCTAAAACCTACTGAGGATTGAACTTTCTCCACTGCTTAAAAGAGACAAGACACACCACAAAAAGACGCAAGATTTGGACTGGGAAATACAAGATTCATGAACATTTTTCACATAAAAAATATGTTAAGTTTTCAGGTTCACATGTGGACACAAACCTGCAATGATGGCAAATAATCATCCGATCTAATAATTTCCTTTTAAACTTGCGTCTCTCCCTTTCTTTTCTAAAGTCTAACAAATGTGACCAGCGAAGTGAACCTATCATTCTCCAATGTGATCAATACACTTGACTGTCTGCACTGACCATTCCCCTGCTCAGAGGATTCCTTAGAGATACCTTTCTTAGCTGCAGCGCTTAGCCAACATACTGTCAACGAATCCAACCAACGTCTCTGAATACTGAGACCTACACAAAGAGTTTGCAGTGAACGTTTGTTGCTGAGAGCCATTTGGATGTTGATGGCCACAGTGATTCAAACAGGCCAGCCTAAAGCCACCCGGCCAGACACAGACAGCAGGATGACTATTGAATGGTGCTTTAATTGCCTGATATCTGCGATTATTTGTGAGGTACGCCGCCGTGTAGACATTTAGTCAATGATTAGTGTGGATCTGCCTTTGATTATTTGCTATTTCTATGCGTCCACAAAACCTGAAGCCAGTTTCCAGCAGGCTTGTGCCACCTTCAGTAGTTTTCAGTTTCACATCAAGGTCATGCAGCAAAACCCTGGACGCCTTTTCTGTAAATAAAAGCCATGGCTTTCACTCGTGGATCCGCCTGATTGACGTATCCTATGGTGCGCTGGCCTGCTGGATGCTCCTTTCTTACCGAGTCGCTGGATTTACTCTGGATTTCAGACTGCGGCTGACAAACTAGCGCGGCCCCCAAAATGAGCTGACTGCATTCCCATATACTCGAATGACAGCCGCATAAAAAAGGAGCGAAAAACCCGGGGAGGTGAACTCTTAGTCTGTCATCTATCATGCCAAAGCATGTGATTTGTCATTGCGCCCTGCAGAGAGGCAAATGCATGCGGCTGTAGAATAATAATCATAATAATATTGTGTACACCTAGGCCGAGAAGCTGTCATGGGATAATGAGATTGCATTGATTATGTTCCAGAGAGGTAATAGGTAACATTGCTTAAGACTTCGCCTTATAGCGACAGCTCACATCCGAGCGACGCCCATGGAGCCACAAGCCGCTGGACTATCATCTGTGCGAGCCTTTATTCCATTTACCCCCTTCGTCCACTGAGGCCAGTTTTGGCCCCCCCTTAAGTGTGATAATCGCAGGCCACATTCCCATGGGCATCCGTGAGAACCAAAGTCAGCGCTGCCATGCAGCCTTTCAGAGCATCTCTCTGAGAGACACAGGTTGATCTACAACCAAGAGCTTCACCGACGATCATGCCTGGAAAACAAAATCATCATTTGGAGGGGAATATTATTTTTAAAAGGCGTTCTTACCGTGTTACCAGTCGAAGCGACGGGCGCATCGAGCGCAGAGAGGAGTCACAAATAACCTATTTTGCTCTCTTTCGTACAGTCACCACAAAGCAAATATATCTTCCCAGTCGATATGTTTCACTTGCTGGTTTGGAGCTTCGGCTCCGACTCTGGTTAGGCTAATTCTTGCTGCTGCAAAACGACGCGCTCAAATCTTCCCGAGAGAAGGGATGCGAATGAAGCTGAGGGTGTAATAAGCCAATAGCTGCGTGCTTGGTATCCCGATCAGCGCTCACACAGGAGGAGGAGGAAGGTCTAGCGTCCGTTCTAATGCACTGTAAGCCCGGTGGAGTGCTGGAGGAGGACAGAGGCGTATCCCTCTCTCTCCCTCTCTCTCTCTCTCTCTCTCTCTCTCTATCCGTCCGTCTGTATCCCGTTCTCCCTCCCTCTTTCACTGCCTGCCTCTCTCTTTATGGATCCCGGTTGCCTTTATGTTTTTACTGACTTCTGCTGGAGTCTGCAGGCGCAGAGCGCAGCGAAGCAGAGGACCGTGGTCTACACACACACACACACACACAGAGAGAGAGAGAGGGGTCAGAAATGACAAACCAATTTAGAGCCGCGGTGAATGCTCGGTTGATCAGAGCGCAGCCCGGCGAGAGCAAGCGTTACGTCGCGAGCGGGCGGGGAGAAGAGGGTGGGTGGAGGGATGGAGAGGAAGAGAAGGAGGGAGAAGGGGGGATGATTCCTGCCTGGGGGATGCAGGAAGAGAAAGAGGGAGCGATGAAGTAGGGTGTCTGGCGGAAAACACGGAACTGGACCTTGCTCCATGAATATCTGGACTTAGGGCTCCACCTGCCGTGTGAAAACACAGGGGTTGCCAAACTTCTTGGCGGAGAAGGTGGGACAATAGCCTACCACCACATGATCTAATATCAGTGTGATTTTGGAGTGACTTGGTTGGTGATAGCTTATCCGAGTTGGCCCACCGGAAATACGTTTTCATTTTCACAGATCGGAAAATATTTGGTTCAAACATGGCCCACTTCTGCAGTTTTCTCTACTCCTTGACTCAGTGGGCTGGTTAACTCATCCACATAGCCTATTGACTAGACATGACCAAAATTTTCTATTTTCTTTCAGCCTTTGGGACACTTGTGGCCTTCAAAACTGCAGTAACCCACGTAAAGACTGTAAAGACTGCTGGCCCGGATAACACTTGCCAGTGGCTTAGCTGAGCCGTGCCCAAAGTAGCCAAGATTAGACCAAAATGTGTATGCTATTTTAGTGAAATCACTAAAATAGTGAAAAGTGAAATCCTTTTTAAGGCTTGCTGCAATCTGGAATACATTTAAAGGCTCCACATTAAATGAACTTCAACTGGCCGATGGGAAAAAAACATAGAGTGAGAGAAAGTCAGACCGAAGCCTGTTAGTGCTCAAACCTGGGGGGAAATACACATGCATGGAAGCAATGAGGCAGAAATGTTAAATGAATAAAAAACAATGACGATTAAGTCTAAAAATGGAAATTTATTTACAAATTCATTTTTGAGTCTTTGAATATGTAGATACGTATTAAAGCTGGTGCATGCATAAGTGTATAAGCTAAATAAAAACGTAGTAGCCTACATCAAGCAGACAAAATAAATAGATTAAATTAATATTTATGCTATCAAAGTGTATTGGCTACAAAGTCTTAGCAACACTGGATTAGGAAAACATTATTAATAATATTGTGTGTTTGCAGACAACGGCAGGGACAAAAGTCAAGTTTATTATAAACTTGAGCATCTAAATGGGAGTCATAAGCATTATTACTGAGACGTGTTTAATTACACAGATTACCGAGGGTCAGCTCTTCTTCATCAGCCCAAAGGGATGAGCTCTTTGTGTTTGAAGCTCAGAGGGGGGCATGCGCAGTGCACGGTGCGCTCGGAAAGTGCTCATGTCCTTTCTTGATATCTTGCCGCCTCTCCCTTAGCTGTTATGACTTGTCCCGTCAGGAGAGCATCATTCTTTCGGTTCTATGAAAGGTGACTCCATCCTGCGCACTGGAAGAGGTGGTCTCTGCTCTGTGTTTGGATCTCAAGGACCTGTTGATCGTCTGCTGGCGCTGCAATGGAGGTGAGACGGTGCTCTGTGCACCTGCTGTCCGTCTGGTCGTCATAGTAATGGAGTTGATGAGAGCGGGTTTGTGGAGGAGAAAAAAAACTGTTATGACAGAATGGCTCTTAGATTGCATGTTTCATTATTGGGTATGCGTAAATGTAACAAAGTGCCAATAATCTGTCTTTTTTATTTGGAAGCCGTCAGCATCGCTTTCAAATGAACTTATAGATTTCATTAAGCTGCCGTGAAGGACACATATCCCTGGTGCCTTTCAATGGATCCTAATTAGATTTCAGATGAGACGTTGTCATTTCCAGGCCATCGTTTTTGCAAATCAAATCATGTCACTTGTATCATGCTTTGAAGCTATACAGGCTTCCCCCTTTAGTCAGAATGGTCGGGAGGCCGTGTGTCGCAGTTAATTACCATCACTGACTGATAAAGCCTTTTGGAGAAGACTTAAATCCCGTTAAAGAGCATTAGGTGACAAGCAAAGCGCTTGCAAACAAGCATGGCACAGGCCCCGGGGGAGAAAAATGCAGGGGTAAAATGATACATGCTCCTGAACAGATGTAAAATAATTAGTAGCCTACTCCTGTATTAGTTATGTGGGGGAGGGAGTGATAGAAGTTTTGCTATCTTAGGGACAAAATATACTGAAAGAAAAAAAGAAACAAATTTTTCCAAGGCAGTGCTGTCAAAATGCAATTAATCTTTTTCCATCATCTTCATGTTACAGGAGCGAGACAGAGAAGTATGACATTTAATTGAGGCATCAGGAAGATAAAAATACGTTTGTGGATTGTGTCAGGCAGCGATGGAGATCATGGGTAAGTGCCTTCATTCTGTGTAAGATGTAGAGGCCGGATTAAATCCAAAATGTTCCAGTAACCTCAGTGACACTCCACCAGCATCCGAGGCTTACTGTCCAAGTGTCAAACATGCTTGCTTCAGAAAGACAGGGGGAGCGTGGTTACATGTGCAGGTGGCGTTGCACTCGCAGTCTTGTCAAAACTTTGTGGTGAGGAGTTTACAGGGTTTTAGCCTTCTGCCACATGCAATTACTGCAGTTGTGGCTTGGGCTCATTAGCCACTACTCTGCTAAATGAGCAAGGACAACACGGCCAGATGCAGCATACAGCTTTTGCACTGTTGTTTAGCAGACAACTTATTGTTTCTTCATTAGCTTTTCTTTGGACACATGTTAGACGCAACACCAGAAAATGAAATCTCATACTGTAATGCTGAACATTTTTAAATCAAAAGAGCTCACATTGGAGCCACTTTGGTTTGATAATATTTAGTTTTTCAGGAAATCAAAGGAGCACTGAACTTAAAGCATGTTTGTGTTTAATATCTACTGCTTTTACTTTCTCACTTCTACGTGTTGACATTTCATAGCTTAGCATCAAGGTTCTGGCTTTGTGTCAGGGTCACCTGGCAGCTGCAGCAACTTGTGAAAATGAATGCAAAGCCAAACCACAGAAAATCCTGCTTCCGAATGTTACAGATCACATACAATTTCTCTGCAGATACGCAGTGTGCCTTGGAGGCTGTGGAGAGGCTGCAAGCCAAATTGAAGGAGAGGGGGGAGGCCCCCACTCAGGAGAAACTAACTCTGCTAAAGACTGTCCTGCAGAGCCCCCTGTTCCTTCATATACTCAGCTTGCAGCAAGCTCAGCGGAAGCCCTCGGCGAAGGTATAGCACAAGCGTTAGTGTGTGGGTGTTTGGTAGATATTGACTGATGAGGAAGGAGCTGGAATCATTCCCAAAATACTGAATGTAGGAACCAAACTGGATGAGTAATCAGCTTACCTAAGCTTACCACTAAAGCTCTATGATAGAGTGGGAGGGACTGGGGGGAAGGGGGGGTTGCTTTATACGATGATAAGGAGTCAGCAGAAATCATCTGTTGTATTGTCACAAGTTATGATCCGATGTACAGTTTGAGTGTGGCATGTGCTTTTTATAGAGCCTGATGCAAAGACCAGGGTCTATAAATGTTTAAAACTTCTGTCCATCATTGTGTTGGTCACCATCATGCCACCAGCCCATCAGACCATGAACCAAGGAACTGTGATGGTTTGTTGTTGATCCATATTGTCATTTAGGTTTCACAGTGGGTGCTATATGGATAAATCTTGGTCCAATGATTCCCACAGATACACGATCCAATTTGGATTTTGGATTTGGAGGCCTAGCACTCTAAGAGCGCATTCAGAAAGCATAGTCTGCAAGTCTTGGTCCGTTTGGGGACTCGGTTCGGTCTGGGGTGGTCTTCCGGACCAAGATCGCATTCACGTTGCACCATAGCCAAACGGGCCAAACCTTTGAAATAATGTTCCCAATCTCAGGTGGCGCTGGATTCAGATTCACTATAGGCAAGGACAAGATGTACAACAAACAAGAAGGTTCTCACAACTTCTGTTTCCCCCGCAAAACAACATTATTTTTGTATGACGAGCAGAGATATGCTTTCATCAGACCAAATATCAATTAAAGATTTTACCTCCTCGTAACTCCACGTCTGACCACGAGCCATCTTTATAAGTACTGCAGCCCCACACATGTATTTGTTGTCGTAGCGTGTACCTACGCGTTTACCCATGTTTCCTTGTGTTTTTTTGCCGTATCCACCGTGATGCATGTTCAAGACACCTGCTGTGTTCATGTCTGGTTCATATCCGTTTGCTAGTATGTGACACGGTGTGCAACCAGTAGTCGGCTGTAACATCACAGCCGTTGGGAAAAGTTACATAGTGCGGTTTGTGAGCCTCGGGATGCTGCTGGGCAGTGATGGCTCCAAGATGTCCATAATGAATGTTGGTGTGCCATCAAAGCAAGTAAAAAACGCAGATTTTTAAGGTCGAAAAGTTGCGTAGTAGGTCTTTAACACTTGCTTTTATTTTTTGGCCTTCAACCCAACCTGAGATTTGATCTTATCTGTTCTTAATTGTTTTTATTTTGATCCAGGTTTATTGCCCTGATTCAGTCCAATCTAACTCAGCCGGTCACTCAACACCGGTGAGGCTGACTGATCCTCTTCCGTGCAGCGTTTTTGAGCACGTCTCTGACTTCGGTTTTTATGCTATCAAACAGCAACTCTTTAATCTTTCCCACCTCACAAATGAGGAATTAAATAAGTAGCTGAAGGGGGGGGCTGAGGTGACCCAATCTTGGAACTCCCCCGCCATGCGGCGTTTTAAACGTTTAACTTCTGTGGCAAAATCTCATCCTTCCGCTTTGGGCGAAGCCTCATAATCATGCATGTTTTAGGGCATAACCGTGGGTGTGACATTTACAAAAGACGATGGATTTCAGCCATGGTATTTATCAAGACTCTTTTGTTCGTACGACAACATTGGACCGATACGAACGTTTTAATGAATCACACGTGGGTCCAATCGTACGACCATTTTTATGATCAGATGTGTGATCATTTCTACGTTTGTTTGATAAATGAGGGCCACTGTGTTTACCTGTTGACAACTGTGTCTTAGTTGTGATCAAAGTGTGCAACGTGTTCACCATTTTGCACAGCAAATGCATCACAATGCAAATGTGTTTGCAAACAGGGTCTTGTGATGTGAAATGTGCTTTAGACTTTTTGAAGGGGACTGATTTGATCCCATTCCAAATACATATTACACACACTTATACCTCAAGAGCCCATGCAGAGCTACAAGAAAAAACTAGAACAGGATGTCTATTTTTACTAGTTTAGTCAGATTTTGTTTGTAACTGTTAACAATTCTATTTTTTAAAGATCAAACTCTGTTTAATGAGTAATCTGTGCAGAAATACTGATATCTTCCATAGGGTTTGCAAACATTTTCTTCCAACTGCATGTGTGGGATATGTCACCATTTAGTATTTAAATGCACCTGTTCGTGCCGAGTATCATATCCTGGTAACTGCCCAATGTAGTGTACTCTAATAAGATAACCCATAGCCTTCACACTCAAGCGTTATTAGACTAGTAATGTTGTATGAGCCTGCAGCCATGAAGCATTATTGTATCCCAGTAAACATGACACTGGACTGTGCCCAAGGGTCTGGATTTTTAAAAGGACAATGGCACAGTTTTTATTTATTTGAAATATGGTTTAATTTTCATAACACTGATTATGTAATTGCAAATCAAACCAGTGTGAGGTTGCTTGTTTTTTTGGAAACGTTGTAGTTCTGTTGTTTATGCATTTGTCAAAAGTGCAGTTTTGTGGAACTGAAAAAAGAAGTCTTCATTTCAGATGTCATCCTCCTAAATGTTCACATCTTTTACATTTCCCTCCATTTATCTGTCATCCCACTCCTCTCAGACCCCACATCTCCATTTTTCACTTCTCTTTTAGTCTCTTTTCTCATCTCCATCTCCATCACCCATGTCCTTTCAGTTTGTGTCTCTTCTATTGCATCCATCAACCCCTCCCCCCCATCTGTATCTGTTCTTCTCACCCTATCCATCTCCTGTACTTGCAACACTCCAGTTGACTCTCTTCTTGCAATTTCTCGGTGCATTTAATTTATTATTTATTCTGCTGCCTTAATCTGACCAGGGGAAGGGCATTTCCAAGTCTCTGTCCATGAACTGTGGCCCATGCCAAGGCTTACCTATCGATGTGAAGACGCTGAGCCACAGTGACTCATATACATGGGCCGTGGAGAACCGAAGGCCAAGCAAAACCTTCCAGAGGGATGGCAGCATCTCATCTTTAGGCTCGCAGGAGTTGTCCCTCACAGATATTTACCCAGACAAACCCACTCAGACTGAATCTCAGGTATGTGCTCAGGAGAGGATGTACTTTATACATCTTCGGTCTTGAACAACTATGTTGTCTTTCAGCTGTTAAATAGTGCCCATGAACATTTGAAATGTCACAATTTACACAATTTGTCCTTACACAATTCAAATCAAGCCTGGGTGGCTGTCATCAGATAAGTGGTTCATTTGATTTTATGAAGCTGTCAGTTTAGATGTGATTCGATCTATTTATTTGTTGTAGTACTGCACTCCCCCTCGAATCTCCCGCACCATGTCAATGGGGAGAAACCTTTCTGCTATTGCACATGAGGTACAGTATGCTTTGCATCTTATTTGTGAGTTAATAAAGGTGTTTCTATGGATAGATAATGGAATAAATTGCAGCATTTTAGCTACTTTATATTGTTGTCTTTTGTCTAAAACAGGGGTGTCCAGCTCCGGTGCTCGAGGGCCAATATCCTGCAGGTTTTCCATGTCTCCCTTCTCCTACACACACCTGACTCAAATTCATAGGCTTTTCGATTGATTTAATTTGAGTTAGCTGTGCTGGTGCAAGGAGGCATGGAAAACCGCCAGGGTAGTGGCCCTTGAGGACCAACTTTGGACACCACTGGTCTAAAACTAGTTTATTAATATTTGACCTCCTGGCTTTTTTCTGTTTTCCTCCATTTGCCATGTCAGAGGCGTCATGTGGAGATAATAGAGCTGATTAATGATGGGAAAGGACTTGGTTTTGGTATCATCGGAGGAAGGAGCACAGGCATCATGGTCAAGACCATTCTTCCTGGAGGAGCAGCTGGAAGGGTAATTCTGTGAACCGGTCTTGAGCACAGATCAGGAAGCAAACACCATCTAAAAAATATCAAGGACTTTAGGGATGTCTTAAAAATACTTTTGGCAGACAAGCTTTAGATGAAGTTAAAGACCCACAACGAAACTTTTAGCAGTTTTCTCAGTGACACATTCCTTATTGATGGCTAAACTAGCATCCATCTTGCATCATACCTGTACTGTGAGCTCACTCCAGCCAGTAAAAGACAGTCTTATCTTGACTCTTGTTCTGTTCCCTCCTCTCTTTCTTTCCCTCTCTTCCTCTGGTAATGTTTCCTTGCAGTACAATGCCGATTCCGCCATAGTGGATATTCAAAACACCTGCTGAGTTCATATCTGGTTTGCTAGTACGTGACTGGCAGAAACAATAGTCAGCTGCAGCTTCACAGCCGCGTCCTGGATGGGAAAAGTTACATAGTGCGGATTCTGAGCCTCGGGACGCTGCTGGGCAGTGATGGCTCAAGAAATGTTTACGATTAATTTTGGTGTGCTATGGAAACGAATCAGACATGCATATTTTTAAGGTCGAAAAGTTACATTGTGGGTCTCTAAATGTTTGGCTTTTCACAGGATACGCGCCTACGTAGTGGAGATCAGATCCTGCGCATTGGAGACACTGATTTAGCAGGCATGAACAGCGAACAGGTGGCGCAGGTGAGACATCACTTTTACAGCAACAGTAGAGGGTGATCCATCCATCCATCCATTTCTGTACTTTACAAAGGGAGGAAGGGATAGGGATTTTACCGTTCTTTTTCTACTGCACAACATGGAACACAACACAGCTTTTTTTTTTCTTTTTTTTTCACCAATGGGCTTTTAATGTTTTGTATCCATGCTCAGACACAAATCTTTTTCATCTGTTCACAAATGACCACCTGGTCCAGGTGCTGCGAAATGCTGGTACCAAGGTGAAACTGCTTATTGCAAGGGATGTTACCAAGGACAATCATCTCTCCTCTCCTGTCCTCACCCAATACAGCTCAGATGGCAAGGTATGTGTATTTGTGTGTCTGCTCTTAATCCATATTAATATTATGAAATGAAATGAAAAATACTTTATTAATCCCAGGAGGGAAATTCAATGTTTGTAATACTCTACTTTTTTTTTTTTTTACGATATAACATCTGTTATTATTATTATTATTATTATTATTATTATTATTATTATTATTATTATTATTATTATTATGTAATATAGCATTTTCCAATGCCTAAGTTGTTTTGTTTTTTTCCCCCTTGTTCCTTTTTCCTATCCAGCTCATCGACTCAAATGATGACTATGAGTTCAGTATGCAGTTTACTAAAAACAGTCGAGGTTTGGGATTTACCATTTCTAGCTATGTGGGAGACTTAAACTCAGGTATGTAGCCGACAAGTTCCAATTTATTAAAAAATTGACAAGCTGGAACCAAAAGAAAATATTAATGATGGTACATTGTGGGTTTTGTTTGACTTTGTTCAGTCTACAGTGCTGGTGTGATGGTGAAAAGCATTGTGAAAGGCAGCACCGTTAGTCAAGATGGACGCATGCATGTTGGCGACATCATACTGTCTGTAAGTCCTGCTGAAAGCACAACAAATGGCTTTTTTTACTCTATATCTCCATGCCTCAAAGATATTTTGTGCCCTTTTTAAAAATCTTGAAATCTGGAAGGAAAACATTTTTGTTTACTAAATTCTTTTTTAATTTTACTGCTACTCAACTCATTAACTCTTGTTTTACCAATGCTTTCCATCTTGATTTATGTTTACTGTGTCTTATGTCTTATGTTTAATGTGTCTCATCCCACAGGTAGATGGAGTGAGTCTTCAGGGCTGCAGTGAGCAGCGTGCCTTGGAAGTGCTGAGGAGGACAGGTCCCCTGGTCAGGCTGAGGCTGCTAAGAAAAGCTGTCTGTCTGAGTAACATCCTGCCTGCAGTTCCTCCTCTGCAGCCCTTACGACACTCACACAGTTTTCATGCAGGAAACCCATACAAAGTTGGCCTCACCAAGATTCAAGAGACAGGTGTTCTTCATTTAGCGGTAGAAGAATTTTGAAATAAAAAGCTGAATAAATGCAGGTTATGTTGGTGATTTGAAGTGATGCGTCCTTCACTGTTGAGATTCACCTTTACAGATTAAAGTTTCTTTAGATGAAAACTGAAGCTGATTTTTTTTTGTCTTTGAACTAGTGTTGAACTTTTCCTCTTGTTCCACATTAACTTCACCCAAAATCTTGCTGGGGAAAATATTTTCCTTTTGTCTTATTCTAGTGTGTTTGTGTGTACATCCATGTTGATTCGTGCGTGAGTGTTCAAACGTCTTCCTCCGTCTCCCAGGAATTTCTTCTCTGCGTGAAATCTCCCGGAGAGCGGCATATGCCAACAGACGACCCCGACACGATTCCAGAGACGGTAAGCTCCTCTTCCCATGGTGCACAGTGGTGTAGAACTGGATCATGGGCCTCATTCTGATATGCTGATTGGGATCATGGAACAGCAATGTGCCAGTGAACCATGCTCTTTGATGGGACTCTATTTATAGTTTTGTGCAATCATGTGTTTATGCAACTCATTCAGCTCATTCCAGATGATTTGTCTCTAACCCTGCCTGCATATATGGCTCTATTTAAGCAAGAATTTTTTGGGCCTGATTAGAGAGCACAGCCAAATAAGCCCTGATTGCTGTGAGGCTTTAATAGATGAATGAGAAAACATCACTTTGCCAAGAAATCACAAGATGTTGGATGTGAATATGCAAGCCTTTTTACTTGTGGTGTGTGTATGCGTGGGTGTTTGTGTCTGTTTAAAGGGTTGTGTTTTGATGCTCTGTTTTGCCATAAGGAAGCAAAAAATTCTCTATAATAGCATCTAGGGGAATTTTGTTTTGTTCATTTTTTTCTTTCCATGTTCTCTTCTTTGTACAGGACCCCTGTCTGTGTTGATTTGGCCATCTAGGGCTTCAAACAATTTGAGTTGCTGTGTCTGCTCCTATATTTGTGTGCATGTGATGTAAGGATTATTTTCTCCATGTTTTCTCATTTTGAAAGGTGTGAAACTGACTGTAGATGAAGAGGAAAACCTGAGGAAGAGGTGGCAGCATGCAGTTGGACCCCGATATGAAGTGACTGTAGGTCTCTCTGTAATGAAGACACCATAAATGCTAAGTTTAGCATGTAAACAGTATCAATAAAAATACAGAAGCCAGTTGTTGTACACCATTATTCTTTTTTTCACTGTTTTCTCAAGATAAGAAGAAAATGGCATTTAAAAAAAAACATACAACCATGATTGCTCTCGGCTTTCGTTATAACAGTTTATATATATATATATATATATATATATATATATATATATATATATTATGATTCTGTGCAATATCGCACATGCTGAAAATTAGGCTACCTATTGTACAGACTAGTTAATTTCCTACAGTATGTTTTACTGGTTAAAATTTGTTCTTTTGGTCATTTGCAAACATTTGCTTTACTCTTCTTCATCTGTGTTAAGGTGTGTCAACTTGAGCGCTTCAGTGAGACAAGTGGTCTTGGCATAAGTCTGGAGGCTCGGGCAGGACATCACTATTTGTGCTCCATCTTACCTGAGGGGCCCGTTGGCCAAAGTGGCAAGATCTTTATTGGAGATCAGATATTAGAGGTAACCCTTGATTACCCCCACGCCCCCTTCCCACCCACCCCACCCCGCCAACAGATCCAGTTAACAGCACAAAATGTAGCAGTGCTAGAATAAGGGCCTAAAGGCTGCAAAATGACTACAACTTGAAAGCTTTAAGTTCCATGCTTATGTTTGCCATTTCACATCACATTACATCAAACCATGTAAAATAAATGTTAAACATTTAATCTAAAACATTTGTGAGGAAGCTGGACCAACAATATTCTGTTTAATTTTCCAATAAAGTTTCAAAAATCTTTGATTTTTTTTTTTTTAATTTTAGTGAGTGTAGGTTATTTAAGATACTTCATTTTTAAATGGGACTGTTTGAGACAAGTTTCTCTACAAAAGTAAGAAAAAAATACAAATCCAATCCAATTTTATTTACAAAGCATTTTAAAGCAGCCGCACTAGAACAAAGTGCTGTACAGAAATTTTAAATAAAAACCAGTGTTCAGTCAATAGAATTGAACATGGTACTTAAATAAATAAATGTTGAAGAAAATGTAAAAAGTTATTGAGAAAAAGATCTTACTTATAATGTATTGGATGGTGAAGTAAAATGTGCAGAAATACAAATTTGGATTATACAAATGACAAAAGAAATGATAAATCAAATGTTAATGGAAATGAGGCATATATTTTGTTTGAAATATCAAAAAAAAGAAAATTTTAAAGAAAACTGAACATGCAACTCTCTGAAAAACAGTTCGTATTTCTCTGAAAAATGAAAAAATAAAAAATTTTTCTAAGCGACTTGGAAAAGTGATTTCCAATAGAAATGAAAAACAAAGGCTTGATTTTCATTTTTTTTTGTTTGTTTGTTTGTTTCTGTGATTAATCAGGATAAAATGAATAAAGAATGAAAATTTGACTCAAAATGGACAAATCCTGCCTGAGATTTAGAAAACAGATATAAAATTTATAAGGAGGATGGGAAGATAGATGAAAAAAAGTTGCATGACAGCTTTGCTTTATGCTTACTTTCTCTTATTTCCTTTTATGTATTAGAGCATTTTTTGAATATACAAAACTGTTCATAATCAAAATCAAATAAAATCAGATTTTATTTATCAAACTTTTTTTTATGCCAAAGGCAACACAAACTGCTTTACATAATTAAAATGGATGCATATTTAAATAAAACAAGCATTCACACACCAAAGGCCAAAGTCATGAATAAGTAAATAAATAGCTTGGTTATGTCTGTGTATTAAAAAAAGGGTTATACAAAAAACGTGTCGTTTTTAATTGTAACATCTCGTGAACCTTAACCTATAAAAAATATTCTAAGCCTTTGTTATTACACATTTGTGTGGGTGGAGATGCATAATTGTTGCAAGTTTTAAAATTAAACTGTGTTTAACATATGTATTTATTTATTTATTGCTTTAATTTAACCAAGTGTTTCAATGAGATCAAAGATCTCTTACAACGGAATCTTATCAAAGATAGGACTAGCAGCAGACATTCAACAAAAACATAGATATTATAAAGGTCACATATAACTAAGAGAAATATGATAAACCTTAATTAAGCACAAAACCACAAGATAGGTATCTTAAATTGCACGTAAACTGTATACAAGCAGTAACAAGGAAAAAGTAGTTAAGTTTCTATTTTAGAAGTAAATATGCAGAATAATGTTTCATGTCTGTCCTGTAGGTGAATGGGATCCCTCTTATTGGAGTGACACATAAGGAGGTGGTCAGTATTCTGAAGGAGCTCCCGGTGTGTATATACCTCGTGTGCTCTCGCATTGTGCCCCCTTCAGTTCTTGACAGTGATGAGGAAGATAATGACAGTGTCCATCTCAGCTTGAAAGAGCTGCTGGCTGAATTCAATGACAAGGTGAGCACATACACGACAAAACCTGAACATTACACATTATTTACACATTTTACTCAACACATTAATCTTGTCACATAACTGCCTTTCATCATCTCAAAAACGTCGCCTGCTTCTGCCCCTCTCTCTCAAAACCCTCATTCATGCCTTCATTACCCAGTAATGTGGTGATATATTTTCATATTTTATTTGTATTTACTTGCATTTGCCTATTATTTTCTTCATACTGTTCTTATTTCCGTTCTATGATGTTTTTATGGACAGCACTTTGGTTTCCTTGGGTACTGTAAAGGGCTATATAAATAAAATTGATAGATTGATTATATCTGGCATAGATTACAGTAATAGTATTTTCTATGGCACTCCCACCAACCTCCTCAATAGACTTCAAAATGTTCAAAAACTCTGCGACTCACCTCCCCACCTTCACCTGTTCCTCGAAACCACATTACAACTTTTCTCCAAAACCGTCACAGACATGCTGTCCCTGTCTGCATCAAATTCAAAATCCTTTCACTCACCCTTTTTTTGTTTTGTTTTTTGTGTTAACAGTCATCCTCAAAATTATTTATACCCTCCAGTTTAAAGAAAAGGCTAAATTCACAATAGTGATTCAAATAACAAGAAACTAAAGAAACTAATAATAAATGAAAAAATTACAAAATTATAATTTAATGAAATGAATTTTTGCTTTTGAATTGTGGTTGGAAAAAACGAATTACAAAACTGTCCAAGTCACATTAGAGCACCTTTGCTACAGAATGAACATTGGACCAAAATACCTATAAACAGGTGTAGAAGTCTTTTTGAACATTAGAGAAAAAACTTGATTGCAATGATTGTCTCAAAGTGTTGCTCAACAAAGTTTTAGCTTCAGAGCCCCATCATGCTCTTTTACTTATTTTATTTTTTGTGTGTTTTTTTTCAAGGTTTCTTTCGAACCATAATTCAAAATAAATGTTGTCATTTTCATAGAATTTTTATTTATTATTACTTTTGTCAATTTCAACTTATTTCGCTCACATTTGTTTTTTTTTTCTTCTTTAATTAGAGGGTATGAATAATTTTGAGGACAACTGTACTGTACCTGTTTGCTCTGATCTTATTTTATCCTGTAATTTGTCTTTAAGCCTCTACAAATAAAATTTCTTCTTCTTCTTCTTCTTCTGTCAGTCAGTCAGTCAGTCATTTTACCACGTACCACTTATCCAATTCAGGTTTGCAGGGTTGCTGGAGCCTATCCCAGTTATTATCAGACAAGAGGCAGGGTACACCCTGGACAGATCACCTGTCTGTCACAGGGCCAACAGAGAGTCAGACAACTACACACACACATTCACATTCACTCCTACACTAGGGGCAATTTAGAGTGATCAATTAACCTAACATGCATGTCTTTGGACGGTGGGAGGAAGCCGGAGCACCTGGAGAGAACCCACGCATACACGGGGAGAACATACAAACTCCACACAGGAAGGCCACTGTTGGAATTGTTCGAACCCCCTCCCCAACCAGGAATAAAACTAGCAACCTTCTTACTGTGAGGCTGCGGCGCTAACCACCACGCCACCATGCAGCTTATTATTATTATTATTTTATTGTTATTGTTATTTTAAATCTCATGAAAATATCACTGATGTGCTCTCTTGTCTTCATCCTGCCATACCTGTCTGCTTGTCCCAGCTGGACCAGGGCTGTGTTATCCCTTGTCCTACAGCTGAGGACATTACTAAGCGTGGTGTGCCCCCCATGTCACCCCCTCTGGCCATGTGGGAGAAAGAGGCTCAAGTGGTGGAACTGGAGAAAGGAGAGTCTGGACTAGGTTTCAGCATCCTGGACTACCAGGTCAGAGACTACAAATAGAGCACAATAGACTGGAAAAGGATGAGGTTGAGGATATAGCACTGAGAAAGAATGAATCTGGCAAGATGCAAATGCAACAAATTAAATCTACTACATTTAACAATAAAAACACAAGTTTGTGTTATGTTGTTGTTCTGATCACAAGATATTCGACTTAATTTCGTTAGAATATATTCAGGTTTTACCAGCTAACCTTCTTCTGTGCACAACAAACAACAACCTTGTTTCATTTACTCAGCTCTGATTTCCCTGTGAGAGGAAACACCACTTGAATCTACTTAACTTGTGAGAGGAGGGCTGCCATTTTCTGAGTGAAGTCAACTTGAAGAAATTAAGTTAGCAAAGGAAAGCAGTTGCTTAGATGCTACAAATTTTCCGGTTTGCATGTTGTGGAAAAAAAAAAACAAAGAAGTTTTATGTGATTTTGGTGTAGGGAACAAGTCTTGTCTCACTGCAGGCATGAGTAACTTGAAACTAGCAGTCCATAAAGTACTTGTGCCTGTTATAATTTGAAGACAAAGTTGGCGCTAAGCTTTAAAATAACTGCTCTTAGCTTCATTTAAAGCTGACAAGATTATGAAGTAAGATTTTTGTGTGACTTAAGTAGCTGCTATCAGTGAACTTTGAGGCTAATGTCGGACTGACTAGACATTTATTGGTTAAGTGTTAAGTTACTACAGGATGCAAAGACCATTTTTTTGAGCACATTCCTTTGGGGTAACATTCAAAGACCTAGCTTGTTTATGATGTTTTTGGTTGTTGGAAAACCGTTAAATTACAAATTTTTTTTCAACTGTATTTGCTATTTTCTATTCATGCTTCTATTCATGCTTTGATTCAGCATTGGACATTGTAGTCAGTCAGGCAGGAGGGTGTCTGTGAAAATCTGAGAGCTAAATTTAAACATCAAAAATTCAGCTTTAAGTATATTTGAAAAGAGTAAAATACTTGTTAAAGATCTCCTTCCACTAAAAACCAGTTTAACTTGCTCCTTCTGGAATACAGAGGGTCACCCCCGGTTACTTACACATGCTGCGCCTGCTAGTGGTGCGTTACCCCCATCAGCTGTGTTTCCTCTTCATAGAAAGAATACGGAGAAAAGAGCGAATCAAGAAAAGCCTTTCACTTCTACGTCACATCGAAAATGGCGTATCCCACGTGGGTTTATATCCGCCCATGGGAAGGCAGGTAACCCTCCCCTCCGCACTAGAAGTGAAGACAGCACGACTGTAGCTTCGGAGTTGAGAAGCTAATTAGCTAACTGTTTGTTAGCATGGCGGACCAAACTCGTTTGTGTGCTCTGTTACACATACAGAGCGGGGGGCGGAGCTTCCTTCATACACTCATGGAAGGGAGCCAGTCAGACGGAAATTCATTAGAAGGACCCGGAAAAGCCTGCCGTTGGACCACAAGCCACTCTTCTAGCATACAAATACAGCTGGAAACAAAGCAACCAGAAGGTTTTTTTCAACAGAAACAATACATAATGCATTCAATAATAATGGAGAACACAGCAATATTAATGAAATGACCATGGAAGTAAATCTTTAAATATTGGCTTAGGCTGGCATGGCTACAGTTTCCTGTAGATCAGAGTAAATGTTTTCCTCTCAGAACTCACTCAGATTCCCTGCTGTAATCCAGGAGAGCCATGTTAAGGCCAGGATGTGCCTAGGCCCATGCACTTTTCCGACTGGTCTGGGGCCTTACCTGTCCTAAGAAAAAGATTTGTGCGTGTAATTTTGTACAATTTGAACAATTTAGTACCAGGGACATATAAATTATACATACAAATCCATGTATATTTCAAGCATGTCTGTGAGATCAGTATCCTGGGGTCGCAAATCTAAAAAATTGGTCCATTGGTCCTGATAACAACTTTTGAGATTTTCATTGTAAGGACAATGGAAAAAGAAAGTAAATTTAACTTAAATTAAAGGGTAGGAATATTGGAAAACTTGAAAAGATCCCACGTTAAGTGTGTGTAATGTGGAAACTAAAAATGTTTTTTTTTGTTTGTTTGTTTTTTGTTTCACTTAAAATAAGTATTAAAGGAAACTGTAAAATGGTTGAACATAAAAATAGATGTTTGAAATTCATGAAATATGGTAGATCCCACAAAGACATCAGTAGAAGAATGCTAAAATCAAGTTGACTTCACTCAGAAATATATTCCTTGAGCTCAAAAAACATAGTAGTTTATACAAAGACTATTCATTACAGCAACATGTTGAAGTGATGCAAAAAAGTTGCAAAGACATTGTTAAGTAAATCATGGGGTTTATTTTTCTCATTGCAGTAGATAGAGTAAACATAAGTAAAATCGTGTTTTGAGCTAATATATTTTGCAGGAAGAATGATTGTACTGTATTTGAGTGATTTTTTTCCCCCAAAAATTGTGGATACTAGATAATGTCAATTTATGCTTAAAATTCTGAATTCAATCCCCTTTTTGTCCACCTTAACATGAAAATCATCATTAAAGCCTTTCAGCCGTGACAACATAACAACTGTAGATGGTTGCCCCTCTGGGAAACAATCAAACCCATTTTCTTTCTATGTGTTAATCATCCTCTCTATCGTCTTATTTACTTTCAGTAAACAACTCTCTCCTATCTTATACTCTAGGATCCAGAAGATGCAACCAAAACAGTTCTGATAATCCGGTCATTGGTACCTGGAGGTGTAGCAGATCAAGACGGCCGCCTGTTACCTGGTGACCGTCTGATGTTTGTTAATGAAACTGACCTAGAAGGCTCCAGTCTGGATTATGCTGTGCATGTACTAAAATCCACTGGTTATGGGCCTGTCCACATTGGTGTTGCCAAACCCCTTCCAGTAAGTAAGAGAAAACTCGTGTATACAGTATGTGTGTGTGTGTGTATATATATATATATATATATATATATATATATAAATGTTATATATTATTTTTGTGTGTGTGTGTGTGTATATATCCATGGAAAAAAATAATTGACCACAGTTGTCATCAAAAGTAATTCAAAAGTAATGGTTATGCAATCAAGTACTGTGGTGTGAATCATGTGACTAAAAGAGACAGAAAAAAATATAGAATGCCTAAAAGCACTGTTTATGGCAGTACAGTGCCATAGCTATTGATAAAAGAACTTAAAGGAATAGTTCACCCTCAGAATGATTTAACTTTATGCGATGCGATGTAGTCTTGTTTAGACTCTAAAATATACTTAATGGCGTAGTTTCAAGTAAATTCTGGACACTACCCACTCGCATTTGGACTACATGGGACGAGCAGTATGGAGGAATATTGACAATTTTTTGTGGACTTTTATGGACCTTTTTGGCTCGGACCCTGGTGAACTCCATTGGGGGAAACGAGAAGTTGTCCTGATCTCCGGCTGCATTTGACATATTAAAAAAGTGGTCCAGAGTCTTGCTCACCATCAAGGTAAGTGAAAAATAAAGTTAAATCATTCTGAGGGTGAACTATTCCTTTAATAACCAAAATCACTTATCAAGAGAAGCATAGAAAATGGCTAAGTGTCAGTTCTTAAATCAAATTCATATGAGCTATTTTTGGTATCATTATATTTGTCCAGACAAATGTACTTTTAGTAGTACCAGGCATTAAAATGACCAAGAAACATGAGAAAACAAGTGTGGTCTCTCAATTTTTTCCATGGCTGTATATATATAATATACTGTATATATATATAGCGGGGAAAAA
Source organism: Atherinomorus stipes (assembly GCA_023101725.1). Classification (NCBI taxonomy): domain Eukaryota; kingdom Metazoa; phylum Chordata; class Actinopteri; order Atheriniformes; family Atherinidae; genus Atherinomorus; species Atherinomorus stipes. Next base: position 415,724 of record JALJCO010004422.1, read on the forward strand.
AGTATGGAATACGTCAACATTTTTTCTCAGAAAATATATTTCTAATTGAGCTATTGACATGACTTTTTCACCAGAATCCAAGTAATGCACACATACAAAGGAATTTAAACATTTATGTCCATAAATTAAGTTATGTGTAATATAGTGAAATGACATGGGAAATAAGTATTGAATACGCTGACTGAACTTTATTTAATACTTAGTGCAAAAACCTTTATTAGTGATTCCCACCTCCAGACGCCTCCTGTATGGAGAAACCAGTGGAATACATTGCTCAGTTGTGATTTTGGCCCATTCTTCCACACAAACTGACTTCAAATCTTCTGTGAACTCGGATCTTCAGTTTATTCCAAAGACTTTCAACTGGATTCGAGTGGGGTGAATGACTGGATGTTACGACCCGTCTAGGGGTGGCCAGATCGCACCATGAAAGATCCATCCTCATCAGACCCCAAGCAGCCACAACACACAGTTTTCAGAATCGTATGTGATTTTTTTATTAAAAGCCTATTTTTGCATGAGTTAGGCTAACAGTTGTACAAGAGGAGTGGTTATCTTTACAGTGAACTAATGCCGAAAACAACAAACAAAACAAAACTACCTTGTTCACCAAAACTTACCTGTCCAAAAACAAATGAACCAAATGACAAAGACTTACCTGCTGCAGCCTCTTTTATAGATTCGCCTCCAGTCAGGCCACCAAATCGTTGACACGCCAAACTCCAGCGTCCAATCACGACAAGCACCTGCACACTCAAATTTGCATAATTAGAAAATCTCTGGAACACTAGACCATTCTAGCAGCTTTATTTTCTTTTTCTTAAACCAGTTGAGTGTTTCCTTGGCTGTGTGCTTGGGATGGTTGTCTGATTCTGGTCCAGTATGTCTCTACTTTTCTCCATTCATTCTTCCGTCAATGATATGAAGTCTGCCAATACCACATGCTGAAAAACAGCCCTCCACCATGATGTTCCCACTTCCAAACATCACTGTTGCTATGGAGTTTTTGGGGTCAAGTGTGGTGCCATTTCTCCAAACATGTTGTGTCATATGACATCAGAAGAGTTCAGTTTTGGTCTCATCTGACCAGACTATGTTTTCCAGAATGTAATGGATTTGTCCAGATGTTGTGTTGCAAACTTCAAAGAGCATCAACATGCTTTTTCTTCAGAAATGGAGTCTTGCGTGATGCATGCATGAAGACCATGGCGGTTGAGTGCATTACTTCTTGTTTTCTTTGAAAAAACTGTACCTGCTCATTCCAGGTCTTTTTGAAGCTCTCCATGAGTGGTCCTGGGCTGTTGGAGAACCTTTCTGATTATTGTTCTTTTATTGTACTCCTCTGTCGGAAATCTTGCGAGGAGCACCTGGCCGTGGCCAGTTTATGACGATGCCGTGTTCTTTCCACTTCTGGATGATGGCCCCAATGGTGCTCACTGGAACTTTCAGAAGTTTAGAAATGCACCTGGAACCAGTGCCTTGAGTGTGTTTGCAATAATAAGGTTGCATAAGTCTTTAGACAGTTCTTTGTTTTTACCCATCATAGAATGCTTCTTGTCTGTCACCTTGGTGATGAAAAACCTTTTTAAAGTCATCAATCAGGACTAGAATAGCTAATATTACTTTGTACAGATAGAGGAATGGATTACTTTCTAAATACTAATAAAATCCAGCTGTTTTCTTGGCTTTCCAGATCTTTTTTTGCCCTCCATTTCTTCATGTGTTTAATACTTATTTCCTGTGTCATTTCACTGCTGTATATTACACATAACTTCGTTTATGGACATAAATGTTAGGATTTCTTTTTTATGTGTGCATTACTTGGGTTGATGCCGACTGGTGAAAATTTCATGTCAATAGCCCAATTAGAAATATATTTTCTGAGAAAAATGTTGACAAGTTCAATACTTTTTTCCCTGCTGTGTGTGTGTGTCTGTATGTGTGTGTGTGTGTATATATATATATATATATATATATATATATATATATATATATATATATATATATATATATATATATATATATATATTAGGGCTGTCAACAAAAATTATCCTAAATTAATCCTATTGTCAAACAAGAGATGTCCTTTTTAATTACTACTGCTATATGCAGAAAATACATTAACTTTTGTTTTACAACTTGAAAGGCTAAAACCAAGCTACACATCCGGGAGTAGTCCAGGACTCAGACCTGAATTTCAGCTTAACATTAGGACAGTTGTGAAGTCAGCGTGTGTGGACGTATCAGCAACATTCTGGACTAAACTGCAGCTGTCTGAAGGACTATAGGGAGACATGTAAGGACAGGGTTTCAGTAGTTTAGTCTACTAAAGATAAATGCAGAATTCCTGGTGAGACACCTTTCACCCTAAATGTGTTCTAGAAGTGAAAAAAGCAATGTAATTAATCAGGATTAATTTTTTGACAGCCCTAATATATATACATGTATATATATGTATATATACAGATGCAGGCATGAAAAAGTTCCGCCTTTTTCTGCCAGAAGTGGTGCAGTAATAGTGCACTGGCTGAACGATTTGTCACGCAAATATGCAAATACGGAATCACGCGCAGTGTCCAAACTTGGCATGCGGAAACGTCCTTGTTCTGGGCATTCATTTATGCTCTGAAATCGTTTCCCCTGGGCACACAGGCATTTCTCTGTGTGATTGAATTAGCAGACAAGTCGCTAGTAAGTGGCTGGTAAGCGGCTGGCAGTTGGCAGAAAGGGGAACTTTTTCATTCCCGCATCTGTATATATAATCCTTATATCATCTCTCTGTATAGCAATGATAGGCTTATTTTTTAAAAACTGCACCAGAACCAGAAAAGTCAAAAGATTTTAATGAACATGATGCTGTGTATTATGGCCATATGCTCTCATCTGTCTAAATGATATTGTTCCAAAGTCTTGTGGTTTGTTCAGAAGCAACTTTGCAAACATAAGCCATGCTGCTTTGTTCTTTTTCAAAAGCAGATGCTTTCTCCTGCAACCCATCCAAATTAGCCAAACTTGTTTCAGAGGGTTTTACTGTACTGTCAGATTGTACAGAGATATTTACACATACTTATGATCAATTAATCAAGTTTGTTTGTTTGTCAGTACCTGGGTTATATTTTTAACTTTAATTTGTAAAGAAGCAGTTGTGTTTTGTTAAATTTCCAGTAAGGCACATAGATATATTTCTCAACAATATGCAATATAATTACTTCAATATATGTTTTCTCTGGAAAAGTATTAGATTTCCCCTTTTTGTTGTGGACTGTGGCTTAGTAACAAGGAACAGACTCCAGTTACAGACCTTCTGCATTTTTAATGCAGTTGAGAGATGAACACAATCCTTAGACCACACTACAGATGGAGAGAGAAGGGGAGAGGAGTGCAGGGTGTCTAATTTACAGTCACCTTCTGTAGCCAGTTTGCTTCAGGTTGGATTTACTCACTTTTGAAGCACATGTTTTTTTTTTGTTTTTTTTCTTTTTTATGTTTTTTCTATTTTTTTTTTTATGTCCCGCATTCTTTAACGTTGGAATATTGTACTGTATCTTTAGCTGGAACTGTGCGGCGGCTTGACGCCCATCTCAGAAAGGAGCACACGGGCTTCATGCGATGACACTGACAGCCACACTCAGATCAGCCTGCTAGCTGAGCCAGCTGAGGCTAATATCAACACGACCTGGAACTCCGAAGATAAGAGCGTCAACCCGCCGTCTTACACGGTATGTCATATTTCATAGAAAAACAGAGTTAGCACAAACATTTCCACAGTTGAATACTGTAGATCAAAACTTTCCCCTCACTTTCACCTCACTTTTATTGTATTTTATTGTATTTTATTTCCGTTGAATAGCATCTCCAGAGAACAGTTAATTCATTGATTAGAATTCAGATAAATGAGTATTTACTGAGTTTTAGGCTCAGCAGTTAAAGTCTCTGCTGTGAGAGTTGCAGTAACACTGCAGTAGTCTTGACCGTGCGGTCTATCACAGAGGAAGCGTTCTTCATTATCATGCAAACCTGAGATTCTCTGGGTAGCCATTTTAGCTGCTCTAAAGAAGATTACTGTGTCAAGGCCTGTTCTCTTCCTTCAGGTTCTATAGCGGGCACTTAAGAGCTGGTTGTATCACTATCACATGGTCAGGTAAAGAGAAAGTGCTCAGTGTCAAAGACCAACATTGTAGCCTCAACTCGCTCCTGTTGAGGCAACCTTTTGAACTTGCTTTTACTTGTTTGCCAACAATTTCCTATCTCTGGAAATACTTAATGCTTGCACTGGCATGCGGTTTAGCACAAGGACATTTATTGCTGCCTCACTGTCTCACAAACTGTTCTCATCAAAGACAGGCTTGTTGCAATGGAAGCTTCAGAACAGCCCTCTTTGTATTTCATGTAAAAGTTGAAAGATATTCTCTTTGCCCTTTTCCTTTGTTAAGTGCCTGGGGGGATATAGGAAGCCTACTTTTGTCCATGTTTTACATTTTAGTATTACTCCAAAAGCTTTCTCCTTAGTAGTGTTTCTCAACCTTAGGGGAGGCCCCTCCTTGGGGGACATAGAGCCACCGATGACCAGGCGAAAAATGTGAAGAGACCTTTTATTGGATTCTGAAAGTGGCATCCCAGAAAAAGGTTTGAGAGCGATTGTCTAGCGAGTTTCTAGTTGCCTGATATTATTTTGTGTCACACAAGAATAATTTCTGTAATGATAGCTTTGGACATACTGCCAGGTTGTTTTTATACAACATACTTATGTTTCTTGAAACTGCATTATGCTGATAAATATTTACAGTGGGTACGGAAAGTATTCAGACCCCTTTAAACTTGTCACGCATTGTTTCATTGCAGCCATTTGCCAAAATCAAAAAAGTTAATATTATTTCTCATTAATGTACACTCAGCTCCCCATTTTGACAGAAAATAACAGAAATGTAGAAATTTTTGCAATATTCAGACCCTTTGCTCAGTACTAAGTAGAAGCACCTTTTGAGCTAGTACAGCCATGAGTCTTCTTGGGAATGATGCAACAAGTTTTTCACACCTGGATATGGGGATCTTCTGCCGTTCTTCCTAACAGATCCTCTCCAGTTCTGTCTGGGTGGATGATGAACGTTGGTGAACAGCCATTTTCAGGTCTCTCCACAAATGCTCATTTGGGTTTAAGTCAGATCTCTGGCTGGGCCAGTCAAGAATGGACACAGAGTTGTTCTGAAGCCAGTCCTTTGTTATTTTAACTGTGTGCTGAGGGTCATTGTCTTGTTGGAAGGTGAACGTTCAGCCCAGTCTGAGGTCCTGAGCACTCTGGAAGAAGTTTTCTTTCAGGATCTCTCTGTACTTGGCCACATTCATCTTTCCATCAATTGCATGATTCTGCCACCACCATGTTTCACTGTTGGAATTGTATTGGGCAGGTGATGAGCAGTGCCTGGTTTTCTCCACACAAACAGCTTAGAATTAACTCCAAAAAGTTCAATCTTGGTCTCATCAGACCAGAGAATCTTATTTCTCACAGTCTGGGAGTCCTTCATGTGTTTTTTGGCAAACTGTATGCAGACTTTCTGTCTTGCACTGAGGAGAGGCTTCTGTCGGGCCACTCTGCCATAAAGCCCCGACTGGTGGAGGCTGCAGTCATAGTTGACTTTGTGGAACTTTCTCCCATCTACCTACTGCATCTCTGAAGCTCAGCCACAGTGATCTTTGGGTTCTTTTTTACCTCTCTCACCAAGGCTCTTCTCCCACGATTGCTCAGTTTCGATTGCTGGTCGTCCCAAACTTCTTCCATTTAAGGACTATGGAGGCCACTGTGCTCTTAGGAAACTTTAGTGCTGCAGAAATTATTTTGCAACCTTGGCCAGATCTGTGCCTTGCCACAATTGTTTCTCTTAGCTCCTTGGACAGTTCCTTCGACCTCATGATTCTCATTTGCTCTGACATGCACTGTGAGCTGTAAGGTCTTATATAGACAGGTTTGTGCCTTTCCTAATCAAGTCCAATCAGTAATTAAATACAGCTGGAGTCCAATGACGGAGTAGAACCATCTCAAGGAGGATCAGAAGAAATGGACATCCTGTGAGTTAAATATGAGTGTCACTGCAAAGGGTCTGAATACTTTTGACCATGTAATATTTCAGTTTTTCTTTTTTAATAAATTTGCAAAAATTTCTACATTTCTGTTATTTTCTGTCAAGATGGGGTGCTGAGTGTACATTAATGAGAAATAAAAATAACTTTTTTGATTTTAGCAAATGGCTGCAATAAAACAAAGAGTAAAAGTTTAAAGGGGTCTGAATACTTTCCCTACCCACTGTATCTCTTCTCTTTTCACAGCACCCCCTCTTTTTTTTATTGATTTCTTGATTTCTGAGCTCATCACTATGATACAGAGTGAATCAGCAGGAATAGGTGTCATGTATTGGTTGAATATCCTTTACAATTTCTACAAACATTTGAGGTCCAAAAAGAATTAAACCTGTTGATTTTAGTCACTTCTCTATTTAACACCATCTTCTGGGTGATGTCTCAGTATTTTCACAACTATTGTTTAGATTCATTCAAGTTGTTTCAGATTTGTCCATACAACATTCACAAGCCACTCCAGAGTTTAGCAGAAAGCAGGTACAGATTCTCCCATCATGTCACAAATGCAAGTAAAACAGATGTCGTTGTCTGAACGTCGCTAACTGCTAGCAGAATGATGTTAGCTACCTGCTGTAAACATCAAATGAGAGCACGCAGCTTCTGGTATGCAGTATTTACTTTCAACAATCACTCTCATTGATCAGTCTCGCCTATTACCCGCTGAATTGACCGTCAATCACTCTTACTATGGTAGTAAGAATAATTGATGGGCCAATAGACAAATGAGAAATGTAAAGAATGCAGCGGTGAATGGTGGATGTTTTTTCAGCCCCATTACTTTCACAGCTGATGTTTAATAATATTTATATATTCAAAGCTATTATTTAATCTTATTATACAGCTCTTTAGAATGCAGTAGAATGCTCCGTTGACTTGAATGAGTTTTCCCAATGTTCCAGTGGTCATTATTTTCGTATAATGACCGCTGAAACAATATAATGACCGCTTTCAAGGGCAACAGATCTTTTTTTTTTTTCCTTTTTTTAACCTGTGGTCTTATGGTGAACCTATTATTCCTCGGCATCGCAAGAAGTCTGGTCACTTGATGTCAACAAAAACAGCAAGCAAGCATTTAGTGACCACCAAAAATGGATGACTTCATAATTATTTAAACATCTTTGGAGAGAGTGCTGGGTCCAGGCCAAGTTTAATTGGATTCAACCTCTCCAAAACGAAAAAGACAAAAAAGAAGACCAGCGGCAAGATGCATATGGCGAACAGCAGAGGAGGAAAAGTCCAGTTCAACATACAGAAATAGCCGGTGCTAGCCCACATTCCAGCCGCCATTACTCAACTAACAAACGTTGCTAAGCAACAAGTACCCCAACTGTGGGGAACTATTTTATTCTTAGCGTAAAACATCAGAAAGTTTTTTGACCCTCGCATAAATAGAACACTTTAATTTTTATTTTATTTTTTGCAAGTAGCCGTATAATAAGCAGGATAATGTATGGAACACTGCTAGCGTCAGGGTCTGCATTCGCTCCTTCGATCAGTATTTCCCAATAATGACCTGCGTTTCATACATTATCCCTTACATAGCGTATGGGGTAGTGAACCCAACTTCATTGCAAAAAGTGTTGGAATAAGCATCTTCTATAATGCCTTTAATGAAGATGCGCTTAACAATGTGAAACTGTTGTGTAAAATGGTTGAAGGTGCCATAAAAATCAGTTCAGCCTTTTTTTTTTCACCATTTCTGATTAGTCGTTTTAAAGACATGATCAATTCAAGCCATTCCATTGCATTCTATTTAAAATGATGCTGGAAACAACTTTCCAAACATGTTGGTCAAGGACATGTTGGATGAGTATTATTATTTTAGCAGCTCTTCTTTGAGGAACTGATGAGGCTTCTTGCTGTTTGGTATGAAATTTGATCTGCCTTTGTTTTGTTTTTAGTGTCTTAATTAAATGTTGTCTGTGAGTGGCAGGTCTGTGCTAAAGGCAGGCCACTTTATTACCCAATCTTTTGCACTTCAGAGGCATGCTGTTGTAATCTTAGGAGAATGTGTTTTGGAATCATATTGCTGAATCCATTAAGTCCTCTGGGAAAAAAAAACCCTCTAAATGATGGCACATGTTGCTTTCAAACCTTTATTTGTTGTTTAGCATTAATGGCACCTTCACAGAAGTCACTGTTACCCATTTCAGGTGCACTAATGTGTCGGCATATGTCTATTTTGAACTATACTCTGATAACAAGATGGATGGTCCTTTTCATGTTTAACCCTGAGATGTTGCGTCCACTATTTCTGAAAATGATGTGTTGTTTATGATTTATCAGACCACTAGACGCTTTTCCACTTTACTTCAGTGCAGTTTTAAATTGCACTCATGATTGCAGCACTGAACCGTGTTAAATGCATGTCTGTTTAATGCCATGTTGCTGAAGGACCATAAGACTATGACCTTTGAATATTGCTTTTCAGTCTTGTCCTTCTCTGAATTCTTTCTGAATTCTGAGTCTTTTAGCCTTCTTCCTTACAATATTCCTCTGATAAACATTTCTTTAAAGTTGTTTAACTATTTGCCCAGTAATGCTACTGCCTTGTGCATTATGCCGGTAGACTTGTCTTCAGATTTTTGCCTTTTGTCATTTTTACCCGCAAACGTCCTCGTGTGAATGGCCCCTCAAGTCTTACAAGAAAAGAAAAACACTCTAACCAGGTGTTTCTGTCTGTTTCGTCTAGCATTACACAGGTCTTTTGCTGCCCACTTTTTGACATTTTAGAAATGTCATCAAAAGAGAAAATAAGATTAAAAAACAAACAAACAATCGTTAATTATGGTTTATTATGAGGTTTTTATTCACAACTTAGACACTGCAATTTTGTGAGAAGAATGTTATTATTACTGTTTCACCACATCAGCTCATTTCACTACTGTGCTGCACAATCATGTTTAACTCTCTTTGCATTATTGTCTCATTCTTAGGAGAACCAGCCGCGTCATCGCTTTGTCGTCATGGAAGATGACAGCAAACAAGCCCCACCTCTGCCCCCTCGCACAAGCTTTGAGAGGACAATCACTGTTGTCCGGGGCAACCGTAGCCTTGGTATGTTCTCCGTATTTCTCATGGTGATGGTGTCTTGGTGTGTGTACGTCGCAGGCATGGCGATAATAACGCTAATAGGAGGTGGTGATGACGACTGCCCTGAAGAGGAGTGGTGACATAATGTGTTCCACATACCTGAGGGAGGAGATTATGTCTGTGTGAATGTGCATGTGTGTGCACTGTCTGTATGTGTGTGTGTTTTTTTGATGATGTAATGATAAGAAGAGTGCAAGAGGGGTTAAAGTTGTATAAAAGTAGATCTTTAAGTCAGATTGAAACCCAAGGGTATATTATATATTAAAGGAATAGTACACCCACCCATTCATTTTCTACTCACCCTCATGCTTAGCAAGACTCTGGAGCACTTATTTGATATATCAAATGCAGCCGGAGATCAGACAGGTTTTCATTTTCCCCAAACTTTAATATAATGGAGTTCACCAGCGCCCGATCCAAAAAGGTCCATAAAAGTCCACAAAAACTTAGCAGTATTCCTCCATATTGCTCATCCAGTGTAATCCAAATGTCCTCAGTGGGTAGCGTCCATAATTTACTCCAAACAACATCATTTAGCATATTTTAATAGCTTAAACAGTACTACATGTAGCTGCTGCGAAACACGTCCATGCGAGTTCACGACACTACGGAAGCCGCAGCGTTCAGCGCCTACTCTGCCAATAATGCAAGTGTAGAAGAAGAAATTTGCTGTTTACATTGTGCTAAGAGCGAACGAGCTGCAGACAAACCGGGACAAACACAAGAGGGGCTGGCTATTGATTTAATACAAAGAAAGAAAGAAAAACAGCACGCGTGATTTTGTCTGCCGCGGCTTCCGTAGTGTTGTGAACTCTCATGGACATGCTTCGCGGCAGCTACATGTAGTACTGTTTAAGCTATTAAAATATACTAAAGTAAATTATGGATGCTACCCACTCAGGACACTTGGATTACATTGGACGAGCAGTGTAGAGGAATATTGACAAGTTTTTGTGGACTTTTATGGACCTTTTGGGCTCAGCCGCCGGTGAACTCCATTATATGAAAGTATAGGGAAAACAAAAACGTGTCTGATCTCCGGCTGCATTTAGGATATTAAAGAATTTCTCCAGAGTCTTGCTCAGCATGAGGATGGGTAGAAAATGAAGGCACATCATTCTGTGGGTGTACTATTCCTTTAAGTTTTATGTTTATTTCTTCTTCTTCTTCGTTTTGTACTCCACTGATGAGAATGCTTCGTCTTAACTGCAAGTCAATTGTTCTGCTGTAGAAACATGGCAAGAAAACAACAGGGTGCCAGGCCATCCTGCACTTTTATCTAAAGGCACTATGCAAAGCATAAAGAAACAAACTCATTTGTATGCTGAAAACAAGCTCGGATAAGGCACCGCACTTCTTATGTGTGTGTGTGTGTGTCTGTGAGAGAGAGAGAGAGAGAGAGAGGGAGACAGAAACAGAGTTTGAAATTATGTAAATGTTTGTGGTCTAGAAAATCAAGGTCACAGTATCACTGCATCCTTTGCTTCTCATCTGTTTGAAATTGTTATGTCCCCTCGCTGTGGTGTAAAATGAAGCAAGGTCTTCTGGAGATGTCTATTGTATGTGGAGGATGTGCAGATTTGGATTGTCTCTGATTTTCTAAGTTTGAAGATATGTGATCAAAAGTAAAGTAATGTTGCATGCAAAAGTTTGGGCACCCTTGATAGAATATGTCACTAGACCAGATCAGTGTGGTTACATTTTTTCATATCTAAAAAATATATCTAAATACCAGCTAATAATCCTTTAAGTCTCATTTGGTTGATTTTTATTCAATACTTTCTGCTAAAGGCATCTGGTTTTGTGAGGTTTTCCAGCTGTCATGAATTCACTGCCATTTTGAGTATCAACAGATTTTCAATTAAGTTAAGGTTGAAGGACTAAAAAAAGCTGCAGCAGAAACTTTAGCTTGTGCCTGTGGACTCTGAAGGATCTGTATCTTGTCTTAAATTTAATCCTATTTTTATCTTTAGCTTTTAAACAGATGCTTGTGTCCAGAATTTGCTTTGTTTAATCGAATTTATTCTTCCCACGATCAGAGAAATACCTCCTATATCACTGAATGTAGAAAGTATAATCAATCTGCTCCTTCGTTTAATCAGTCCATTCATTTAGTTACAATCTGTTTTAGGTGTCAATATATTCTTCTTATCAGAACTCTGTCAATGTGCTGATATATTTTCATGGTGCTCCTCTTCATGTTTTTTTATCTTTTACAAATAAAAAAAAAAATACATGAAACTTGCTGTATATGTTAAAGAAAATCTTTATTCTTCAACTTTATATCCTTTTGAGGATTAGTTCTTCTTTTCCCCAGGCTTTTCACAGTGACAGAAATTTTGCCTGGGATGCCCAAACTTTTGCAGGTCATCCTAGTAATTACACTGTGTATGCATAGTGCTTAAATAACAATAACATAGCATATTCATGTACTACTTCCCCCACTTATAAGATTCGTTATGTAATAAGAAAACATTATTATGAGCGTCTGCTTGTTTTGTCTGTTTTTTATTTGTTGTTTGTTTGTTTGTTTGTTTGTTTTTTTTGGGGGGGGGGTGATGAGACAATTTCTTTGTAGGTTGTATAAGAGAATGTGGATGGGTTCAGAGTAGGTTTATGGAAAAAGGGCTGACGGATTAAAATGTGATATATTTATCTTGCCTTGCACATCTCAAACATGACAGTAATAAGCCTACTTTGTCCTTATTTGATCTTGAATTGTGTGCCCCAATTGTTGTGAACCTGTTGTGTTTGTCTTGTTGCGAATGTAACATTCATTTTCTTATTTGAAAACAAAACAGAAAAAGGGAATTTTCAGTTAATTTTACTTGAACATTCTTTTAGCAGAATTTGCATTCGCATGTGTATTTTAACTCAGTGTTATAGTACTTGAGCACCTTTGGATTTTGAAAGAAATTCTGCATGATTTCTTTATAGTGTTGTCTTTGAAATGTGTGTCTCTTGTTTGTAAGTGGCAGTGGTTATGTCTCCAGTTGATTGTATTCCAGGCACTATGATTGTATTGTAATTTGAATGTAAAAACAAAAAAACAATAAAATATTTATTTGATCAAAAATAAGCACAAAGTCATTTCTTTGACCAGCTTCAAATTATATACAACCATAGTGTTGTGGATGTGCGTGGTAGATAGCAGTGTTTTACGAAAGCACCTTAGATCAGACTACCTTGATTTGTTATAGCAGTCCCCTCTCTGCAGTGTGTATGTGTGTGCTCGAGGTGTGCATGTATGTGTGATGCCCGATTTACCTCCTTCTGCCTGTTTGCATTAATGAAGTGTTGTAATCCACCTAGTGTCCAAATTGATCATGCTAAAGTCGAGTGTTTGTGCAACTGGCGCGTCTTACACCTCGAGTCACCTGTGTCCTTTGCCCTCTGTGGGTGAGAGTGTGTGTGATTCTGTCCATGCACCGTATGCGAGTTTGACCGCAAAGGCTGATGGCGTGCAAATGTCAAGCATGTGTGGCCATGTCTGTGTGATAATCTGCCTTGTGTCTGTCTCGATTATGCTGATTATTGCCACCGTCAGGTGTTTGTTTGGGCGACTGTCTGCCTGCTTGGCATGCAATCAAAGCAGTCTTAGCCAACCCTTGATTCACCTGTGCTTGTGTGTGCTTGTGTGTGTTTTTGTGTGTGCTTGTGCGTGTTGGCAGGAATGTCGGTGAGTGCTATCAAGGATGGCTCAGGCATACTGGTGCGCAGCGTGGTCCAGGGGGGCTCTGTTTGCCAGGATGGCAGGCTGGGGGTGGGGGACGCCATCCTGGCCATCAATGGAGAACCTGCCTCCAACCTGACCAGCGCCCAGGCCAGGGCTATGCTCCGCAGACACTCTGTTACAGGGCCAGAGATAAGGTGAGGAGACATTATTACAATGTGTGTAGAGCTCTGCTTAAAAAAGGGCAAGAATCAAAAGCGAAACAACAAAAAAAAGAAGAAAAAAGACAGATTCTCCATTTATTCTTTAAAAGGAACTTATCAAAACCCACTGACACAGTCACTTAAGAATCTTACACACAACAATGTTTTTTTTTTTATTTTAAATTAAATTCTTAGAAGGCAGGAAAATGACTCCATCTGGATTGTTTTGTATGATAAAAGGTATATGTGAGTCACATTGGGACCCATTTCATATATTACAAGAGATTACATTTTTCATAGCCCCAAAATACTGTAGTTTGATACCTGTGTCTATATATCAGCTGGGTGCAACACCAGTCCTACTCACCTGTGACTCCCAGAACTATCTTCAAATGTCCTACTTTACAGGTGCACACTGCCAATATTTTTACATAAAAGTTTTGTTGGTAAAAACAAGGTGCTCCCCTCATCACTACAGTCCCAAATTTCCTATGAAGCATTATTGATCTCAGCAGGATTTGTGGAGCTGGAAAAGAGAGAGAAATCAACTTCATAACAAAATTGGCTCTTGAAATTTGTATAAACTTTGGAAAGACAAATGCACTGATGGCATTGCCAAGCAGAACAGGTATCCAGTAATCACCCTGTACCAGGGACTAAGATGGCAAAGGAATTCAGTAAAAATCAACCATATTGTGACAGAAGAGATGCCATTTAATAAAACCCACTGAATTCCACTTATAGAAACATGGTACAGTATGTGAGGTGGCACCTACTGGCCCTCATTTATCAAACGATCATAGAAATTATCACACATCTGATCGTAAAAATGGTCGTACGATTGGACCCACGTGTGATGTATTAAAACGTTCGTATCGGTCCAATCTCGTCGTACAAACAAAAGAGTCTTGATAAATTCCACAGCTGAAATCCATCGTCATTTAAATGTCGCTACGCCCTTAAACATGCATGATTATGAGGCTTCGCCCAGCGAGGTTGAACCGTGGAGAGGAGAGATTCTGCCAGAAAAGAAACTTTTGGAGGGGTACAAGACAGAATTCCTCATTTGTGAGGTGGGAAAGATTAAAGAGGTGCTGTTTGGCAACTTAAAAACCGAAGTCAGAGACGTGTACAAAAACGCTGCACGGAAGAGGCTAGTCAGCCTCACCCGTGTGAACGACTCCGGCTGAGATATTAATAAAAGTCTCAATCTAGGCCTGGTTTATATGGTTTATTCGTTTTATTAGTTATGAAATTTAATAATAGCCCACATCCGATGGCAACGTCATAATTCTTTAGCCAATGGGTCAAGAAAAAGTGGTCCAATATGAAACTATGAACTCTCCAGCGGTCCGAGCGATGGGCAGCACTGCACAGGACAAGATTTTTTTGTAGATTTTCTCAGAGTCTAAAGCAGCGTTTCATCCCGCCGGATCTGAGTCGGACCGTCTGACACCCACCTGCCTTCCTGCAGCCTGAAGCAGCGCTCCACCTGGGCACCTGCGCATGTGTGCGTACTGATGCCTACCTCCACTCCTATGTGGCAGTTTTACCAGCGGGGTGAGGAGATGCACGAAGAGTGCAAAGCACTTGTCTCCTAGAACTATATGTTAATGATTTTAATAATTTGTTGTGATAAATGGAGGAATTAAATTCAGTTACAGCTATTTTTGTAATTTTGGGAATACATTCTACATTCCCTTTTTCCTTTTTCTTTACAAATGGGTTCATTCTTAGTGCTGATATGTGAATACTTATGTTTAAATGACAGTTTGCAGTTTGGTTAATAAATATTTTCATGTTCTGCTGCGCTGCCGCAAACTCTCACTGACTCAAACTTGCGTACACGAATTCGGCGCTGTCGTGAGATTTGATCGTATCCTACGCTCACGTTCAAATTGACAAATGCCGAGTCTTGTGTGGAAATGGTCGTACACACAGATTTTCGTCGTACGATCGTTTGATAAATGAGGCCACTGTATTTTGTAGTCTCCAGATGTTTCTTTTGAAGTTCTGCTTAAAGAATAACTTTCATTTTTTACAACCTGGACCTTATTTCTAGGAGTTTATACGTGCATTTACTCACCAGTAAAATTCGTGTATCACTTTGACTCCTTTGGACGATTTTACGTTGAGTAGCCCTTCAGCATGCATCCATATCTGTAAGCCATTATCTGCAGCAAACCTCCTTAATTTCACCAATACTTTATGCAGAATGAACGAACGAACGAGTACTATTGTCCTGTGAATTCAGAATTTCGAAGTTTTAAGTTTGCTGATGTCTGAGTCGCAAGCTGCTAACCCAGCTGTACTGTTGTGCGCGCCCATAGGGGCGCGCGTGGCCTGTAGAGTGTCGAGAAAACCAAAAAAATTTTACACTATTTTGAGTTGGTGAGTTTTAGGACAGATGGAAACATTTTATGGAATTAAGTTCGAATGACATGAAAGAATCAATCCCAACATGGTTGATTGATTAGTGTTGTGCTTTTTCCTTCAAAGTTTTACTTTTATCTTATCAAACACCACTCTTTTTTTAAACAGTCATGCACTATAGCCTGAACAGCCACCTGCTAGACTCCAAGTTAACATGCCCAATGCAAATTTTCTATGTAACCTCTAAAGTTCACTGCAAATGTTCTTAATGACGTAGAAATACAGTTATCTACTCCTACTTGCCACAAACTAACTTTGATTAACATTTAACAAAATAATTGCAGTTAATAGTTACCGTAATATATTTTTCTGCACCTTAATAATAGACCATGTAGCCTACATAAGTAAAATAATGCTATTTGATTTCAAATTAAACAAATTAAAGTTAGATAATTTTTTTAATTTCCATCTTTGTTCAGAAAAACAACAACACTACCAACTGAGTTCTTACAGTTTGAACCTTACTATATTTCTGTTACAGTAACACAGCTTGCTCAGAAACAACTGCAGAACAGAGCCGTCACCATTAGTGCTTCTGTTCATCTTTTACTGTGACAAGACTAATTATCTGCTATGAAATCAAGTTCTCTGATGTTAGGGCTTTAAGACCTTGCACACTCCCACAGATGTTTTCACTTATTCCACCTAATTAGAGCTCTGCTCAAGTTAAAGTTAAGCAGAGCTGCCACAAATGAACCATTAAAAATAAGGTGTAACCATCCAACCATAGCACAGGAATACTCCTGGATCAGATATCTGTCAAACACAGGCTGCATGCCCACACAATTCTCAGAATAGGTCATACATGATGACTAAAAACATCTGTAAGAGTAAACGATATTGGCCTACGACGGCACAGAAAAGTTATTATTGAAGCAATGACGCAACCAAAGAGAAATCTAATCTATCTAATCTAACTATAATGCACCGGTTCAATTATCAACATCCTTAATCCCTGCATTTTGAACTGTGCATGTGGATAATAGCTTGAAATGATAAACTTAGCACAAAAGTAATGAAATTTGTAGTTACTGGATTGATTAATTGAAACAAAACTCCTTTACAATAAATCTTATACCGCTGAAAAGTCTGTTTATTTCTATTATAAGTGGTGCTACAATTGCAGGGAAGTTCCATTTGAGGGATTAGCAGCATAGTTGAGTGTATGTTGGTTATACCCCTGTTTATTCAGACGGGCCCATTGTCAAATTTCCACTATGTTGTTTTTTCAGATTTTAGTTGTCCAAATGACACCAAGCAAGATGCGATTCCATTTCTACGTTGAGAAAAAACATTGGCAGAGGGAATTTGGCAAGTTTCTCATGGGTGCAGTCCACATGCTCAACTCTGTTGCTCATTCCACAAATGCATTTTCCTTACAAATGTGGACACATTTGAAAGGGAAATAGACAAGCTTTCTGGTGGTATAAGATTTATTGCCAAGAATTATTGTTACAGCCCCAGAAACTGACCCACCAAATTTTCTCACTCTTTGTGCAATGTTTATAGAAAAGCTTAGGAGCTAGAGTACTATTACTTTTCATTTTTGGTATTATTTGAAAATGTCCCTACTGGAGTCAAACTGGTCTATCAGCTGAAAGCAGATACCCAAAGATCATTCACTAACCTATCTCAACCTGTATTCTGGTAACGCACCGTTTGTAGGTTGATGATGCGCTTCTCGTGATTCCATGCGTTGGGCATGTTTGCCTGAAGAAAATCTGGTTCAGGAACAAATTAAGTATCAAGCTGGCTGACAACACAGTTAATATCAGTGTCTGCTTTGTTTTTTTATTTTTAAATTAGAGAAAAAAATTTCACCAGGGTTAGCTTGTTAGCCAGCTAGCATTGGTGCTAACAATACTGTAAATGCTAGCTGCTAACCCAACATGCCCGAAGTGGAAACTTCAAACCAACCCAGTCTTATAAAAGTTCTTAATGAAAAAAAAATTGTTTGTTTGTTTTTTTTATGGTAATTTTTATTTTCTTTGTAAGTTAAAACACCCCAGAAGACCATTTCAAGCACTTAGAAAAGTCAATATGCATAAAATAGGTAATGAACACCCAAGCCGAATGAACAGCTTGGCATATCAATAGGAAAAGAATTCAAAACTGCTAGATTAGACTTAGAAAAGCACACTTCGTGGGAAAAAAAAAAATCAACCTTCTTACAATGTCTGTGATATGTTAGAGTTAGAAAGCTCCTCTGTCCAGTGCTGTGTCAGAAATCTACTGCACTGTGTGAGCTCACGAAGCAATTTCTGGCTTTTTGACACCATAATATAATGTCAATCTCCCATTGATGAAAATGAGTCCCTACCCAAACGCAGGGCTGTGAGGCAGAAGGCAGATGGGTGAACAAAATGAAGACTATTATAAAACTAACAAAAAGTGCTGCCGATGCAGGGTAAACAGACAACTAAACTCAAAACCAACAAGAAACAAATCAAGGAGTAACAGCACAAAGGACATGGAGAGAGTTCAGGCAAGACTGAAGACAACAAAAAATAAAACAACATTAACTGAAAGCAATGATCAGAACAAAGTCAAACAATCAGATTATATTCTGAGGCTCCTTCTCTTGTTTTGTTTTTTTTAAAACTCGGTGAAAAAACCCTTTTGCTCTGTGGCTTTTAATCAAGTTTACAGTAAGTTGGTCTTTTTATCTCTTTTATCTCTTCCAGTTGTTTTTATATTTTTATTGTATTGCTTTGTGTTTGTATGCATGTCAGCCACTATGTTGCTTTTAAAGTGCTGTAGAAATAAAATGGTATGGTATAGCCTATGTGTAATGAAAAAACAAAGAGAAGGTGTAGAAATCAGCTCATAGGAGCAGGGAGTTCCAGAACATTAGAGGATAAACTGTATAAAATGAAACAAAAAGCAAGGCAAACATACAGAAAACTAAACCTGGGGTCTGTTGCACAAAGCAGGTTTAATGAAAACCCTGAGTTGTTGAACCCTGAAATTCGGGAAACTGAGTTTTCCGAAACACAAAGGTACCTGTAGGTAACTCAACCCAGGGAAAGAGAAGGAACTCCAGCCTGTTTCACGAAGAGGGATAACTTAAACCCTTGGTCAGTTACCATAGTAACAGACTCTCTGAAACTAACCTGGTCGGGAGCAGGTTAATGTGGAGAGACCTTGAGTTTCATGCTGTCTCCACCCAATTTCAGCCACACTCGCTGTTTTATTTCCTCATTCATTCATTCATTCAGTCAGCGGTGAGTTTTGGCTGCTGCCATCTCAAATAAAACATGTTAAAATAAATCAGTCAGTAGGTTACAGACATGTCCTTTCGATAAAGATTTTATGGACGAAGATGCTGCATCAGACCACGGATAGAAGTTTCATTTCCTGACAGTTGTCATTTCTGGCGTTACAGTTACACATCACAGTCAATTATCTACATACACGAGCTGATCCGTCCGTACATTTGTGATTTTATCAGCCGTACGTGACAGTTGGAGGTCCTGTCTCTCTGTTTCCGAGAGATGCTCTGACCTGATTATTTAACCTTGCAGCTGTCTCTGTCTCTGGGTAAATGCTCAAGGTGCATGTCTGTCACGCAGTAAGCTGTGGTTCAGTTCTGGTTGTGACTTCTTTCATGTTGCCATACCCTTTCCCCTCAAAGCAGATAGGCTATTGTTTATTGCCCTGCGTTCTTTTGCAAATAGTTTTTTTTTTCTTTCATTGGAAATGCAGGGCATTTAAGAAATGTATCGGTTATATTTTATCTTAATGCTGCCGACAAGAGCGCTCAAGTCAAATAAATAAAAAGACTGCGATAAAAGCTGGATTTGAACATAAGCCGTCGAAGTGGTAGGCAGATGCGCAAACCATTTGACCAAACAGGCATCTGTGTGCAAAATCACATGGAATCATACATGCACTGACAGGATCCAAGACTGTCACGTCACCATTAACCAGTTCTACTCTATAACAGCATTGTGATTGTTAAGGACAGCATTTAAACATATCTTCTCCCACGCCGTCTTTCCTTTTTTTTTGCTGCAGCAGCAGTTCAAACTTGCCATGAGGCTTTAGAAGTTATAGTCCCATTCAATGGCAACCGCGTCCTCGTGTCTACGTTGCCATGGTGACACGTCGTATCGGTGTTCAATTGATGCTGGCTTTTTATCATGGTGGCGCAAGTGTAAAACTATTGGTTGAACTACCCTGAGTTGATAAAACCAACACAGATCAGCTGTTCTGGGACCGAAAACTCAGAGTTTCGTATCTCGTAGTAGATCAACTCAGAGTTCAGGGTTACACTCAGTTTGTTGAACCTGCTTCGTGTAACGGACCCCTGCACTTGAAGCCATCCTTAACTGAAAATGAAAGAGCAGATTAAGAAAATCCATACCACACAGAAATCTAACAAGAACTGAATCCCACAGAACCTGGCAGACCATGACACACCCAAAGCATAGCACAATGCATTACTAAAAGTAGTGTACAATCTGGTCATTATTCTATGCCATAATAAATACCATAGTACAACCAATATTAAAGCCAAAAGTCATACAAGTGTAACTCTCTGTTTACATTTGATCATTTCTAGTTTTTATTGATTATTTTAGCCAGTTTTTGTAACACTTTTCACATATTAACTGCCATTGCTACCACATATGATTGGAGCAGGATCTTGTGTAAGATAATATGTTTATATATATATATATGTTTGTTTTCACTTTATATTTCAAGCAGGAGAAAAATGCATAAATCGTGGCATGAACGAACTAATGTGAACAGAGCAAAAAATAATAATAACAAACAGCTTGAAGCAGTGACTGTTTATCTATTTGACAAAAACCAAAATAAAAAGTAGTCCGAGTGCATCAGAGAAATGCATATGGATATTGACTATGTGTGTTAAAGTTCTGCAAGAGCATTTGTAGCACAGAGAAAATAAACCAAGTGTTTGAAGGTGTTGTTTCATTATGACTCCACTCTCTTATCCTCTACATGTAATTCCTTCTTTACTCAGTAGGGATTCGTAAATGAGACTCAACCTTGCTTTCCAGGTGGTGAATCCCACCCATCTGAAAGACAGTAACATGTTGCACACTCAAAATAAACCTCCCACTGAAGAATTTTACTGTGAAAGTGGTGCGATATGCTGCAGAAAAGAGCATGATTCTTCTGCCTCAGCATGAGTACAACAATTTTTGCTCTGTATGATCTGTATCCATTTTGCATTGAGATAGGGTTGTTTTGCTACTCATACACTCAAAATAGCAAGTGAAAAGATGAAAGAGAATGATTTTAGATTTAGAACATGGCAATAGCTTCCACACCTTGTTTCTTCTTCTTACATTAAATTACATATTTCTAAAGACTGATCATTTAAAGGGACTATAGGCAAGATTAAGAAATGAAACTCGCGACTGGCGCTTCAGGTAGCTGCAGCCACGAGCCAAGCCGTCAAGGGAGCGTGCACAAACTGAAGCTATAATGTTTGTTTACTACGCTTTTTCTTCATAGTTACACTTTTTAGTGTCTTTCAGTTGATCTGGATCGTTTGCTGATGGCAGAAGAATCTATAACTATCATTTACAGTGTTTGAATTTACCATGAACGTCTTCTTCCTGTATTAAAACTGTCAGGGATGCGGATGCAGCATCATTTGACGTCACATCTGCAGGGCAGTGTGGGAAATTCAGCCACCGAATTGCAGCGCATTTTGTAGCACACAGCCTGTTCAAGGCAACGAAGAGAGACATGGGTGGGCTCGTTCTTTTTGGTATTTAGCGCTTCATCATCCATTAGCATAAAAAAAAATGGACATGCATGTTTGTTTGTTTTTTAATTCCTGCCTCTAGTCCCTTTCAATGTAATGCAGCAGAATTTAAAGTAAAGTTCATCAGTTTAAAATAAATAAATGTTTTGGTGCTGAAGATGCCAAGTAACAACCAAAAATACCAACCAAGTGCTTTTCTAGTCATCCCTGACTGTGGACACCCCAGGGATTTAAAGTAGGACATGAGTGACACATTCAGAATAGATTACAGTCAGTTATTTAGCACAGTTATTTATATTACATTAATGTTTTTCTGTCTTGTCATAGTTTAAACACATCCACCCAAGAAAAACACAAGAGTTTTAAGAGAAAATAGACGAATCTTTTGGGAATGCAGAGAGCAATCAGCTGCTGGAAATATAATTGAATTCCACTCACATTTTTAGATCCACCCAAGCAGATCTTTCCACTCTCTGACAAGACTGAACAAGTACATGTCTGTAATAAACATAAATATCTGCACTGTTCAGAGTCAGAAACATGACTTTCCCTGCATTGCTACAGATAAATGACTTGGTCTCACTTTGGATCTGCATCATCACCTGTTTTTGATGCTGCTGCCATCGCTGACTGAGGCACTATGGTCATGTTTAAATTAAACGATGAAATTTTAAAGGCTGCCTGGAGGGAAATTTTGGTAAATTGTTTCTTGTCATAACATCAGCAGTTCTGGCTCCACATTCAGAACGCTTGTTTGGCTGATTGGGGACGTGCTCCACCTCCATCATCCCTCTGCCCTGCAGAACACCCACTCACTTTCTCTCATTCTTTCTCTCTTGCTTCTAAAAACACACATATACGCACATTAACACACACATGCACAGCCTTTCAATGGTCTAACCTCCAAAAACACCTTTTTCCTGCTCTGGGAAATATCTCTGAATAATTCATCACTCATCTCACCTTGAACAGTGTACTTCTGAAAGAAAAAAAAGAGTGTTTTAAAGAGCCTCTCGTGGATGCATTGCGCACATAACACACAAAGATGAACACACACATCCATGTTTTTTTCTTCTCCACCGGATGCACACTCACAGACACACATAAACACTCGTGCGCATACACATGCTCTCTCTGCCTTCGTCTGACAGCACTTAAGACAATCTAAGAGCAAGAGGAGGCAGATGAGTTGCCTTGGCAGCCTCAGAGTAAGACTCAGAAGGAGGAGGGCTTGTCACTATCAAACTGCCTCTTTTGAGACGAGACAGGCTGTCCACATGGTTCAGTTACAACAGCTTACTGCAGAAGACCTCCATATTTATACTACTTCCATGGACCTTACGGAGAAATTGACACTAAACATATTCATAAAGTATGTCTGCTAGTTGTGTCACACTTGCTGCATCATTGCATCCATATATCCAAGCTTATGCAAAACAAAACCCATATATACATCTTAGATCAAAGATGGAGATTTTTTTTTTATTTTTTTTTTATGGAGAGCAGCCATTCAGTGGCGCTTAAACATTTTTAAACGAGGAAGTTCCAAACTTCATGCAAATATATGACAAAAGCATCTTCAGACTAACACAGAAATCCTTAAAAGAAAAAAAAAATAGAACACAATTAAAAAATTATGATCAGATTTTTTTTTTATGCCATCTGTGAAACAGTCCAAGGGAAACATTGGGATATTGCTGGATACCTTTCTCTGACCACCTGTGGTGTGATTTTGTGTTTTACAACATAAAAAGGGAAAATTATAAACAGATATGCTGTGTCAGACTCAGAATGCCACCTAGCTGTTCATAAGCGCCTTTCTTGGCATGCCCATTAAAGCCCCTAGCCTGTAGATGGTCCAGAACTCAGCAGTGCATGCTGTATTTGATCAACCAAAAAGGGCACATATCACTTCAGTACTCATTGGCACCTACCGGCTACCCATGGCAACCCAAATCACTTTCAAGTCACTAACGTTCGCCTACAGAGTGACTTCAGGGTCACCACCAGGCTATTTGAGTTCAGTCATAGAAATTTATGCTTTTGCTTCAACAATTTGTTCTGCTTTGTGCATTGCCATCCCTACTCACCAGGCAGTCCACATACTGCAAATGTTGCCATTCATGGAAGATGTATTTTCATGTTGAAGGAAGAAAGGTTAGTTTGCTGTTAGTGTAATGGCAAGTGGGATGCTAAATGGTACGACTGTTAACTAAATTTGAATGTTAGATGCAAGATCATTTTTGCCTCCTTTACTATGGGATCAAAATCATGCCAGAGACAATTTGTGTGTGAAAAAGGACAATTTGTGTGTGAAAAAGATTTTTCATGTAAAATAATGTTTTGAAGTTGTATAAAACAAGTCGTGCTTGTAAAAAAAAAACGTTATGAACCCACAGAATCATTTTGTGGTTGTGTGAGAAACCTTTGTGTACAGAAATATTATTTGCAAACATGTAGATCAGTTTCGCAGTTGTGTTTTATTTTTCTGTGTGTGTGAAAATTGAATTTGTACCTGTAAAAGTTTCGCCACACAAAAATATCTGTACGAGTGCGACACCTAGGGCTCGTGTGCGACACTGCACCTACGAGCTCACAAAACAGAAACCTACAACCACAAAACTTTTTTACGGATTGAAGACAAGTCAAAGTCGTGCCACTAACAGCCAATCAGGACACTGCATTCTGGGAAGCCAAACAGCCAATGATGTAGTGGATTGGTGATGACGTTTATTTTGGGGGACGAAGACGATACCGTTAGCAAAGGCTCTTGGCTGCTAGCAGTCAGAGCGCAGCGGGAGCTACATACTCGTAGCAAGAGGCTGTTCAATCCGAAGTCGGCCACTGATCTGATTACTAACAGGCCTGCTGGAGAAGGCGGCGACTGGCAGAAGAACTTGGCCGGTTATTTTGGTGTTGATCGCCGCAGCTTATTGGATCATCTGTCTTGCTGAACGTGCGTTAGCTTTGGAGAGGCTAACGACTAGCACATCT
Organism: Atherinomorus stipes; assembly: GCA_023101725.1. Lineage (NCBI taxonomy): Eukaryota > Metazoa > Chordata > Actinopteri > Atheriniformes > Atherinidae > Atherinomorus > Atherinomorus stipes. The sequence goes on from JALJCO010004422.1 coordinate 439,995, forward strand.
CGGATAGTCCCACTGGATTGTGCATGTACATGAATGTTGGGGGATGAGTTGTGTTGTGATGAAAGACTGAGGCTAAGCCGTGTGCTTAAACGGGCATGATACCTCTTACCAGGCGTTCAACAAGGGGCTTTTATTTGCCTATTTATTATTATTATTTTAACTGGTAAAGGAGGACGTGTAAATGCCAAGTTGACAGGTAAACTGCCTTGTATGGATAACTTCACTGTTTGAGAAAAGCAGTTTGTCAGGTATGTTCAGTTTTAGCCACAGATATTTTCTTTATCCGTTTCTTTGTCATTGAAATGCAACTAAGGTTGTTTTTATTTTTTTTCCAAACATTGATAAAGCTGGAGTTCACATGATTGTCTGTGTCTCATTCATTCACAACTGATCAGTAAACATAAACAACTGATCAATTATCCAGCGTCTAACATGTCAGCTGGAATCTCAGATAGGTTATCTAATTTTTAGTTTACTTTGTTCATTAAACGGATTTTTTTTATTATTCAATGATAAATGTTACTATAATACAATGTTGTTTTAATGTCTTTTTTTTTCAACTTTGAAAAGCAAGAGGTCGATTCATGATAGATTTAACATAAACCAAAAATCAACATTATTTCAAGAAAGGGAAGCCATCGCCAGCAGGTAGTACTGAATAAAAACAATAAGAACTTTATTAAAGAAATAAACATGGTACTAAAGTAATATAAGTGGAAAAATAGGCTCAATAAATGCTCAAATAAAAGTAATAAAATAAAAGAACTAAAATGCAAAAAGGCGCTTGTGATGGCTGGCGCCTTCACTGGCTGTGGATCCATCCCGGTCCGTGGCGGCCGCACTGAGCCTCCTCTTGGGGTCCACAACTGTCCTCCGACTCCCGAGCCATGTTTCTCCACCGCCACCATCCCCTCAGCCCCCAGCCAGGGGGATCAGACGTCCTCCGCCAACCTGTCCTGCTCCCCTGTCTCTCTCTCGGGACTCTGTAAATTTCCCGTATTTTAATAACAGCCTATTTGAAGAAAAAAAAAATCCTCTGCTTCTCCAAACTGACGTCACCAGCTTCAGGAGAACCGTCACCTGCAGGAGCCTGGAAAAGTGTGGTGAAACGCATCCACTAAAAACAGGTTGTCCTCATTATTTATGAAGTTTATGACATCTGTAAAGCCTTTAAGCCCGATTGACACCACGTGCGCGTGCGTCGTGGTCCGTCAACTTATGCCGGTAGGGTTTTTCTGTGTGATGCGATCCACTGCGCGCTTCTGGGTTTCAACATTGTTCCAACATTGTTCATGTAAAACAATCCTCTGCATTCTGAAGGTGTGATGCTTGTAGGAGCCATGAATAGCGTTTTGGTGTTGATCAGGGTTTGATGATTATTTTAATTTTGGTTGTCATGGTGACGTCTGGCATGGGTGACGTGGTGGTAATCAGTGACACGCATTGAGCTGTCACTGTCACACGGGGGAGAGAGGAGGGCTGGGTAGCAAGCATTTTTTTTATCCCTACACAAAGCTTGTGGGCGTTAAGTGTGCTGTTATGAAACAGTTTGTCCCGCATCAGGTGCGCTATAAAGCGCCTTAATAAAAGAGAAACGCAGCCGAGCCTTGTGCGTCATTCTTATGGAAGCACCATATTCATGCAAATAGCTAGATGAAGCCATCCCCTGCCTCCAGTGTCTGTGGAAGTCACAATGCTTAAAGCAGTGACTGTGTCGATGTCGGGGAATCCCTGCGTCATTAGTGAATCCCAGAGACACACGAGTGAATATCAGAAATTAGAAGTTTTGTAGGCTAATGTAAATAAAACGTTTAACTTACATACCAGTGATGTGAAATAAAGCGTAAACGTGTTAATTGAAAATATATGTAAAATAAATAAACGTGCGTCATATACAATTTAGTCCTTTTATTTAGGCTGTAAAATAATGTAGGAATGTTCACAAATGATGTGTCAACAATGATGATCAGAATCTGATCGGCCTGGTAGTTAGAAAGCGGTTCTTTAAGATTTTCTATAGCCTATTATGTCTGATTTTATGTGGCCCAGCGTCCCACTTTGGGCATCAAACGTGTGTTTAACACCGACATCGCGTTTGATCTGGACGGGCTGGCACAGATAGGCTATGTGGACTCTCTGAGAGTCGAGCCCATTGAAACTGAAAATGTTCTAGGTAGCTCTGGCTATTCACATGAGTGACAGGAACACAAAGAATTTTACATTACTTTCCTTATTAACCAGATAACCGCACATGCCTTTTATAGAAGACTTCAGCCGTCGCTTTTTCTTTCTTTTTTTTACGACTGCAGCAATCAAGTAAACAGTAGGCTATGTGGTGGCAGCTTACTGCACAACCTGCCAGTAAAACACGATTTTGCTTTTCTTTCTTTCTTTTTTATTTTTAAGGGGGCTTTGACGCGGTAACCACAGCATTTTGCGGACAGCGGACTCAGCTTTAAATGGTTGCCAGCTTCCAGTGGGACCAGCCAAGATGTGCTAGTCGTTAGCCTTTTCAAAGCTAACGCACGTCCAGTACAATATACGATTCAATAAGCTGCGGCGATCAACACCAAAATAACCGGCCAAGTTCTTCTGCCAGTCGCCGCCTTCTCCAGCAGGCCTGTTAGTAATCAGATCAGTGGCCGACTTCGGATTGAACAGCCTCTTGCTACGAGTATGTAGCTCCCGCTGCGCTCTGACTGCTAGCAGCCAAGAGCCTTTGCTAACGGTATCGTCTTCGTCCCCCAAAATAAACGTCATCACCAATCCACCACATCATTGGCTGTTTGGCTTCCCAGAATGCAGTGTCCTGATTGGCTGTTAGTGGCACGACTTTGACTTGTCTTCAATCCGTAAAAAAGTTTTGTGGTTGTAGGTTTCTGTTTTGTGAGCTCGTAGGTGCAGTGTCGCACACGAGCCCTAGGTGTCGCACTCGTACAGATATTTTTGTGTGGCGAAACTTTTACAGGTACAAATTCAATTTTCACACACACAGAAAAACAAAACACAACTACGAAACTGATCTACATGTTTGCAAATAATATTTCTGTACACAAAGGTTTCTCACACAACCACAAAATGATTCTGTGGGTTCATAACGTTTTTTTACAAGCACGACTTGTTTTATACAACCTCAAAACATTATTTTACATGAAAAATCTTTTTCACACACAAATTGTCTCTGGCATGATTTTGATCCCATACTTTACACTCCCCCTACATCATGGATTTGAGATTTTAAATTTATCCTAAAATTCTAGGGCAGGAAATTAATTAAATATTTCTTGAAAGCTCAACATCATAATTCAGTAAAATACAGCTCTTACCATTATATGTTTTAAGCAACAAATGTAGTGATCTCTTTACTATTTTTCACTTCTGAACCACATTGACAAAACAAAATAACAGCAGAAACACTTTCACCATAAAACACAAAAAGTTAACCAGGATGTGAAACAGTACGTGTGGTTTTAAAGTCGTGCTTGTGGTCATTTCTCTTCAAACCAACATGAATTTGTTTGCAAACATACGGGGTAATGAAGGATAAATAAGAGTTTGCCCTGTGATTTTTCCATAGTCATGTTGCTCTTGCTTTTTTTTTTTTCCCCATACTGTAACACTGTCTGCCAGCTAATCTTCTTTCCAGAATCATCTGCTTTCAGTTGCTGCTCAGTTTTTTTCAGTTATTGCATTTCTCAGTCATTTTCTCGGATACCTTAGTGTATGTACAGTACTAGCCTGAACCTCTCTGGAAAATGTTGCATGCCTCAATAGGTGGCTTTCAGTCACGTGACCCGGACGCCGCGCGAAATGCAGACGGAGGGCAAGAAGTGTTTTCCTCCAGTTCAAAACACAGCGAAATGAATGACAGCGGGTATGCGGGGGCTTTGAATGGGCTGGTCCAGACACCATATTGCCAAAAATATATATTTATACATAATATATGACCCATTAAGTCTAAATAAACCAGACTGGTCTTATAATCTTGTAGATTTACCGGCCGTGCAGCGATTTACATCACAAGCCATCTCGCTGCTGACAAAGCAACGCTCATAACTTTACTTCTGGACATCCGATCTTAAAAATTACAACTGTAGGGGGGACAGGTGTGCAAAATAAATAAGTTAACGTGGTTTGGGTGCGTCGGTCTCCCCCATGAGGCTGAGCTGCCTTTCCAATATCGCTTTCTCTCCCTAAGAGGGATTTTCCACACTGTTGCGGTGTTCACCTGTTTGTGTCAGTGGAGAATGTGTGAGGCTCGGCCGCAATCACACACGAGGACCATTAGCTGTTTGTTTTTTTAAAACCGTAAAATGGACTGTACTTATACATAGCATAATTTGCTTCATCAGGAGACACATGTGCTGCAAAGCCCAGAATGAGGCTGCAAGCGGGGCAGAGATCCACCCGAGGTCCGCAAAAAAAAAAAAGAAGAAAGAAAAAGAAAGAAAAAAGAAAGCGGGGCTCGTGACTTCAGGCCTACTGTCTGTCTGATGAATGAATCCTTCAGCAGCCGAGAAGCCGACAGTTATTCTGTTTCATGTCGGGTCAACCAGGATCCAAATAAGCTTTGAATGGCTGTCGCCTGCTTCTGCGGGTAATAGTGACCTATGCTATTCTAAACAAATAACCTAGCTCTTAATATTACTAACGCTGAGTGTTTTTATGTGCTTGAATCTTGTATATTAATTCATTTTACTTCTGTTTTTCCCAAATTCCTAATCGAATTTGAGGCTGTGCATAAGTCAAGCCGCATTTCTCCAAACTAGGTCTATTATTCACAGAGATCCACAGAAACCCCCCTAAAAACTGGTTTGCTGCCAGAGAGAGTGGGGAAATATCCTTAACAATAATAATAAAATAATAATAAACTATCTTACCTGTTTTAGAAAGTGGTCGCTGAAAACTCTGTCATTGGTAGACTCTGCTCCTCCCAACCGAAGGCGGAGGTTTAAAATCCACATTTTGCAGCGTTGTTTTGTCAGTTTTCCACATTTTTCAACTTTGTTAACGACAGTTTTAGGTACTCCAAAAAAAAAAAAGTATCCTTTTCTCTGATAGCGTGATTGGAGCAGCTATAAACTGCAGACACAGAGGCGTTTTCCACACAGATATTACAGGCGACTTTCCTTCTGGCCCTCCGTCTGCATTTCGCGCGCTAGCGTCTTGTGAACGTGACGTATGGTGCAAGCAACCTATTGCAGTCTGCTGTATCACATGTTTTATTCTCAAGTTTTCCCATATTTTAGCCTTTCCAACTCATTTATTCACTTGTCAAAACATACGATTGCTGTGGTGCTCCTTAAATATGACAACTTTGAGTAAGTTGTGAAACCTCTCTTGTCAACTTGTGTTTGGACAAAGTAGCAAGTTGTTTTGATAGATCGCTCAAATTAGTGTTGTAGTACTCGAGATTGGTCTTGGTCTTCAGTCTTGGTATCGAGTGCATTTTTACTCGGTCTTGTCTCGGTCTCGGACAGGGGGTCTCAGGTTTTTTGAACAAGACCAGTCAAGACGATTGCTGATAGGCCCTTTGTCTATGCCCTACTGATAGGAAGTACAGCAGTAGTATAAAAAATCGTTGTACTGGTAGGTAGTATAATGATTTCCCCCAGCTGCAGCTGTTACCTGCCCGTTGCCTGCTGTCAATGTGAGTAACTGACACTCCCCCAGTGCACAGACACATGAGACAACAGGGGAAAGTGGCTGTGTGAACTTGTTAAGAGATTTCTGCCAGTTTAGCTACAAAATTTGCTCAATAAATTTTGTAGTTTGCTATGATGTGAGATTTGTAGCAAAGAGGCTCCCCATGTGAGTTTACGAGCCGCAGAGGTCAGAATGAAACCACAGCGCACGCAGCGGACCTGATGTTATTCGGCCAGAAGGCTTTAAAGAAAGACAGTATCATAAACTTCATAAATAAGGAGGATTTTAGTGGATTCATTTCACAATTAAATCAAAACACCTACAATCCCCCAAATCAGCTTCTCTTAAAGAGAAAATGCCAAATGCGGATTTTAATATGACATGAGTAAGAACTTGTTGAGAAAAGTAATGTGTCAACTTCACAGATTGATTCATGTCCCTGTATTAGCACATTAATTTTGACATCTCTGATATTTTTATCTATTTTAGCCTAATTGTTTTTAGATGTGGGTCATCATTTATGCACAGTCTGTTGATATGATCCGCCTCTCCAAGGAGTGGTAATGACACAGCTACAAAATTTTGAATGCACCGGACATCATCGTGTATTACATTTGTGGATGACTGCAGTGCCAAAAAATAAATAGATAAATAAACAACCTAGAAGCAAGCATGTTGACAGATCATAAAATAATTTTTTATCATTTCAAATATCATGTGTACAGCAATTATTTTTTTCTGTATAAAGTTCTGTTTGTAAGACAATAGACAATTAGCTTGACATTAAAGGCGGTATAGAAGATGTTTTCGGTAATTCAGAAAGCAGAGATTAGTAAGTTTTTGAATGAAGCATATGCGCAAGACCCACCTGCTAGATTCATAGCTCTCTACCCGGCCACGCCTTCAAGACAATGTGCACAGCCAAGTCCCAACACCGGCGTCCAGCAGACAGCAGGTACAGATTCTCCCATCATGTCACAAACGCAAGTAAAACAAATCTCATTGTCTGAACATTGCTAACTGCTAGCAGAATGATGTTAGCTACCTGCTGTAAACATCAGATGTGACTGCGCCGCTTCTGACATGTAATATAACTCTTGCCAATCAATCACTCTCATCAATCAGTCTCACCTATTACCCTTTAAGTTGCTCGTCAATCACTCTTCCTATGGTAGTAAGAGTGATTGACGGGTAAATAGACAAAACACGCACTGAGAGCAGAAATGATTAGCAGATGCTTTTTTCAGCCCCCTTACTTTCACAGCTGATCTATAATAAAATTAATATATTTAAAACTTTTAATCAATCATGCCTTATATGGCAGTGAACCCAGTTTCATAAAATATTTTAAAAAATATTCAAAGAAACATCTTCTGTACCACCTTTCAGGACAAAAAGGCAGATGTGCAATTAAAGAACAACAAAAAAACATACTTCGATGAATTAACTACAATTTATTTGTTGAGAAAAAATGTTGAAAATTGAAATATTAAATTTAAAATTGTGAATCAGATCGAATTATGGCTTCAGTATCATTACATCCCTATAGTACTGCTTTGAAAACAACAGAACAAAGATTGTTCTTGTTATCGCATTTATTTAAAAGCAAACTTAAATAATGAAAAGAAAACATTTTGTTGTTTTGTTGCAAATTTCCTTTGACATATTTGGTCTTGGTCTTGTCTTGGTCTAAATCTTTATAAGTCTTGGTCTTGTCTCGGTCTCAGTACTCTGGTGTCCGTAATGTCTTGGTCTCAGTTGGTGCAGTCTTGACTACAACACTACTGTATCTCTACTTCTTATCATGGCTAGCATTTTCATGAAATCACACTGTAAGTGCCACACAAATTAAAACTTGACAAGTCACATGAGTTTCAGATGACCAAATGTTTAGTGTGTTTTGATATACGTCTCTACGAATCAGTAATATGTCATGGCTTTTATACTTAGTTCAAAGTGAATAATCTTTAAACAGAAGAATAGAAAAAATAATTAATCTTTGAAATGTTTCACTTTACCTCCACTTTCAGTATAACCTACGTTCCAGCTCGCCAGGTGGATGAACACCGAACTCGCCTGTGTTTGCCCCCTCTGGCATCCATCTCAACAGACAGCGCCTCAACTTCACCCATCTTACCAGCCCCTTCTCCTGAGCCTGCATCAGCACCAGCCAGATCCTTCAGCCCCCTGGCTTCATTGAAGCTCAGACCATCTGCCTCGGTCAAATTTAAAGCTGCAACTCCAGATCCCAGCGCAGTCAGACCTGCTTCGTTTAAAGCTCCATTTAAAGGCCCAGCCATAGTCCCTACCATCACCCCAGCCTCAGACTTAAGGTAATCTAAGAGCCAATGGCCTCAGCCTGTTATTCATGGTCACCTAATACCTGCTTGGGCCCCAGAGTGCAATATAAACCTGTCCAAGGGTTTATTAGACTTTGAGGCTCCTGGTTTATTACAAACTGACATGTTAGCAGGAGTGAAATCAGACTATGAGGTAGCTATACATTTAGAGTTCTCTAGTGAGATAACTGTAAGCTTTTGGGTTTAAAATTATTTTTTTGTTCCCTTTTTTACTGTATCACATCAATCATTTACCCAGCAGCTCAACTCTAAGTCCTTATCTGTCTTTGTAATTAACCATCTCGGTGAAAAAAAAACATTGTTTTAGTAAACGCCAGCTCAGCATGAGCTCCATACAGTCCATATTTTTTGCTCTCCATCTTTTTCTGCGGTAAAGTCAAAAGCTTCTCTCAATGTTGAATCTCAGAGTTATATTTAGCTGTTCGCTTATAGATCGCAGTGCTGACTGTCAGCGAAAATGAATCGTTTCGCTTCTGTCTGTCCCTACTTTCACTCCATCTTCATGCCTCTGCCTTTCTCTCTGCAGCCTTTTCTTCTCTCTTATCGCTCAATCACGACTCTATCTCTTTGTCTGTGTGTGCTTACATCTGTCTTTCATCTCACCCTCTGTCATCTTGCCCAATTCTCCTGCTCTTCCCCTCATTTTGCTTCTCCTCGCCTGGTTCCTATCCCCCTCTCCTGGCCACTCGCTTTCAGCCCTGGTAGAACCATTTGTTCTGCCCTCTTCTGAACATTAACTGGCTGCTAGCTCCTGCTGTGCAGATAACACTACTATCACTCACATCCTTGGGCTTATTACAGCACTCCACCGTTAAACATATTCATGAAAAAAAAACCCTCCTCTACTGAATTTTTCTAGGCTCACTCACTGTATAAACTATAAACAGAGACACTGTATATGTTAGCCAACGTACACCTAAAGACACCACCTGACCCCAAAGGCAGAACATTTTTATATTCAGGGCTATTTGTCATTAAGTAATCAAGGCTTCTTGAAGCTTATCAGTAATATTGATTTCTTTTCAACTTTGTATCACTTGTGTCTTGGATATCTTGAAAAAATACTAAAATACAACAGTGTACCTTGTTATCTACTGCAGTTCTGCTGAGGGATGTTGCTTTTTCACTCAGAGAATTATGACTCCCACTAATAATCGGTGATTCAATAATGTTGCATTTTTTTAATGAATGTTATTTTATTCTAAAAAAAGTCTGAAAAACACTACAAATACAAAAAGCTAAAAACATAAAGACAGTCTATTTGCATGACACTGATCAGCAAATTCTCATATCTGACGCGTCATTTTTGTCAAGCATTTGGCAATGAAAATTGGAATTGATAGGCTATACACTCATTGGGTCTCATTCATGAAACTTTAGTAAATTTACAAACAGATTTACTTGTAAAGACCTTTTCCACTAAAAATTACTCCGGATACAGAAACACGTAAAATTGTGTTTTGGAATCTCAGATTTGATCGTAAACACGTGTAGATCATGAATGCCAAACGATCATAAATTGACAGCATGCTCCCAGTCATCAGTTGCTTGCATACTGTAAAACTTGCATGTTTTTCAACTGACTCTGTCCATAAAATAGCGCAATATGAATTGAAATTCTAATTTACAACAGTGACATGCATTATTTATATGTGTTCGTAAATTTACACAAGTGCTACACGCTGTCAAGAGCATATGTAGATTTTGTTAGTAGTTACAACCGGTTCGGGGCTACTAAAATGTTGATGAATGCGAGATTCACATAAATTGACATCTACTGTCAGTTTACACACAAATTTGCTCTGCTGACGTTTCATGAATGAGACCCACTGAGTAAATGAATGACATAAATCCAACTTACCTCTTCCTGAATGTTTTATTCACTACCAGTTGGCAGATTCCAAAATCTTTACCTCGAAAGAATAGAGAAGAGGAAAAATATGGAGGCATCGTGCAGGACGAAAGGGACAAGATGAATGCAGATGTGGAAGTACCCAAGTCAGAAGTGCAGATAAAGGTGGATGGTACAGAAGAGGACAATGAAGAGCTTCTCTGTGATGCCTCGGTGTCTTGGGATCAATCCAAAAGGTTAGTGAAGAAGTGATTTCAGTAATGATTGTAATGACGTTTCATTAAGATTTTTCATTTTCTGTTGTTTTCCAAGCTCTACCCATGGTACCATTGAAATAACCCTTGTGCTCAGACCAGTCTCATTGGAAAATAGGTATATTTAAGGTGTAATGGGTGCCTTTGTCCACATGTCCAAACCATGGTCATCTAAGGCTGAAAACCTCTGAAATTGTAATGTTTTACATTTTATGTTCTTCTAAATGGATAAGCATTTAAAGCCAGAGTTGGTAATCCTGTTTGGAAACACTTTTTTGTTATACTAGGTGAAATGGTCCTTTCATCATGGCAGTAGTCAATACATCATGTATTCATAAAAAAGAAGGAAAAAAGTCAGACCTCTGTGAGAGCTGCAGTTCTGTAAAAACTCTGACCAACCCCTGCCATTCACACCGAAAGGCAGGAACTGGTCATTCGCAACATACAGAAAGAACAAATTGATGCCTTTATGTCTCGTCTCGCTCCCTCCCCTCTCACTGTCCCCAGCGTGACCCACTCTGTGCGCCACTCACTGTAAATAAATATACAGGGGTAGGGGTAGGGCTAGTTACTGAGTTCTACTTTAAAGGGATACAACACCCACAGATTGATGTGCCTTTATTTTATACTCACCCTCATGCTAAGCAAGACTGCAGAGCACTTTTTTAATATCTCAAATGCAGCCGGAGATCCGTGTTTTTTTTTCGTTATCCACTTTCGACTTTCATATAATGGGGGTGACCGGCGCTCGAAAGAAAAAGGTCCATAAAAGTCCACAAAAACTTGACAATATTCCTCCATACTGTTTGTCCAATGTAATCCAAGTGTCCTGAGTGGGTAACGTCCATATTTTACTCAAAACATAATTTAGTTTATTTTTATAGCCAAAACAATTGTACATCACATCATACTGCAAGCGTAGAAGGAGAAATTCGCTGTTTACATTGTGCTAAGAGCACCCGAGCATTAATGTACACTCAGCACCCCATCTTGACAGAAAAAAACTAGAAATTCATAAATTTTTGCAAATTTATTAAAAAAGAAAACTGAAATATTGCTTGGTCATAAGTATTCAGACCCTTTGCAGTGGCACTCATTTTTAACTCACAGAGGGCCTGATTTACAAAGACTCCAAATTGCGAGTCTAATGTCTTTGCCTCGCAAAAAAAATAGCGTGCGCTGTCATTTTAGCGTTTGCGGGTGATCTACAAAGATTACACGCGCAATCTGTAACAGGCGCAAACAGCAGGATTTAAATGAGGATTTAGCGTGCGCTCTCCCTGCGCCACGGAAAGTTCAGAAGAGCGTGTGGTAAACGCAAAATGAAATTCATCCTGATAGAGAGATGTTAGTTTCAGAGATATAATGAGGCAAATAAAAAACAGAATATAAGATAAATATGAAGAGTTCATTTGCAAAAAAAGACAAACGCCATTTAGAAAAAACGGAGTTAACTGCTTTTGCAAATAAACTCTTCATTTACTTTTGAATATTTTCAGAAAATCAAGCTCACGTGAAGTAGAGAGTTTTAATGATGTAAAATGGAGATAGGATGTTTGTACCCGACAGCAACAAAAGCAGTTAACTCCGTTTTTCCACAGTGGCGTTTGTCTGTTTTTGCAAATGAACTCTTCATAATAACTATAAATAAAAATAATGCAGCAGGTTTCCCTGTGGATCGTAAGAAGAGGCCAGTTTAAGGACATGGATAAGGACACGCTGTTGAAGATGATCTGATATTACGCACAGACTGCGCGCTCTTTGGCACAATGCCAGGCGCGGGACCTGCGTAATTGCCCCCCACCCCACACAAAACTCAGTAAAAAAAATAGTATCATTAGTTTGTGCGACGTTACTGGTTATTTTCACTGAGTTTTTTGTGGGGTGGGGGCCAACTTCACGCAGGACAGCAACCTCAGACAGCAGCAGCAGTCGCTGCGGTGTGGAGGAGCAGGAGATGATTTTTATTTAAAAATATGCCATTGGCAAAAAGTAAAAAAAAAAAAAAAAAGACATAATTAATATCAGCTTTAACTACCATGAAGCTGCAGCTGCAGATGTTCTGGTTAATGTCTAGAATAACCGTGTTTAACAGTGATGTTGATTGTTATTTAATTAAATAATGAAAACTTGACGTGTCGCCTGAACACATCATGAGAAATGATGCTGACCCGATGTCTGCAGTCCTGTGTGCAGCATTCTTTCAGCCATCAGTGCGTAAAGCTGCCAGTTATACCTGCTTTTCAGACGTGCTAAATTACACGCAATCTTTTGCCCCCGCTTTCCTTTGAACATTTGATAGATCACATTGCGCGTGTTAAACTGAGGTTTTGCATAGTCTCCTCCCAATATTTTGCGCCTTCTGGCAGAAACGCCTAGTTTGCATATTCATCTGCAGCAGATGCGCAAAATGGACAGCGGCGCTATTTTGCCCCTTGACAGGCGCAAACCTCCTTTTGCCCTGCTTTGTAAATCAGCTCTGGCGGATTATTGCGTGCGTAATGAAGATAGCGCCTGTTTTAACAAGCGCAAACCTTTCGTAAATCGGGCCCAGAGTGTCCATTTCTTCTGATCCTCCTTGAAATGGTTCTTCTCCTTCATTGGAGTCCAGCTGTGTTTAATTAAACTGATTGGACTTGATTAGGAGAGACACACACCTGTCTATATAAGACCTTACAGCTCCCAGTGCATGTCAGAGCATATAAGGATCATGAGGTCGAAGGAACTGTCCAGGGAGCTCAGAGAGAATTGTGGCAAGGCACAGATCTGGACAAGGTCACAGAAATTTTTCTTCAGCACTTAAGGCTCCTAAGAGCACCATTGGCCTCTATAGTCCGTAATTGGAAGAAGTTTCGGATGACCAGAACTCTTCCTAGACCCAGCCATCCAGTCAAACTGAACAATCGTGGGAGAAGAGCCTTGCTGAGAGAGGTAAAGAAGAAGCCAAAGATCACTATGAGCTCCAGAGATGCAGTAGGGAGATGAGAGAAAGTTCCACAAAGTCAACTATCACTGCAGCCTTCCACCAGTCGGGGCTTTATGGCAGTCAGTGCAAGACATATGAAAGCCTGCATAGTTTGCCAAAAACTATCACAGTCTGGACTCCCAGACTGTGAGAAATAAGATTCTCTGGTCTGATGAGAGCAAGATTGAACTTTTTGGAGTTAATTCTAAGTGGTATGTGTGGAGAAAACCATGCACTGCTCATCACCTGCCTAATACCATCCCAACAGCGAAACATGGTGGTGGCGGCATCATGCTATGGGGGGGGGGTTTCAGCTGCAGGGCCAGGACGACTGGTTGCAGTTGAAGGAAAGATGAATGCCGCCAAAGTACAGAGAGAACCTGGAAGAAAACCTCTTCCAGAGTGCTCAGGACCTCAGACTGGGCCAAAGGTTCACCTTCCAACAAGACAATGACCCTCAGCACACTGTTAAAATAACAAAGGAGTGGCTTCAGAACAACTCTGGGACCATTCTTGACTGGCCCAGCCAGAGCCCTGACCTAAACCCAACTGAGCATCTCTGGAGAGACCTGAAAATGGCTGTCCACCTTTCTTTGCAAGGACACTCAAAAGCCTGCCATCCATGGATCCTGTCAGTGTTTTGATCTGTTCACGATCAACATTGCGTGCAGCAGCAACCACAGCCTCCCAGACACTGTTCAGAGCGGTGTACTGTTTTCCCTTCTTGTAAATCTCACATTTGATGAGGGACCACAGGTTCTCTATGGGGTTCAGATCAGGTGAACAAGGAGGCCATGTCATTAGTTTTTCTTCTTTTAGACCCTTTCTTGCCAGCCACGCTGTAGAGTACTTGGATGTGTGTGATGGAGCATTGTCCTGCATGAAAATTATGTTTTTTGTGAAGGATCCAGAATGTCTTCCTGTACCACTGCTTGAAAAAGGTGTCTTCCAGAAACTGGCAGTAGGACTGGGAGTTGAGCTTGACTCCATCCTCAACCCGAAAAGGCCCCACGAGCTCATCTTTGATGATACCAGCCCCTACCAGTACCCCACCTCCACCTTGCTGGCATCTGAGTTGGACTGGAGCTCTCTGCCCTTTACCGATTCCAGCCACGGGCCCATCCATGTGGCCCATCAAGACTCACTCTCATTTCATCAGTCCATAAAACCCTAGAAAAATCAGTCTTGACATATTTCTAGGCCCAGTCTTGACGTTTCAGCTTGTGTGTCTTGTTCAGTGGTGGTCATTTTTCAGCCTTACTTACCTTGGCCATGTCTCTGAGTATTGCACACCTTGTGCTTTTGGGCACTCCAGTGATGTTGCAGCTCTGAAATATGGCAAAACTGCTGGCAAGTGGCATCTTGGCAGCTGCACGCTTGACTTTTCTCAGTTCATGGGCAGTTATTTTGCGCCTTGGTTTTTCCACACGTTTCTTGCGACCCTGTTGACAATTTTGAATGAAACGCTTGATTGTCCGATGATCGCGCTTCAGAAGCTTGGCAATTTTTAGAGTGCTACATCCCTCTGCAAGATATGTCACTATTTTTGACTTTTCAGAGCCTGTCAAGTCCCTCTTCTGACTCATTTTGCCAAAGGAAAGGAAGTTGCTTAATAATAATGTTTGCCTAATACACCTGATATAGGGTGTTGATGTAATTAGACCACACCCCTTCTCATTACAGAGATGCACATTACCTGATATGTTTAATTGGTAGTACGTTTTCGGCCTATACAGCTTGGAGTAAGACAACATGCATAGAGAGGATGATGTGGTCAAAATATTCATTTGTCTAATAATTCTGCCCTCCCTGGTATAGCTATGCGTTATCTGCGTATTTATGTTAACTAATGTTGTTTTGTTTTTGTTTTTTTTTTAATTTTATTTATTTTTATTTTGCACACAGAACACAAAAATAAGAACAACAATAAAAAAGACAAAAAAAAGTGCAGGAAGAGGCAGAAAAGCCAAAAGGCTTGTTTTAAAGCCTCCACCTTTTCAATAAAAAAACAGTGTTAGAAGAGTTCTAGAGTACACATTCAGATCAAGTATCAGTGAGACATCACAATTGATTTCTTTAAGGTTTTCTTGAAAGATGTCTCTGAAGTGCTTTTTCCAACAATATAAGAATACTGGCTCCATATTTTACACCATCCGTATCTGATACAGAACAGAGCTCTTGATGTGACACATTTAGGTAAATGGAAATGTTGGTTTTGACGAGTATTGTATCCATGAACTGCAGCATTGGTGGTAAAATACAAAATAAAATGTAAAATAAAATGAAATGTTGTTCTTTACAACTGGGCCAGTGGGAGCATGTACAGTACATATTAAACAGAAGAGGTCCCAGGATAGAGCCCGGGGGAACTCCACAGGTAATTTTTTTCTGCTCAGATGTAAAGTTACCTACTGACACAAAGTACTTCCTGTTCTCCAAGTACGTTTTGAACCAGTTTAGTACAGAACCAGAGAGACCCACCAAGTTCTCCAGTCGTTGGAGTAATGTAATGTGGTCAACTGTATCAAATACAGCACTGAGATCCAGTAAAACCAACACTGATATTTTTCCAGCGTCAGTATTCATGACTTTGGTCAGAGCAGTCTCAGTGCTGTGGTGCTGTCTAAAACCTGACTGGAAGACATCATAGCAGTTGTTTTCTCTTAAAAAGTCATTTAGCTGATGAAAAACTGCTTTTTCGATGATCTTACTTAAAAATGGAAGACTGGAGATCAGCCTGTAGTTGTTTATCTGTGTCTTGTCTAGATTGTCCTTTTTTAGCAGAGGTTTGATTACAGCTGTTTTCAGTGAGACTGGGAAAACACCTGAAGTTAAAGACGAATTTGGCAAAGTCATTGCAGGTTTGGTGGAATAAAGCTTTTAAAGTGAAGTTTTTTTTATAGATATCATAATGAACCTGTAGTTTTGTTTTTCTCCATCTGCGCTCGGCTTTCCGGCACTCTCTCTTTCCAGTTTTCATCAATGTGAAATTTCTCCATGGAGACCTTCTCGTTCCAGAGATAACCTTCACCTTAATGGAAGCAATAGAATCCATGACACTCAGCATGTTAGCATTAAAGCTAATGACCAGCTCATTGACTAAAGCCCCTGACAGGGCAGGTGTTAGAGAGAAGACCTGGTTAAAAATCTCACTGGTATTTTCAGTTATACACCGTTTTGTTATCACCTCTTTTGAGACACAAATGTCTCTTTTGAGACACTGCCAAATATCAAAAAAATAATTGACATGTTTGCAGCACTAAGACTTTCATCTGCAGCTGTTGCTGCTGCCAATGATGGTGATGATGATGATGGTTGAAGCTATGGTAAGTTGCATTGATTTCACATCACTGAGGTTGTGTTCCGAGTGGAAAAACTTGACTTGGTACTAAGTCGAATCCACTCAAGCCAGTCAGTGGTGAAGGGTGAGGATGAAGTTATTGCACAAATACATTCACTCTGATCATTAAATCTGCAATTAGAAAGTAAGTCTATCCTAAATAATTTTTCATAAATCCTTCATTCACTCTGTATCAAGCACAAGCATATCCATCAACACCCAACACACACAATAACACCAATGCCCAGTCACAGACATGATCTGGCGTGTCTCCAGCGTGGCTAAGGGGGTCGATCTACAGCTGCTGTGGATCGTCCTCCTTATGACTTTTTGTCTAACGACGTTTTATGACGTTTTGTTTGACAACTTTTTTTCTGACTTTATGTCTGACACCTGACAACTTTATCCTGATACTTGTTGACTTTTGTACTGACACCTGACACATGACTCTGAGGATGAGGATCTCTTAAAATGTACACCGTACAAAAGAAAAAAAAATTCTCCATTAGGTCTTTAGTTTAACCTGGTTGAAGTAACATCTCCTGAAGAGGTTAGCAGGCAGCAGAGATCCATTGTTTCTCATGTCTGCGCTTTTTACTTCAAACACTCAGTAGGATGAATGCTGCTTTAATGTTCAGAAATATGCTGGAGCATAGATATTTATTTCAATTGTACTTTTTGGAAGTATTTAACATCGTCTCATTGATTCCTGCTAACTTACTTTATGGCTTTAGTAGTTTTAAGGAGTTGCACGGTTGGTCTTCACATCGAAGGAAGTCAAAGATTTGTGTTGTGCATGATCATATATGGGCCGGTCACAGCTTTTTGTCCCAGTCTGCTCCTGGTGCAGTTCAACATATGAATTGTGTTTGGAGGCTGGAAGTTCCAAAGTCAAAATGGAAGATGCTGCCAAAAGTGGAGGAAAATGATGGAACTAAGATCCTGTGGACCTTCCATGTCCAAACTAATAAACTGGTGATGGCAAGTCAAACAGACATTGTGGTGGAAGACAGCAGTAGTGATAGACTAGCAATCTCAATCACCAGCAGCATCAAGAAGAAAGAACATGAATACTGTAGCTGGGGAAAAAAAAAAAAAAACACGGGCTGAATAAGGAAGTTGAATAGATGTGTGGAGTGATGGCACCAGGGGTACCACTGACACTTAGAGCACTTGAAACCATGAATTCCAAACTGGGAGAGTGAGAGGAAGGCTTTAACAGCTCTCATACAGTATATCCCATTGGAGATCTCTATCCAGAAGAGCACAGTCCTGGGAAGAGCTAAGATGCACTGCACAGAACTCTGAAACCTGAGGCCTCTTATATAAGATCCAAGCTATTTTAAGTTTTATAGTATATATCAGGCAATGTATAGAATAAAAAAAAGTTTGACTGTACTGGGTTGGACAGAATTTAGATTTGCAACTGTCTCTGGCAGTGTTACACCACAGACTTCCACAGACATCCACCACCTTCTTCTGCATAAACACTTCAATAAAATAAGAATTGTGACAGATTTAAATGACAAGAAATATAAGCATGTTCACACAGTGTATTACTGTTTAGAGACCTAGAAAGTTTAGTTATTTCACAATTTTAAGCTCATATTGTTTAAGTGCTACATTTTGCAGAGTAGACCTGCATAGCTCTTACACATTCTGGTATGAAAGTGTTTTGCAGCACCAGAGAGAGCTTTACAGAATTCGAGAGTGCTCAATTATCTTCACAGCAGGAGTGGAGCAGCAGAGCAGACTTCCTCGTGCTCAGGTTTTCAAGATTCAGAGAACGAGGTTATGTTTCTCAGCTCATGTTTATTGCATTTATGACTCCATCCCTTTTGGATAAATCATATAACATGCCCTGTACACAAAAAACAAGTTTTGTGTGTCTCCCTGGCTGTTGCATTGGTCCTCCTTCATCTCAGAAACTCAATAATGCTGAAATGTAGTATTTTTAACACAAATTTTATGCTGTAGCTGACTTGTAGATGGATCACCAGGTTTACTATAAATGAGAATTCAT
Organism: Atherinomorus stipes; assembly: GCA_023101725.1. Lineage (NCBI taxonomy): Eukaryota > Metazoa > Chordata > Actinopteri > Atheriniformes > Atherinidae > Atherinomorus > Atherinomorus stipes. The sequence goes on from JALJCO010004422.1 coordinate 458,435, forward strand.
CCTGCTCTGTGTTTCAGTGTGCGACTGGCACGGGCGCCAGGCCAATCCTTGGGCATCAGCATAATGGGCGGCAGAGGCATGGGCCGAAGACTGAGCAGTGGAGAGATGATGAGGGGTGTCTTCATCAAACACATTAGTCCCGACAGCCCAGCCGCACATGATGGCACCCTCAGGACTGGAGACAGGATACTCGAGGTCTGTGTGTGTGCGTGCATTTGTGTAATGGTGTGTTGCGGAGACAAAGAAAGAAACTCAGTTATTGGAGGAAACAAGTGAGTGCTTAATAGTGATCATGTACATCAGAGTGCCTGTGAGCAAGGCAGAGACTGAAAATTAAAAAAAGTGATTTTTGCAGTTGCTGAATTAGCATGTAATATAGTGTACACTCACTGGACACTTTATTAGGTACACTGTGCTAACACCAGGTTTGGCCCCGTTTTGCCTGTAGAACTGCCTAAATTCTTAATTCAGTATAAACATACAACATATTGACATGATAGCATCACACGGTTGCTGCAGATTTGTTGGCTGAACATCCACGATGAGAATCTCCCATATCCCAAAGATGCTCTATTTGATGGCGATCTGGTGACTGTGGAGACCATTGGAGTACAGAAAACTCATTGTCATGTTCAAGAAAGTAGTTGCAAATAATCTGAGTTTTGTGACATGGAGCATTAATCCTGCTGGAAGTAGCCATAAGAATATGGTACACTGTGGTGATAAAGGGACGGACATGGTCAGCAACAATACTCAGGTAGGCTGTGGTGTTCTGCCCTCTATAGCCTGGCCTATGAAAAAATGGGTGTCATTTTTTTAATCTAAAGTATTTATTTGGCCCTTTAACAAAATATGGAAAAAAAATTAACAAAAATATTTTTTGTATATTCACCATATATTGTTGTGCATTAGCCTATGTCACAATGAGGTGTGGTGTAGTCTTCTGCCTTCTGGTATAAGGTGAATCAGATTGTGTACAACAGCAAAGTTTTTAACATAAAGTGATGCAAAAGGTCTCTGAAGCAAAAGGTTTTTAGACACTGCATGCATCAAATATGATGCATACAGCATCATACAGTTAAACCATCCTTAACTGGTTCTTTTAGGCCCAAAGAGTGCTAAGAAAACATCCCCCACACCATAACACCACCACCAACGTAAACCATTGATATACTTACAGTAGTAGGATGGATTCATGCTCTCATGTTATTTCTGGTTAATTCTGACTGTCTAAATGTTGCAGCTAAAATTAAGACTCTTAAGACTCATCAGACCAAGCAATGCTTTTTTACAGTCTTTTATGGTCCAAATTTTGTGAGTGTGTGTAAATTGTACCCTCAGTTTCCTGTTTATTGCTGACAGGAGTGGCATCCAGTGTGGTCTGCTGCAGCTGTAGCCCATCTGCTTTAGTGTTCAGTGTGTTGTACCATGGTTGTAACTGTTTACTGTTGCCTTTCTGTTATCTCCAACCAATCTATCCATTCTTCTCTGACCTCTGATATGAGGCATTTTCGTCCAGACAACTGCTGCTCGCTGGATATTTTCTATTTTTCAGACCATTCTCTATAAACCCTGGAAATGGTTGTGTGTGAAAATCCCAGTAGATCAGCAGTTTCTGAAATACTCAGACCAGCCTGTCTGCTACGAACAACCATTCCCCATTTAAAGTCACTTAAATCCTCTTTCTTTCCCATCTTGATGCTTATTTTTGAACTTCAGCAAGTCATCTTGATTAGTGATGCAGAATATGAAAAAATTTCAACCGATACAGACATCCTATAATTTTCTGCTTCTTGTGGCCAGTAATGATGCTAAAGCTGAAAATTATGTGATATTCATTCCTTGTGCAAAATTAGAAAAAAATACTTCTGCTGCATCTGCTGCAGATCCAGTAGTTGAAGGTGACGTTGTAAGGTTGCACAGTGGGCGTGGCCCTATGCCACAAGGATTTAAGAAAAAAACAGAAAAGCAAAACAGAAAACAGCATTCAGCCGGTTCACCATCAAATAGCGCCTGTTATATATGGGTCGATATCGGGCCGATATCAATATTTTAAAGCTGATATCGGCCAATATGTATGGATATCAGGCCGATAATATTGTGCACCTCTTAGTCTTGATCATTTTTACACGTCTTAATTCACTAAGTTGCTGTCATGTGTTTTGCTGATAAGCTGCTTGTGTTTAGAGATAGTTGAGTAGATGGATTTAATAAAGGGGCCCATGAGAGTAATCTGTACAGTCGTCCTCAAAATTATTCATACCCTCCCATTAAATAAGAAAAAAAAAACAGCTGTCAGTGATGTAAGATGAAATTGGAAAACAGTAATAATACATAAAAATGTTATGGAAATCTTGACATTAATCCTGAACTAAAATTTTGTTGAGCAACCTTTTAAGGATATCACTGCAATCACATGTTTTCTGTTATGCCCTTACAGATCATGAGCAAGTTGCTGTAATTTGTCAGGGATGGTTTTGTTTGTTCACTTTTTTAAATAATTCTACAATTCAAAATCAATATTTTATTTCACTAAATCATAATTTAGTAAATTTAATTTTGATTTGATTTTTTTTAGTCTCTTGATACTGTATATGAATTATGACTGTATGTGTTCCATAGCAACAGTTAGATGTTTATAATATTGGTTGAATCAAAGCCAATGATTTGATGAGAATTCTAAATATATTAACAGTTATGTCATTTAAAATGTTTTACTACTGTCTATTAAAGGATACAGGTGGAAAATTCAGCTCAATTACCATTATATTTAACTGAAGTTGTTCACAGATTGCATAATTCACAATATGGTTATGAATTCATTCATTTGACACAAAAAACGAAGAGTAAAATGATTCAAGATCATTCCTGAAAATCCACATCAACTGTCGTAGATGTAGCAAAATATGACCTTTTTACGTACGGGTAAGTGTTACATGTTTTTTGTTGGTAAATCTTCTGAGCTAAAAAAAAAAAACCCTAAACAACAACAACAACAAAGATTGGTTCAACTGGCTTGAGCAGACAGAAGAGCAACTGTGACTCAGATAACATTTTATTTTTTCAAGTGAGATGAGCAGACTGGCATCAGAATGCACAACATGTCAAACCTTGAGGCAAATGGGCTATAACAGCAAAGGACCATGTCAGATTCCACTCCCATCAGCTAGAAAAAAAAAAAAACTGAGGCCTCTGTGAGCACAGACATACCAGTACTGGGCAGATGAAGACTGGAAAATATGCCATTCTCTTGTATTATTGTTGAGCTGTTTGTACAAAACAGAAAAGGACGTCAGCTGTAATAAATTTTGCCTTGTCTTTTTTCAGTAGCTGTCTTTATCGCAGCGTTACAAATTTACGTGTTTTGATACAACTGGGATTTAAGACTTAATTCTCTCATAAAAAGTAAATTGATTTACTCACACACAGTGTTTCAGTGAATCTTTTACAAAAAGAAAAAAAAAAGTACTTATTTATTCCCATCCTACTGTACACTGTGATGAATATTAATTGCATGTACGGTGTTTTGGGACATTTTTTCTTGACCAAGGTGAATGGTGTGGACTTAAGAAATGCCAGCCATGAACAGGCAGTAGAGGCCATCCGCAAGGCCGGAGACACTGTGGTCCTCGTCGTCCAGTCTGGACAACACAGATCCCAGGTGACGCATCACGGAAACAGTCAACAAACAGCATTATTTTACACTATATAACTATTTATTTTATACATGCTCGTATGCTCATTTCCTTGTTTTCTTGCAAATTTGGATATAAGAGAAATAATATAAACACCAGCACAGACACTTCACACCAACTTTCAAGCACTGTGGTGGTGGGCTGGTGATTTAGATTTGAAGAATTCATTTGGAATAACAGATGAACACCATTTAGAAAAAACTGAGTTAACTGCTTTTGCAAATAAACTCTTCATTTGTTTTGCAGCTACTAGACCTGAGCACCAGGTGGCTTTACAAGATAATGAGCCAAATCTACCTAGTATTTCTCACTATGATGAAGTATTTTCAGGGTTAGTTTAGTTAAACCAAAAATGAAATGTAATATTTCTTTTGTTGATTTTTATCTGTTTGCTTAATTTAAATTTCTAAAGAATCAGATGATATTATTATGCCCTAATATCTAACAGGTTGCATTTAAAGATGGTGCATCTTGTTTTTGAAATGACTCACATGCATATTTTCTATCACATAACAGTTGTTTTTTTTTTAAGTCTGCAGATATTTAACTTCAACTTGATTATGTATAAAGGGTATTGTGTGCAGTGTACTAAGCACTGGTAGAATTTTCTTAACATGAAAGCTGTCAGCTGGGCATGAAACCTATCAAAATGTTTTTGACTGATAATGTGTTCAACCAAGTTATAAAATAAATATTATTGGTTTTCATCTGACTAAACTGCATGTTGTGTTTTGCCAACAGTCTCCTTCAGTGATTAATAATGAAAGATTAAGTTCAACATCCTTGTCCAACTCACACAACAGCAAGGTAATGCAGCTTCTTTTTCTATGTTTCATGTCCTGGTTTCCTGCTCTGATTTGAGGTTAAAAGTTTGCTCTTTGCACTGCTTTTCAAATGGAGACACCTGATATGCATTAAAACATGAGGTGAACTCTGCTAAGACAAAAAGTTGCAACTACAGTACAACAGAATTGCAATGACAATTTTACACCACAATTTTTTTTCCTCAATTTTATACATTTATTTTTTCCACACTGACAATTTTGAGCTGTAATGTATGGAGTGCTATATATGTGTTGTATATGTAATATATTATAGATAGAATGATGACTCAGTAACACCCACGCAGTAGTCCAAAAAAGCTAAAGAAAAAGTTTTTTGTCTTTTGTGATAGATTTCTGTTTAGGTAGCAATGTGTGCAGAACTCCATCAAATTTTCCCTGCATGATTTTAGGAAGCAGAGACTCTCAGCAGTCTTTTCCGTAGTCTCTCCCCTGCAAACCCCTTCACCCCCCACCCCCTTTAAGGTTGGTATGGTGTTATTATGTGTGTGTGTGTGTGTGTGTGTGTGTGTGTGTGTGTGTGTCTGTGTCTCTGTGTGTTTTACCACGGGTATACAACATCTTAAAAGCAGCCTTGTATTTGCATCCAGCCAACTTGCAAAAAGTAATTAACTTGCATATTTGTAAATAGAACCCCTGTAGTTCAAAGTCCCCTTGCAGCTACCTTGTTTGTTAAAACCCTTTGTTTTTTCCCTTTGATGGAGATGCATAACTCTAAATAGACAGTGCATTCTTTTGAAGTTATTTTCCCATGTTCTTGTAAGTTTGCTACAAAAAATGCATGGTTCTGGTCATCTTTCATGTTATTTTTAGCTGATATTAAAACTGCCTTCATTAATTCATCTTCTTCGTCAGTTTTTTTCTCCCCGTTTGCTTCATCAAGCCCAGGGAACAAGCCTCAGGGGTCGTCCAACTCATGCCTAAAGGACCCCTGAGGCTTCTCAAACTCTGTGTTTTAATAATGCAAAACTTCTCCCAAGGCACCCTCACCAACATCCGATAAGATGGATCGGAAAAGCCCAGCGAATGTCACAACCTTAGTCACGATGGCAGCTGAAGATGAGGACGACACCAGTAAAAGTAAATGGGCATCACATCACCCACACATAAATGGGGATCCTGTGAAGCCTGGAGAGACAGGAGACTTTATATATACACATTTATTACGAACTGTTGCTATTTCTCTAAGCATTTCATAAAATTTGCATGCATTCAGTTTGAAACAGAATTTGAAATTATTTTAATCCCATTTACAAGCATGTTTCCCATAAAAAGCTGGGGCACTGTATGAGATATAAATAGACAGAAAGCAATGATTTGCAAATCTCATAAACTCATATTTTATTTGCAATAGAATGTAGTAAATATATCAAATGCTAGAATTCAGATGTTTTACTTACTCAAGGAAAAAAACCTACTGTCCTCATTTTAAATTTAATAGTACCCTAAAAGCCTTAAAAAGTTAGAAAGTTGGCAACAAAAGATTTTTTAAAAAAAGTTAGTGATACTGTACAGAAGCACCTAGAGCAACATTTTGAAACTAAGATGTTGCAACATCTACAGTGTGTGGAGAAATTTTAGTTTTTGAGTATGCCATCAATTCCACTATATAATATCATCAAAAAATTTTCTGAGAATCTGAAGAGATCTTATCACACGAGGGATGCTTCCAAAAATCAATATTGGATGTCTGTGATTTTCAGGCCCTTAGGCAGCACTACACCAAAAGCACCATGATTCTGTCATGGAATGGCTGCATTGACTCACAAACACTTCCAGAAATCATAGTCTCAGAACACAGTTTGCTGCGCCATCTACAAATGCAGGTTGAAGCCCGATAATCCAGAGTTCAAGTTCAAGTTCAAATTTATTTCTATAGCAGATTTATGACAACCAGAGATGCTCAAAGTGCTGCACAAATTGTAACTAAAATAAAATAAGCAACAAAAAAAGAGATAAGAGTAATAAGACCATTTAAACAATACATTGCGTTTTTTTTGGATACTCAAAGCACTCACATTGGGTCCATTATTCGTTCCCTCGTCATTCGTACGTGGTGATGGTAAGCTAAATGTGTAGCCACAGCTGCCCTGGGGCGCACTGATAGAAACATGGCAGCCAACAGCCTCTGACCACCACCAGAACATTCATACAAATTCAAACACCAGCGATGCCTTAAGTGTGTTTTGAGCAGAGCCTTAAAGGCAGAACTGGAGTGGGCAGCTCTGATGTGGAGAGCCACTCCACATTCTATGGGCAGACATGGCAGACACAAAGAAGAATCTAAATGTGAAAATCCAGTCTGAGGCTACATTAGAGCCCATGAAACTGGCATATTCCACAGCATCATTGGTGCTGTAAGGTATGAACAGATTTTAAAGCAACATATCCCTCTTCCAGAAGGGCATTGCTTCGGAAAGACAGTTCTAAATCTCATACTGCAACTGTTGTTGTAAAAAAAAAAAAGGGATGATGCTACAGTATAAGGATGAAAACATAGATGCGTCCTCACTTTTTTTGGGAAGAGTTGTTCTAATAAGATCCAAGACTGATGTGCTTGAAGAAGGTACCCCGCATCATCTCTCCACCACTCAGTCTTTGGCCCATTGGTTTATATGATGTGAAAATCATTGCTCTCTGTTTTTAATTACATTTGGCACAGCTTGCTAACTTTTTGGGGAATTGGCATTAAACTTGTGAAGCCAGCTAGTCAGATAATTAGCAACAAAACAAAAATTTGCTTTGGAAATTCCTAGCTGAGTGCAGTCAACCGGAAGTATCAAAGTAGCAGCTTGGATTCATGCCTTTTTCTGCTCTAGTAAAGTGTCGGGGTCCCCATTGAATTCTAAATAATTTCAACCCATCTTTTTAGGCTATTGATAGAGTTAGACTGAAGTTCAAAGCTTGGTTCTCCCAAATACATCAGGAAGAGTGCTGGTTTCTACATATACAGTATGTGCATATGATGCCATCAAAAACTCCCCAAGTATTCACGCACTTTGACCAACAGACAAATCTACCAGTATATTTTGTTTATACCATACTGTAGATCTACGGACACGCTCTTGTACTTGGAGGCCAAATGCAGTTTCAACAGAAATTTCAGTATTGTTTTCCTTTCCTTCAACTGTCATATAAACTTTTTCACATGTTTCTATATGTCAGCCATTACATCTGGTGTGTGACCCATCTTTTTCTCCTTCTGCCAACCTCCTGTCTCTCCTTCTCTCTCCTAGAAAAGATGCTTCAGCGCTATGGTAGTCTGTCAGGAAAGCTCCACATGATTGAGCTGGAGAAGGACCCAGCAGCTCAGGGTCTGGGTATCAGCCTTGCAGGCAGCAAGGACAGCACCAGGGCCCGCATGAGTGTCTATGTGGCAGATGTAGACCCTCGAGGCCCCGCTGGTTTGGATGGGAGGATACAAGTTGGGGACGAACTACTGGAGGTAGGAAGAAGGAATGGGAAGAATAGGGGACAATTCAAGTAAAAGGTTGGGATTAAAAAAAAAAAATCAATGACATCTAAAAAAGAGAATAAATGAAGTGTTTTTTTTAAAAGCAAAGCAAGAACAGTGGTTTAGAGGCACTAATGGAGTGAAAAGCATCTAGTATTTGGAGTGTAAATTCCTAAGAAAGAAATAAATAAACACTATTTGGAGCATGATTGATGCTTATTTGTTTTTGTTTTTAAAGAACACCCCTAAAATAGAGGAAAGCAGAGAATGGGAAGACAAGTAGAGGATGACAGAAAGGAAGATTAATGTGTAGGTGGATTGGTTAAAGAAAAGAACTGCTGATGATAAAGTAAAGCGCATGAATCAAGGGCAGCTAGATTACTTTTCTTCAAGTAGAAGGAAAAAGTACATGACATTATGCTTCTTTTTAGATCAACGGTCAGATCTTGTATGGCCGGAGTCACCAAAATGCCTCCACCATCATCAACAACGCTCCATCTAAAGTCAAGATCATACTGATCAGGTAACGTATCTGTCATGTGACATTGTTATGCTCTCTAACTTTAACTGGAAAAAACAAAGGTTGATTATTTGTGTTGTTTTAACAGAAATAAAGCAGGTCAAATGGTTACTGTAAGAAGACAGTGTGAAGACACAGTGGACTCCCATCCAGACACTGCAGAGGGTGGAGGATCATCGGGAGAAATGGAGCACATTATCCTTCCTCAGGTACAATAAAGTCACCCCTGTTCTAGCATCTGGCCTCAGACAGTTTTGGCTTTGAGCACACGTCTGAGTACAGTCTCAATATGAAGGGGAAAGAATGATTTATAGTTTCTTTCTGCATCGTTTATCTCATCTCTCTCCAGGATCATGCAGGTCTGGGCCTTTGTCTTGTAGAGGATGTTCCCAAAGGAGGAGTGGTGGTCAGATCCCTGATCCAGCATGGTACTGCCAGTAAGGTGGGCATCATCAAAAGCATGAGCGTCACATTCTTTAAATCTTCATCAGTAACTTACAGTATATGAAATTAGGGATTTTATTACCTTATTCAGACATAAACACTATCTACCAAACATTTCAGTTTCTTTTTGCAATACAAACACAAATACATCTCCAGTTGAAGGTTTATTCATTATGCATGTCATGACAAGATTAGGGGTTCACTTACTGTGTTTCTCTTTCTCGGGAGAACTACTACATCTTTTTTTAAAAAAAGGAAATAAAAACAAAAATTTTTTGCCAAAGTTATCATATCAGAGTTTTGTAAATTAGCAGATAGTAGAAATTCTACTCATAAGGTCATGATTATATATAAAGTAGACTTTATAATTGATGAAATCTGCCTTGGCAAGTTGCACCACTCTCTGCAGCCATCAACTCTTCTTGGCAGAAAAATCTGCTCTTCGGGCTGACTTGACTTTTAAGCACAGTCCATGAATTTTAAAAGGGGTTGAGGTCAGAAATTTGGGGAGATCATTCCAAAAATTGAATATAAGCCTCCATTATTGATTCCAAAACCGGTTTTGATGTATGTTTGAGGTTACTGTCCTCGCGGAATAGAAAAATGTATTTCAGCTGTCCAAGTGATGGTTTAAGGTCATGTCAAATATACTTGTCTCCATTTTTCTATTCATTTTGTACAGTGTACCAACTCCACTGGCAGAATGTTGCATCAACACTGTGACAAAATTCAAGGCAGCATCTTTATTCCTCCAAACAAACCTCAATAGCCCAAATCAATTCTTTTTTTCCTCTCATCTGACCATCAAATTCACCTCCACCTCTATGGCCTTGCAGTCATCTGTAAACATAAGTCAAGCTTGAAGGGGTTGATTTTGGAACATGACCAAATGTAGACATCCAAATAATGAAAAGTAGATTTAAGACTGAATAAGCATTATTAACTACTTTGCACAAGGCACTGAAACTTATATTTATTCAAACAAAGAGGCTTGTAAAACAGGATGTTGTTCAATAAAGTACTAACTTGCTGTTTTTAAAGTTAAAAAAAAAAGTTTAAAAAAAGAAATACCCAAATAAAAAAATCACTGTAGATAAAGGAAATAAGGAAACATAAAACAACAGACCACGATAATAGAAAGCCAAATATTGAAGATCCCTGTCCTGTGATTTTTATTAGTGAGCTTCATTGGAGAAGACTCATCTTAATTATTATGTCTGGAATTACTTGATTACTTACTGGAATTATTTTAGTACATGTTGAATGATTTCCCCTTTTTTCCAACCTAAAAAGGTTTGATCACTTTCTCATCTGAGAATAAAGTCACTGAAGAGCTCTGTAAATGTACAGAACCACAGGGTTCATCATTACTAAAAGTGGACATTTACAGTTTAAAGACTGATGGACTCTGATGTGATGACTCCAGTTTATCTGTATGGGGAAAAAACCTGAAATCAGATTAACTCTAAATGGTGGTCTTCATTTTTTCAGGGGTTTCGTGTTCTAATAAGCTTTCATGTACGGCCCCAGGCTGCATTCATGCAGATATATGTCCAGAGGGTGTGTTTGATTTTTAATCTTACTCCCAGTCCATCCGTCCTTCATGCTTTCTGCTTATATTCCATTTTTCTACATGTCCCTGCGCGCAGGATGGCAGGATAAAGGTTGGGGACCAAATCTTAGCGGTGGGCGATGAACCTGTGGCTGGTGTCTCAGTGGAAAAGGTTTACACACCACACACACACACCTACACACACACAGATGCTCAACAACATCCTCTCCAAGGTCAAGTTGATTTAATGATTTATGACTCACCTGTCCTCTTTGTATTCAGGTGTCCAGTTTGATTCTCAAGCACCAGGTCACTGTCAAGCTCTCCATCAGCCGTCCCAAGAGTCTTTCTTTCTCTTCTCCTCTACCTCCCTCTTCATCACTCTCATATCCCTGCTCTCTCCCCTCCGCCTCCTCCAAACTCCTTCAGGTCTCCTCCCCTTCTTCTTTATCTCCGAGCACCACTCAGACCTCCTCAGTGGGGCATTCTGATTGGCTAGGCACCACTCCCACAACTTTTGACCCCCTGAGCTGCCCAGTTGTTGCTGGAAGGGAAACAACCATAGAGATTTATAAAGGAAATTTAGGCCTCGGCCTCAGCATTGTTGGAGGATGTGACACTCTCCTGGTGAGGAGAACTAATTAATTACTGAAATTTCACTTAACCTTTGTAGTTAAGAGGCACCTGTTATATTCATTTAATAATTTGAGCTATTGAGCTTTTACCTATTCCTGATAACCAAAGATAATCCAGCCTTATAGAATCAAATCAAGGAATTTACTGCGGGTGTGCAGACATTTTTTCTTTATCTTTTTTGCTTTCTGAAATGATAAGTGGTTTCTTGTTTTTACACCAGGGGGCAGTAATAATCCATGAAGTGAATGATGGAGGAGCAGCGCAGAAAGACGGAAGGCTGCAGGCAGGAGACCAGATATTAGAAGTAATATATGTCACACACACATCCTGACACCCAAATATGCAGTTCCAAATTACTTTGATTAATTTTGTCTCTGGTTGGTATCATTTCTTTGTAAACTTACCTTGATTAATTTTACTATTTAGTCATCCAAACCTATTCTGTCTATTATAGTTGTGTTACAATAATAAGTGCCTCACTTTTCTACCTTTGCAACCTTTACTATTTCTTCATAATTTTTGATAAGATATTCTAAATGTCTTTGAAATTTTGCATACATTTTCTGATATTGGCATCTGAAGAAAGCAAAAAAGGACAAAAGATACACAAATAACACAGAAGCTAGTCAAATTACACAAACTGCGCAAATAGATCAAATAATTGTGTTTTCTCCATGCACATACAGCTGTGTGAAAAAGTGTTTGCCCCCCTCCTGATTTCTTACTTTTTTCATGTTAGTCACACTTAAATATTTCAGATCATCAAACAAATTTAAATGTGAGACAAAGACAACACAATTAAACAGAGAATGCAGTTTTTAAATGAAGATTTTTATTAGTAAGGGGGGAAAAAAATCCAAACGTAAATGGCCCTGTGTGAAAAAGTGATTGCCCCCTAAACCTAATAACTGGTTGGGCCACCCTTAGCAGCAACAACTGCAATCAAGCGTTTGTGATAACTGGCAATGAGTCTTCTGCAGCGTTGTGGAGAAATTTTGCCCCACTCATCTTTGCAGAATAGTTGTAATTCAGCCACCTTGGAGGGTTTTCCAGCATGAACCACCTTTTTAAGGTCATGCCACAGGATCTCTATCGGATTCAGGCCAGGACAATGACTAGGCCGCTCCAAAGTCTTCATTTTGTTTTTTTTAAAGCCATTTAGAGGTGGACTTAATGGTGTGTTCTGGATCAATGTCCTGCTGCAGAACCCAAGTGTGCTTCAGCTTGAGGTCACCAACAGATGGCCGGACATTCTCCTTCAGGAATTTTTGGTAGACAGCAGAATTCATGGTTCCATTTGCCACAGCAAGTCTTCCAGGTCCTGAAGCAGCAAAACAGCCCCAGACCATCACACTACCACCACTCTGTTTTACTGTTGGTACAATGTTCCTTTTCTGAAATGCCATGTTACTTTACGCCAGATGTAATGGGACCTATACCTTCCAAAAAGTTCAACTTTTGTCTCGTCAGTCCACAGAGTATTTTTCCAAAAGTCTTGGGGATCATCAAGATGCTTTCTGGCTAAACTGAGATGAGCCTTTATGCTCTTTTTGCTCAGCAGTGGTTTTGGTCTCGGAACTCTACCATGCAGGCCATTTTTGCCCAGTCTCTTTCTTATGGTGGAGTCATGAACACTGACCTTAATTGAGGCAAGTGAGGCCTGCAGTTCTTGGATGTTGTTCTGGGGTCTTTTGTGACCTCTTGGATGAGTCGTCGCTGTGTTCCTGGGGTAATTTTGGTTGGCCGGCCACTCCTGGGAAGGTTCACCACTGTTCCATGTTTTCACTGTTTGTGGATAATGGCTCTCACTGTGGTTTGCTGGAGTCCCAAAGCTTTAGAAATGGCTTTGGAACCTTTTCCAGACTGATAGATCTCAATTACTTTGTTTCTCATTTTCTCCTGAATTTTTTTTTTAATCGCAGCATGATGTCTAGCTTTTGAGGATCTTTTTGATTCCTTAAAATCGTCAGGCAGGTCTTATTTAAGTGATTTCTTGATTGAGAACAGGTGTGGCAGTAATCCAACCTTGGTGTGGCTAGAGAAATTGAACTCAGCTTTCCAAAGATGTGATAAACCACAGTTAATTTATGGCAGTTTCTCAATTCCTAGTTTGCATACTGCATACTCGTGTACTTGTCAGTACAGACTTGTGGGTATGTACTGGACGTCTGCACTTGTGGAGTTCACAAGCACCAACTCTGCCTACTTGATGGATTGAGACAACGGAAACTTGTGAAATTTGTACATATTGCAATTTGTTTGATGGTCTGAAACATTTAAGTGTGACAAACGTACAAAAAAGTAAGAAATCAGGAAGGGGGCAAACACTTTTTCACTCAGCTGTATATCCATATCTCTATTCCTCCAGTTATAAACATTCAAATGTATCTACAGTTTTGTTTTTTCAATACTCTATTAATCCCAATCGGGAAATTAAGTCTCTGCATTTTACCCATCACTGGATTAACCAGAGAGCAGTGGGCTGCTAATTAGAGCAGCCCAGGGAGCAGTTGGTGGAGGTTAAGGACCTTACTCAATGGTGGTTCACCTATGCCTTGTCGGGTCTTGAACCAGGGGATTTCAGACAACACCCCTCAAACACACTCACACACACCCCCCCACACACACACACACACACACACACACACACGCACGCACGCACAGACCCACCCATAACTAGAAAATCATCATAAGTAAGATTGATTAGAAAGGGGACATGTTCCTATTCAAAATTGCTACTGCAAAAGGAAGAAAAGACTGTTACTTTTTTCTTTTAGAAAGCTGCTTTGAGCTGATGATTTTTCTGTCTTGATTAACAGCCTGGGTTGACTTGTTTTGGTGTATATTTCTATGTAATGACAGCTGTGCACCTGTATCATTAGAGCAGCATCAAAAGAAACTGAAGATTGAATCCTCCCATAATCCCAACTTGATGTTGTTTGTCTCCCCGCTCTCTAGGTCAATGGCATAGACCTGCGGCAGGCCACACATGACGAGGCCATCGCTGTGCTGCGGCTTACCACTCAGCGTGTTCAGCTGCAAATCTTCAGACACCAGGAGGCTTACAGAGAGGAAGACCTGTGGGATGTCTTCAGTCTGGAGCTCAGGTCTCGTCCTGGAGAGGGACTGGGGTTCATGACTGTTGGGAAGAGGTACAGTCATGCTTCTCTAACAAATGAAAAGCCTGTTGGGGGTCTTTTTTAGAAGAACCTTAACCTAACAAACTTGATATACCATGTCTTTAATCTTAGAATGTATTTTCTATTTGGAAGGTTGTCAGTATATTCCATCGAAGCCATCACTCAGAAACTGGGGTGCACGAAGCGAGCAAGAAAAAAGATAGTTTAGCACAAAATAGTTTTAGGTATAAAAATTAACTTTCTGACAAGTTTCCTGGATCAAGAATCAATACAAACAAACCTGATCACCAGAGGAACATTCTGCAAGTTATAATCATTTTAGCTGTGAAACCACAGATGAGGGTCAAAGAAAGCTAACATAGCTTTGTAGCATAGCTTTGTCTCCCAATGATGATGTGGGTGCTCTTCCTGAACACTCTGCTGTCTTTGAGCAGTTTGAGTATACTTCTCTGCCATCTCTCGTGAAGGTGGTGGGTGGCATGAAACCCACAAACTGTCACCTTGATGTCATTTCAGCCAAGGAGATTTTTAGATCGGTTGGGCTAACTCTGGTTGTTTTTATAAACACTTGCCTCAGTTTACGGTCTGTCCAAGCAACCTTTAAACTCGCTGTGGTCAGGCCCCTCTTGAAAAAAAAACACATCTTGACCCCTCTGTGTTGTCCAATTTTAGGCCAGTCTACCATCTGCCCTGCCTTTTTAAAGGTGTCATAACCTGCTGTTTTACATACACAATCCTTCTTAAATTATGTTCAAATGAATTTCTAATTCTAGTTGGGTGGGACTTAAATTTAGTGAGCTCATTTTTTTCCCCAACTATTGTTTGTCGCGAGAATACATACGAGAGTTAGACCTGTCTGCAGGCGTGTTCACGAGGCAAACGTCAAAGCCAGAAAAAGTTTTATCAGGACAGAGTAGGTGAAGGAAAATGATGTCCCAACAGAGAAAAACATGATAAAAACGTAACGGTGTGGTTGATAGAGAGGATCCGCGGAGTAAAAGGGCTGGACTCTGATGAATATAAGGAGCGGACGTGTGACGTGAAGTTAACCAAAGTGTTAGCTTTTGTAGCTACATTAGCAGCTTGTCCGTTCGTCAACCACCGTTTACTGGTCTCTAACACAAAAGATAATAAGTTACACAGCAGCAACACTTACTGACTGCACATCCTCACTGATAAATATAATCCACTGCTCCCTGGTCATGCTGTCCCTCCTGTTAAAGCACTGAAAACTGCTGAATTTCTGCCGAGGCAACTCAGCATGGCAATCTACCCCCCTCCTCCTCCTTGTCGCCGGCGTTCTTTCTGACAAAGCTGGTCTACTCTGTGGCAGGTAATCAGCTGCCTTCAGATGGTGCTAAAGATGTTAGCTTAGCAGCTCGCTCGCAGCCTCTCTAGTTCACGTCATAACAGCTGATCATAACGACTCCACGGCAGGTAATCAGCTGCTTTTAGGTGGCGCTAAAGAGGCTAGCTTAGCAGCTAGCAGCCTCTCTCGTTCACGTCATTTGGAGAAAGACATTCAATTCACGTACTGTGGAGAGCGCATGCTTGTGGCCGATTCTGGTGAGAAGAGAGAGCACATAATAATAATAATAATAATACACACTCAAAAATAGAGGTACGAAACAGGAGGATTTCTTGTAGTTACATTTTTTACAAATTGTCTCCCAAAAGTACAATATTGGTCTTTATGAGGCCAGAAGTGTACCTATATACTATGAAAAAGGGTCCGAAGTTATAAAAAGTACAAATTTGTACCATTTCAACCCTAAGGGTACCTGCAGCATTGAAAAATGTGCTTAGCTTGTACAATAACTATAAATAGCAGTCCTTCTAAACAGAAGTATAATTCTAATTATTATATTATGATTTTCATGATAATCATAGTAATCATAGTAGTAATTATGTGTATAATTATATATGTGTTAGGCCTAATATTTATATAATAATTACTCATTTATCATTATCATCTTTGATTGTTGTCATAATCTCTATTTTATTGACTTTTATTCATCATTTTTAATTGGTTAAATTGTACTTTAACTGGTACAGCTTCATAAGGTACAAAAATGAACCAGGACCGAAGGGTACAGAAATGTCTTTCAAAAAGAACACCCCCAGCAACAAGCTTTGTACCCTTTTAAGTACAAATTGCTTTTTGTGTACATACACACTCATGCACACCGGTTTGGAATTTGGGGGCACAGCTTTTTGTAGATACAAGTGGGGTGGACCTTCTAGGGAAAAAGTGGGAACCACTGATGCAATTTATTATAAAATATCAGAGCAGTGAGACACAATGAGACATTATAAAGGTGATCATCTTAATATTTCTGTAAAAAAAAGAACTTCTGCCAGTCCTTGGTCAGCTGGTCAAAGGTTCATCAAATAACCATGTACATCACTGCTCTTACAGCTTAACAGTCAGGTTTTCCATTGGCCTAAACCAAATTTGTTGACTGGAAGTGTGAGCTGATCCACAGCTCAGGCAAGGCTTTGTTCACAATACTCCCAATAATGCAAAGTTGAACTACCGGGACTATGAAGCAATAAGAAAATGGTGTATATTATAGACATGTTATGAGGTAGAGCCATCTAGACCACATTGCAAAGCAAACCTTACAGCTGCAAGGCAAAATGGAAATTTGCAATTGAGCATTTTATGTTTTTGTCTTAAGCACCTTACAGTACAGGAGATAAACACAAAAGCTTAGAGGTTGTGAGAAACGCTGGCCACCAATTCCCTGCATGAATCTATTTTAATGATAGCGTACAAGTCGAACAGGTACAGAGGTGCAAAGTAAGTGTAGGTTAGGAATGTCAGGGTGTTACAAGAGGAGGTTTTCTCAGATTAGAACAATCATTAACAGATCATTGTAGGCAGAGGGAAACGTCTGCTCTGCTTAGAAGCCCCTGATGGTTAAATGCCATCACCCTTCAAATTCTTGTAATAATTGATGAATATAAACTTTTTGCATTCACATTTCTATTCAAATTCTTCTAATAATTCAATGAATAGAAATGTGAATGCAAAAAAGTTTAAATCTGATTATACCTTCTTTGTGAAAAAGAGCGAATTACTTTCATCTCATAAATAACAAACGCTCCCCAGTATTGACCTACTGGAGGCCCTTTCAGTGCTGAAGGCATGGATATTTAATGGGTTATCCCTTTATTTGTGCTGCACCTCTTATTGTATTTGCATAATTTTGCAAACAAACAAATTTGTGGTATGGCTATTCACTCACTTGGTTTCATGCAAAAACAGAAAAAGAGAAAAACAGCAAGCTTACATGTCACAAAATGTTCTCTTTAACCTTAGATCCATAGTTTTTGACCTCTGTTTTCTTCCAACAGCAATGACACAGGCACCTTTGTGTCAGATATCATCAGAGGAGGTGTAGCAGATTCAGATGGCAGGTTGTTGCTCGGTGACCAGATTCTGTCAATCAATGGGGAGGATGTCCGCGCAGCATCACAAGAGCATGCACAGAACCTTCTGCAGGTCTGAATCAGTCCACTTACACATGCACAAGCCCGTACACTTATAAATTTTATACAATTTTTTTTTTTTTTTTTTTTTTGGAGAGGGGGGGGGGGGGGGGGGGGGGAGTTGTTTTTTCTTTAGTTAAATGAGATTTTTCACTTTGCTTCAGATTTGCAGCGGAGCAGTCCACCTGGAAGTAGCTCGTTTTAAGGCTGGACTGCAGTGTTCACAACGAAGTCAGGTAAACTACCATCTACTGTCTGGAACTAATCAGGGACGGTTAAACATAACATAACATGTCTAGACATGTAGCAGGTCTGTTGCTAAATTAACCATTTTTCAATTTCGCAATGATAACAATTATAAGGATGTTCCTGACATTTATAGCTCAGTGGCTTTACTGTAGTCTGTAGTATTGGTCTCATGCGATTTTAACCATGATATTTTGTGAACCTAGGAGTATTTTAAGCTTTGTTTTATCCAGAGCGAAGACTCTGACTGCTCTACTCTGACACCCCAAAGTGGATGTGATGTGTCCTTTAGCCAGCAGAGGGAGACAGATAACAAAACAGGAAGCTACAGTAAGCACTAATCTTCATTTACCATTTACATTAAAACAACTAGGTTGAACAATTTGCATTCAGCATTTTTTTTTTTCCATTTTCATCTCTTGCAGGACTTCAACATCCTGACAGCAGAAAAGTAACAATACAAAGAGTAAGACATACTCACTTGTAATCAGCTGGAGCAAACATTTAAAATTTTAAGATGATTTTTTTCCCCTGAAATTTGTAACTTTGGTTGTTAATATTTTGTTTAACTTCAGCAAAGTTTCTATTAAAGACTTAATTGAATAGACATCATAACCTCATGTGTAGAATTATGCAATGTGACCAACAAGGTATGTTTTGTGTGTTGTATCACCACAGGGTCCATGTGACTCCCTGGGCATTAGCGTAGCAGGAGGAGTGGGTAGTCCCCATGGCAACGTTCCTCTTTTTATTGCTACCATGGATACCAATGGACTGGCCGCCAAAACAGGGAAATTACAGGTGAGTGCTGCACATGCATATACTGTAATTGCATTATTCATCACGTAGAAGCAACTCACCTTGTGTTATCCATTGCTTTTAAAGTTAAAGTTCATTTATTCGTGTTTGCTGCAGAAATAAAACTGGGCTTGGATGCATATAAATTTAGCTTTGGTGCATGTTTACAAGAAGGGAGAGAATTCAAGGACAATGTTTTGGCAAAGCTGTCTATTTCAGGGATGCAGTGCATCTTCCACAAAGAAATAGTGGCTAAAGCTTATATTGTACTATTTGTAAAGTTTGCATATGTGTATGTGTGTGGGTGTGGGTGTATGTGACATTCAGGCAGGAGACAAGATCCTCAGCATCAATGATGTATCCACTGAGGGGATGACTCATGACCAAGCTGGAGCCTTGTTGAAGAACGCCAGCGGTCCCATCAGTCTGCAGGTACTGTCACAGTGAGGCAAACAGCAGTCAATCCAAAATGGCTGTTAGGCAGAAAGTTTCTGCGCGATAACGTCAGCAAATTTTTATTCTTCACTGTCAAAGACAGACAGTCACATCTCATAGCCCACTTCCTCTGGGTCATTATCGCTTTTAAAAAGCTCACCAAGTTGTTGCTGTGAATAGAACTTCCATCCAGAATTACATAAAGAAGAGAAGTTGAATCATATTATCCTTGAAAAGATTTGTACTGTAACTGAGAAAATAAACTATATGCAAGTACTTTATGTTGTGATTAAATGGGATGTTTACAGGTTTTACATTTGTTTTATACTCACGATTAATAGTACGGTGGGAAAAACTGCTTTTACAGAAATAAAATAAAGGCTATGATTTTAATTTGGGTTAAAAATCCTATACATAATGGCATAAAAAAAAGACTGTTGTGTTCATATTTTAGGCATGAAAGCTAACAAAATCATTGCCAGGAAGTTCCTTTTTTTTTAATAAGTTATCCTCCTACAGCTTCAAATGCACACAACAGAGCATCACTAACAAAATCCAATTAGTGTTTGGTACAAGTATTTTTTGCCTTGAGATATACATGTATACAGATTTTAATGAACCTGGCAGAAAGGCATTTCTTTTGTGGATCTCTGCTGTTTCAGCTTGTCTCCTCATATACTCCAGACTGACTCATCATTGCTGTTGTCATGCACTGCAGATTTAAGGGACCAATCAGATTTACTCCTGACGAATGATGGAGAAAACAAATATCTAAAGAGCCCAAAAAAATCATCCACCGTACGTCATGTCTTGCTGAAAAACTAAAACATTGCATGTGTTTGTGACTAGGTGACAGCAGGTTTGGATGGATGCAGCACACAGGATCACAGAGGTGTACATGTCGCATCATCAGGGCAACCGTGCAGCCTGACCTGCTTTCCCAACAGCCTCTGGTGAGAATCTGGTTCTGAGAGCCTTCAGCTGTCGTAATTTATCACCTTACTTTGGTTTTCTCCTGTTAAATTCACTGAACGAGGACAAAGGCAGACCTCAGCAACACTTATTTCTTTTCATTCTGCTTCCTGCAGTCCTCGCATGTATAAGACCGTCACTTTGGAGAGAGGCTCCACAGGCCTGGGCTTCAGCATTGTAGGAGGGTTTGGCAGCCCTCATGGAGACCTGCCAATTTACATCAAAACTATCTTTCACAAGGTGACAAAACATATGCCAAGCCTCTTTTTGGAGAGGGACAATCCTAACGCTCAACTTTATGTCTTTGGACTGTTTTTTTTTTTGTTTTTTTTACTTTTTTTAAAATCTCATGTCTCATATTGCTGCCTATTACAAGTGCCCTATTATCAATGTGCCCTTTTATTATTACGTTCATACTATTTTGATTGCTTTGCTATTTTAAAATGTATTAACTGGATAATCAGCCATGGACAGTAGGTACATTGGCAAGAATTATTCTCACTGTGTATATACATATATACAGTATATATATGTTTTTATATATATATATATATACACACACACACACATATATATACAGTGGGTACGGAAAGTATTCAGACCCCTTTAAACTTTTTACTCTTTTATCATTGCAGCCATTTGCTAAAATCAGGAGTTGATTTTATTTCTCATTTCTCATGAAAGGTAGAGTCCAGAGTTTCCCCCCTGAACGTTAGACTTCTGCAAGTGAAATCCATCTCAAACCGCGCCTTTGTGCCTTTACTCGCGTGCCGCAGTGAGTTTGAATGCAACTCCCTCCCCGTCTGTAATTCGCTCTTTTGCTTTGTTTTCGTCTGGTCGGGACGTTTCTGGGTGCAGATTTCTTTTTATATCGCCAGCCAATGACAGAGCTAACAGCATGACGCTGTGTGGGAATAAACTCATGATTGTAGCAGATGCC
This sequence comes from Atherinomorus stipes, assembly GCA_023101725.1. Taxonomy (NCBI): domain Eukaryota; kingdom Metazoa; phylum Chordata; class Actinopteri; order Atheriniformes; family Atherinidae; genus Atherinomorus; species Atherinomorus stipes. Next base: position 479,604 of record JALJCO010004422.1, read on the forward strand.
AGTCACTCGAACTCTCGAAGGAAAAAAAAAGAAAGAAAGAAAAACTGCGGATGCACCGAAGTAAAGGTAAGAGCTTTAGATAGTGCGTGTTGGAAAACCAGGGTTAATATTGGTTTGGCTTTTACCGGCTTCTGAGCTCTGAAGGAGAGGCTTTAAGCTTAATAGACTGAAGAAAGAGGCGGCCATTAGCCTGAGAGGGAGGGGTGCTTAGTTTGAATACTGTTGTTTGCAAACAGAAACAGTTGGGGGACTTCGGACTCTACCTTTAATGTACACTCAGCACCCCATCTTGACAGAAAAAAAACATAAATGTAGAAATGTTTGCAAATTTATTTAAAAAAAAAAAAAACTGAAATATTACATGGTCAAAGGTATTCAGACCCTTTGCAGTCACATTCATATTTAACTCACAGGCTGTCCATTTCTTCTGATCCTCCTTGAGATGGTTCTTCTCCTTCATTGGAGTCCAGCTGTGTTTTATTAAACTGATTGGACTTGATTAGGGAAGGCACACACCTGTCTATATAAGACCTAACAGCTCACAGTGCATGTCAGAGCAAATGAGGATCATGAGGTTGAAGGAACTATCCAAGGAGCTCAGAGACAGAATTGTGGCAGGGCACAGATCTGGCCAAGGTTACAAAAGAATTTCTGCAGCACTAAAGTTTCCTAAGAGCACCGTGGCCTCTATAGTCCTTAAATGGAAGAAGTTTCAGATGACCAGAACTCTTCCTAGACCCGGCGATCCAGCCAAACTGAGCAGTCATGGGAGAAGAGCCTTGGTGAGAGAAGTAAGATAAGAGAAATAAGATTCTCTGTTCTGATGAGACCAAGATTGAACTTTTTGGAATTAGTTCTAAGCTATGTGGGTTGAAAACCAGGCACTGCTCATCACCTTCCCACTATGATCCCAACAGTGAAATATGGTGGTGGCAGCATCATGCTATGGGGGTGTTTTTCAGCTGCAGGGACAGGACGACTGGTTGCAGTTGAAGGAAAGATGAATGTGGCCAAGTACAGAGATATTCTGGAAGAAAACCTCTTCCAGAGTGTTCAGGACCTCAGACTGGGCTGAAGGTTCACCTTCCAACAAAACAATTACAACTAAAATATCAAAGAAGCGGCTTCACAACAACTCTGTGACCATCTTGACTGGCCCAGCCAGAGCTCTGACTTAAACCCAACTGAGCATCTCTGGAGAGACCTGAAAATGGCTGAACACCACCGTTCACCATCCAACCTGACAGAACTGGAGATGATCTGCAAGGAAGAATGGCAGAAGATCCCCAAATCCAGGTGTGAAAAACTTAATGCATCATTCCCAAGAAGACTCATGGCTGTAGTAGCTCAAAAGGATGCTTCTACTCAGTACTGAACAAAGGGTCTGAATACTTATGACCATGTGATATTTCAGTTTTTCTTTTTTAATAAATTTGCAAAAATTTCTACATTTCTGTTATTTTCTATCAAGATAGGGTACTGAGTGTACATTAATGAGAAATGAAATTAACTTTTTTTATTTTGGAAAATGGCTGCAATGAAACAAAGTGTAAAAAGTTTAAAGGGGTCTGAATGCTTTCTGTACCCACTGTATATATATATTTCTCTTTCCTACATTAATTTCCCCTTATTAAATGTATGATGGATGCAGTTTGTGTTCTTTGTTCTGTACTTGATGGTGGGCACTTTACACCCTGCAGGGGGCGGCTATAGAAGACGGCAGGCTAAAACGTGGCGATCAGATCATTGCTGTGAATGGACACTGCCTGGAGGGCGTGACTCACGCTGAAGCTGTGGACATCCTGAAAAAGACTAAAGGAACTGTAGTCCTCACTGTACTCTCCTGAGACACGGCCCACCATCTTCTATTTTGATTACGCTTTACTGAAATAGCTTCATGGGGATGTTGCTGGTTGTTGGAGAACTGCATTACCCAACTATAAGCAGGTACACACAGACAGTTACAAATAGTTCCTGAAAGCCTAAATGTATCTGTGTTTAATTTCAGGGAAGCTAACCACTAAATGCAGACACAGCTCGAGTGTTTACATGTGAGTCCTCTCTGAAGTCATCTGCTTGTGTGGCATGAGTCTTCACACCACTGTCATGAATAAGCAAAACATTCTGCTCCTAAAAATAACCTAAGCAAGAGATGCTTACATAAAGAACCAAAAAGGATTGTTTCATGTACTCTATGAATGTGCATCATCCCTCACAGAAACACTCATATGGAATATTTAAATGACTGTCCTCAGATCTTATGACAATGCTGACCATTGAAATGGACAATGGAAACACTAGAAACAATGTTACATGAGCAGTATTTTCATCGTCTTTTAACTTTTGTTCATTCAGAGTTAATGACGTGAGAAACTCCTAAGACCAAAAACATGCCAAGTGCTTCTGCCAATCTTTTATGTGGCAATAAGGTTTCAGGATATTTGCTTTTCTTAACCCTCTCATATGCTAATCATTAAAGATGTGTTATGATTTCCTCAATAATAAATGTCTAACATATGTTAATGATAAGCAATAATATCCAGCAGCAGATAGAGGAGTAAATGTAGATTTTCTTACATCTGTTCAAAGCAGCTGCTCAGCATCAGCTTTTGACTCATTTATTGCTAAGCTGCGTTTTCATAGGCTGAAACTTAATCAGCTGTTTAATTGAAGCTTCAAGAATTTGTTGTCATTGTGTAAGGTGCAATCTTTATTTAGAAACCTGATACACATTTTACATAATTGTTACAGCTGTTCTCTTTTCTTTATTGTAATTCATTTTAAGTCTTAGGTTGTAGTTCTCATGAGTCATTGTGTAGGACTTTGTAATTAACTGCTAAAATTAATATTTATAGGTTAGCATTTTTGTATTCAACAATGCCCCCCCCCCCCCCCCCCCCCCAGTTTCTGAAATACCCCTCTATTTAATTAATATCACGGTGAAATAAATATTATACCGCACAAAAATCTTGAGCCAGCCCTCTCTAATACGTATTTTGCCTGCAAACTTTTCCAGTGATCTATTTAGCTGGTCTCGAGCAATAGTTGTCCGAGTTTTCTGAGGGCCTTTCAGTGTCTTTCTTTGGATATTTGAGGGCATCTTTTTCCTCAGACAATACCAACCTATGAATCGCTGCTGCTGGCGACGCGTCTGCGTCATGGCACCCACGTGTTCCCAACGTACCTATTGACGTGAGGTAACGCGATGTGTGTGCATGGTGCAATATTGACTTGAACACTAGAGGTGCTCATGAACACAAATATGTAAACACAAAGTCAAAAGTAAGCACAATGGCGGTTTGTTTTGAAGAGCACCGCTTGGACTTTCTCTGCAACTACCAGCGTTTCAGTGATTTTTCCGCCCGTTGCACAGTGACAAACATGCATGCCTTAATAACTTGCAGCAGATTGGAAATGTTTTGGGTGATGCTGCCCTGGAAATACAATCTGACCAGCAGATTGACCTTGTCACAACTTCAATGTCCAAACTCTGTGTACTGCTCCCAGAAGGGACCTACAGTATCAAGTGCTGTGGTTCAATGTGCTGCAGCAAGTATATTCACAAACGATGCAGACCGCTTGGGTGAAATTTGCGTTCACAGCATGTATGTCCCAGCCCTAAATCATTTATATGAAATGATTCTAATTAAAAGGATTTCCCAGAGTTTTATCCACCCATTATACAACATAGTTAACTAAATAAAAAAATATACACAGTACCATGCAAAAGTTTCGACACATTCACCCACTGGATTTAATGGGAAAGTGTGTTCAAACTTTTGAGTGGCACCGTATCTTTAAAGCTGTTTTCAGACTTGCATTGCGGAACATGAGCGGTAAAGTTCATCCGCTCTTTAAACGTACTCGTCTTTTCAAACATGCCGCTTCGTTGCGGACTTATCGCGTCCCGGGTGCTTTCAGACATCAGGAAATGTTGCGGAAAAGTCAGCACAGCCCCTCTCTCCCTTCAACTCTGTCTGGAACATTTCCTTGTGCATTCAGCCAAAATGACGTGCCACAACATTTCTGCTCTTATGACATGGGGTCCAGCCGGTACATGTTTGCTACATCTCCGGGGTAAAAGAGCGGATCCCATGTCTGAATGCAGGCGTTATAAAGGACAGAGTCCGCAATATTACCGCTTTCCAGTGCAAGTTGGAAAGGGGCTTAAGTAATTTCTTACTAGCAGCCTGTCTTAAAGACAGAATTTGTCAACATTTCTTTACCTGCGTCCTCAAAAAATGCCAAAGATAACTCAGTTTAACAGTTATAAAATAGAAAGGTGATTCCTAAAGAACTGTTAAATTGTAAAACTTCAGATTTATCGTGATGGTGTTCAGAACCTGGATAATTGAAGAAACTGGACAAGTGAAGGAGGAAGAAAGCTGTGGCAGGCACGAAAAACTATTGACAGTATTTGACAAGTATCTGAAAGTGATGTTCTTAAGACAAAGGGAAATAAATCCAGCAAAGACCTGACACGGAACCTAAAAAATGCATCTGTATCTTCAGTTTATACATCTACTGTTCACTGAAGCCTCACCAGAAGTTGTCTCCATGGAATGTTTGCTGTCAAGAAGTCATTCTTAGGAAAGGAAGATAGGACAAAAGGCTTAGAAATACCAAATGACACAAGAACTGGATTGAAAATCTGCAGCACCAGGTATCAAGGAGTGATGAATCCTCCCCAGAGTCTTCAACAATATTGAAGCAGTTCTGGGTTTCCTCATGACAGAAACCAGAACAAAAGGCGGTCAACCTCCAAAGAAGAGCTTTGAAATATCCTTAAAGAAGTCTGGCAAACTGCTTCTGTAGACTACTTAAGGAAATTACAAAAATGGTTTTGGCTATGTTAAAGAATGAATGCTGGAGAACCAAAAATTCACTTTCATACTAATCAGAAATGTACAAACTGTTTGATTTACACCTGTATTTTTACACACATTAACAAATGACTGCTCCTATTTATCCATTTTCATATCAAGGTATTGAAAACTGAAGGAGTGTTGAAGACTTTTGCATAGTACAAACCTTGAATATGGTCTAAGGATGAATGAAAACAGCCCTAACTGTTTCCAGTTCTGTGTTTTTGTTTGTGTTGTTTTCTGTTGTCCTCAGCCTGTTGAACAGTAAGAAAATCTAAAATTCCTGAACAGTTAAAGAAATAGTACACCCAAAGAATGATGTGCATTCTTTTTCTACTCACCCTCATGCTGATTAAGACTGTGGAGCACTTTTTTAATATCTCAAATACAGCCCGGAGATCGGACAGGTTTTCGTTTTTCCCCAACTTTCATATAATGGAGTTCACTGGCAACTGAGCCAAAAAGATCCATAAAAGTCCACAAAAACTTGTCAGTATTCCTCCATACTGCTCGTCGAATGTAATCCAAGTGTGCTGAGTGGGTAGCATCCATAATTTACTGGAAACAACATAATTTTGTATAATTTTATAACCTAAACAGTACTACATTGCCGTTTCTATTTGCGTGTTCGTGTGCGTTTGTGTGCGTTCACAACACTATGGAAGCTGCGGGATTTCCGCACCTATTCTGCCGATAATGCAAGCGTAGAAGAAGAAATTTGCTGTTTACATTGTGTCAAGAGCGAACGAGCTGCGGACAAACCAGGACAAACACAAGAGGGGTTGGCTATTGATTTAAAACAAAGAAAGAAAGGAAAATGAAAAGAAAGCAAGAACGTGCAATCTGGTCTGCAGCGGCTTCTCGTGAACTCGCAAGGCCGTGCGTCACGGCAGCTAGATGTAGTACTGTTTAAGCTATAAAAATATACTAAAATATGCTGTTTTGAGTAAACTACAGTATGGACGCTACCCACTCAGGACACTTGGATTACATTAGACGAGCAGTATAGAGGAATATTGCTAAGTTTTTTTGGACTTTTACGGACCTTTTAGGGTCAGTCGCCGGTGAACTCCATTATATGAAAAGTGGGGGAAAACCAAAACCTGTCCGATCTCCGGCTGCATTTGAGATGTTAAAAAAGTGCTCCTCAGTCTTGCTCAGTGGTTGTACTATTCCTTTAACAGACCTTGGCCTAAAGTTACAGATTTTATTTTATCATACCTGTATGTGTTTTTGTTGTTGTTGGTTTTTTGTTTGTTTGTTTGTTTGTTTTTTGTGCAAATGTATCTGTTTCTAAATCATGGAATATCATTTCACCTTGAATGAGGCTTGTTGAAGCAGTTGTGCTCAACAAACCTCATTCTCACATTTTTTCACTATTCTGTCCTTCTTTGTTAAACATGAATACATCTTTAGACTCTCAGGTTTAATGTGATAGGATGAAGCGTGTGTCACATTGACAGGCAGACAGCTGTAAAACTGTGGAATTGTAAATTAGGAGAGTGGAAAAGAGATTAGTCAGAGAAAAGGCTTTCTAAAAAGATTAAGACATAAACCCAAAGTTAAGGACAGAAATTTCCAAAAGGGAAACACAAAAGTAGAGAAAATTCTTGACATTTTTTCAGCTGATGCACAAAACTTTCCGTTAAATCACTGATGAAACTGGTGACAACTTGACAAATAATACATTTGCACACAAATGTCTCATTTAGGAAATAAGAAGCATCTCGGGAGATCCTGTCTGAGCGTCTGCATTAATCAAAGCCATCTGTTCACATTGCAAGCTTTATTGAAACCCAGCCATCACAGGCTGGTTTATCCTGCTCCAGATGAACAATTGCTCGCCTGCCTGCACGAGGAGGGTTTTTAAAATGGAGAAATGGCAAATGTCTCCTGCAAATTTAGGGAGGTACTACATTATTGTAGCTTTTCCTTACTGAATAATAAAACATTATAAATTATTGGAAATTTAAAACACATTTTAATGTCTTGAGTTCAGATTAGTGAATTTCAGAATGACTCTTCTAAGGAGCAGCATGCTGCCAATCCAACATTCTTCTTTTTCATTGAACAAGAAAGTTTGTCAGATCATTTTTACAACCAGGCTTGAACTCCTTTCCCCTCAAACTTTCCAGCTCACTAAATAAAGCAATACCCTTTTAACCCCACAGTCAGTCTTACAGTACCTTTTCCACCATGTGGAAATCCGACACTGAGCAGTGTAGGATCTGTAGCTGTAAAAGCTGCAGTGAGGTTTGTGCAGTTGCTTAAAATTAGACAACTTTCATGAGAGCACATTTGAAAGACACTAATGATCCTCTCTTTCAGGAGGGTAGTGATGGCCAAATGACTGTTGTGTGTGTGCCTTTCACATCTATCCGTATTCATAAACCCACAGTCTTTCTTAGTGTAACCTGGTGGTTTTGGAAAGAACAGCCAACTGATGATGGATCCAAAAAAAAATCCCTCTTCATCACCACCTCTCCCCTTGGGGCTCTTTTTCAAGATATCACCCTGCACTGCAAAAATGCCAATCCTAACTAATTTAGTCCAGTGCTGACTCCTAAAATCCTGCTACCCTTTAAGCAAGACAAAAATAACCCAACAGGAAGACTCACGGCAACTACAGTACTGTACACAGTGAGGGCTCACAGTTAATTTTGGCTAAGCTGAAGTGAAACTATCTCCTTGTCATTCTTCAGCACTGAGCCTAGGTTGTCACCAGCAAATGAGCTGGACTGATTGGAGACTTGGCTCAGAGAGGCATGCAAACCTGTCACTCATTCTGCTCAGTGTCATAGCCTAAAGCAAAAAAAAAAATAATTACACTCAGTCGTGCAGTTAGAGAAGAGAAGCCCTGCAAATCCTGCAGATTTGGAATTTTAAACTGCTCTGTTTTTATTGAACTGTAAAGGTCAAATAATTATTCTTTTAATGCAAATTAATGAGAAAGTTGGCTTTTAATGCTTTGCAAATTAGAAAAAAACTCATTTTTAGAGACAATTTCATACATCTTACATTTCTATTTTTCTGGATTTGGTGGGGGAAAAAAACATTCCCAGAATTTCTCCCAAAACTAAAATGAAAGCTATTTTTATTGGCACCTATTTTTTTCTTCCCCTAGTTAAAAAAAAAAGGCCATCCCTGTCATTAAAAGCCACAATATGTACCAATGAATTATTTAAATGAAGCTGCGTCTTCACCACTCAAATCCCTAGAGACACTGCTAGGGACATAGCGTTTATGCTCAGGCAAGCTTCAAGCCTCCAAAAATGCAACATGGCGTCATAAATATCACATGCTGTTCGCCTTGGTGTGGAAATAAGCCAGGTCAGGTGGTCTGACTGGATTCTCAAACAGAACATGAAACAAAAGGTCGATTTTTTCTTGAAGATTGCAAAAGGTCACAACAGACGTCTTTCTCCTTTCTCCTGTGTCCTCTATTACTTGCTCTCTTCCCCCTTACCTACCACACTGTACAAAAGTCTCCAAAAGCTCCTCTTGTATTGTTGTGTATTGTAAGGGAAATACAGTAGGAAGCAAGTGAAGACATTAATGAAAATGTGGGCAAGCAGATACTTTTCAGCTGTCCCTGACATTTTTTTGTCCTCCACTTGTCTGGTTTTATTATGAGACACACTGCAGAAATATGGCAATATTTTGAGTACAGATGTTTAAAAAATACTATTCATCTGCCTTTTTGTTAATACATAGAAACTAATTTTGTGCCTTTGTGACAAGTACTGTAGCTCAAACAAATTGCTTAAAGAAATTGCTATTAAGCATTTAGTCTCTGCCAAATTGACCTTTATGTGTAGTCACAGTGTTTAATGTTTCTCAAGAACACTAGAAAAGGTTACAAGAAAGTCTTGGAAGCAGACCATAAAACTAAAAACAGCATTAGAAAGGCAAACAAGTACAGATGGTGTGCCAGACAACTGTACTGTATGTTGTAGCTTTATATGGCTCTATTCATTTGTGTATCCGCTTAGGAATTATCTGATAGATTAGAGATCCATCTATGATGAGTTAAAGGCGGATACTACTCAGTGTTGGAGTGTTCTCAATGTGAGGTAAGCAGATGATTTTCCTTTTATTAACTGTTTAGCTGTCCTGAAACGAAAGGCTCAAGACGGTCTTTATTTTCCCTTCATGTTAATCAGTCCTAATTTTGAACACACACGTTCAAAATAAATGTGAATAAGTAAACACGTGAAATGCTGTGCTCCATTTGCAGTATTGCAGTACATCCACATGAGGGTGGTGTGTGTGCTGCTATGAAAACATGGAGCCTTGCACTGATTAAATCAGCCTCGCTGGTTAGAGGATTAACATTAAGTGTCACGTTTTGCCAGATGGCCTTAGGCTTGAGACAAACAAATTTGCACCTGCAGCAAAAAGGCCCGTATTAAGACCAACCTGTGGTCTGTTTACACGGGCCTGCTTATTGTTGACATTCCAGTTAACGAACTGAATGAAAGGAATGGGAACACAATCATCAAACTCTGTATGGTAATATCCATTCATCTTTCAGATGGATTAGCAAAGTCTGCATGAATAGTTGCAAAATATAGTGTGCAGCTGAGAAAGGAGTGCTAAAGAGGCTATTTCTTCCCATTATGTTTTACATCAGACCAAAAGGGACAGTAAATTGACCTATTTGTCCTTTTATTAATACCTTCAGCCAGTCAGACCTCTCTGAGCTATTGTTTCCTGTATGCTTCAAAAGAACCTCAAGACCTTGCTAGCCCTAAAGTCCATAGCAGATACAGACACTGATACATATATCTCAGGTTTAAAACCAGTTCAGCTTTATTAGGGGAAATTGGTGAATAAAAAAAAGCGAAACAAATGCGTGAAAATGTTGAGGCCTCTGTCAGAATTTTATGGAATCAGACGACAGACTGTGATTTATCCAGCCTCCTGTCATCCTCTGAGTATCGCCGGAAAGTCTCGCCCAGTAGGGGCTCCAGGGCCTCAGCTGAGCGGTGTGAGCGAGCTCGCAGGAAGCAGCCGACAACGCCACCCAGCACTGCCACAATCACCACTGCCACCACGACAGCCATAGTGATGATCTCAGATAGGGTGAAGGCACGAACTGTAAAGGGAGTCGGAGGAGAGGTGGGAGTCATGAGGGGTCATTGGGTTTTGTGGGTTTGGGTTTGGGTTTGGGTTTGTGTATGCGCTGCTCACCTGGCCACTGGACCTCATAAGAGTATCCCAGGTTTTCTGGGGCTGAGACAAACATCTCAGCATTGGTGACAGGAGGCCAAAAAGGAACCATGTTGAATCTGCGGTTGTGTCCGATCGGAGCGTTCTCCTCAGGGTAAACAATTTCACCTGCAGGAGGGAAAAAGTTCTTGTTGCCTGTCTGTTCACTCTTCATTACGAATCCTCTCGCCATGTTTGCATGTGTATCAAACTGTGTGTACCTGGTTGGTGCCTGCGGAGCCACTCATCAAAGACTGCGTCAGTGAAGGTGTGCAATAAGACAAAGATGGGATCATTGGGCGACAGGTGAGTCTGTCCACCTGTCCCATTCAAAAAGAGGTGGGCCAGGTTGTGGAGGCTACGGATGACGGGGTCGTACATCCCCTGGGGGGCACTGTAGCCTAGAAAACAAAGAATAAGAAGAACTTAAAAAGGGGGGAGTCTAAAGAAAAAAGGAAAAGGGAATGAAAGATCAGATTTACCTAAATTAGGAACCACAAATGCTGTGTTGGAGCTAACCATATGTGCATGTGGGTGGAGGAATGAGTGAGTGTGAGTTTCTGGCTTGAGATTGTATCTACTGTATACTGTCACAGAGAATTCTTCATTTTCTGAGCAACTCAGCTTCAGGATTCTGCTTCTGATTGAAAGGAGGATGTTACACCTCAACCACATCTCATAGCTGCGCACCTTCAATGGTGTTCCTGAAGCTCTCAGAGGAGGTGGAGTAATAAGGAGGAGTATCAAAAGTGTTGAGCTCCAGACAGTCCAACACGTCCTGGGGCTCCGGCAGCCTCTGCACCATGGGCCGCGCCACGTTGCCGGCCGGGTTCCTCCTGATGGGACTGCTCTCTGAATCTTGTTGACAAAGACAGGATACAAGGTCAGTGATAAAGTCGTCGAACTGAAGTGAAGCACACATCAGCACAGAAAACATCAACTTGGACAGCACTCAGACAGTAGGCTGAACTCAGGCCTGCAGTTTCCATAGAGAAGGAAAAAAACATGATTATAAAAGTTGTATATCATTTAACTACTTTCTAATTCTGTCTGCAAGATTTGACAAGTTTGATCAGACTTTAACATGACAGCATGGCAGTTAAATCGTTTAATTTTTCAATAAGAGTTAGCTGTAGCAAGTCGGAGCTTTGTGACTGAAGTTTTCTCTCTTGCATTTGTGATCCATGTCTTTCCTTTTTTCGTGTGGTTTCGTTCCTATACACAATTGGAGGGCTACATAACTGAGTCGTCTCTGTGTTTGAAGATTATTCCCTCAGATCAAAGGAAGCAGTAGACTGCTAGATTCTTGTCTTCAACAAGCAGATGCACAAATGAGGCATCCCCCTCCTTCTAACCCATTTAAGGAGTTGTTGCTTGTTAGTACAGGAAACACCAGACCTGTTATGATTCTCCATGGGCCAGGAGAGACAAAGCAGTCGAATGTTGGCCACTTGAATGTTCTACTTTTAATCAGTCCTTATATTCTTAATTATATGCAATTAGAAAGCATTTCTGTTGAGGGACATTTGCTCTTGAACAGCAAAAATGAAATAAAAGTTAAAAATTGAATTCAATCCAAAGAGAAAGTGCTATATAAACTTGATTTATTTGAACTCAAAGGAAGACGTTGTGACTAATCTGGTGCCAGTGTGGAATGAGTGCCGATCCCTACAAATCTAATCACCTTGCCCAGCTTACACAGTATTAACATTTTATGGCACAAGAGTCCCCCTTATTCTATGCTAAATCTCGTGACCTATTATGAATTTACACTTGGAAACACTTGTAATCTCCGATGTCCTCTAATGAGGAACTTAGATGTAAGGTAGATATGCAAAGCAACCCACAAGGCTAAGTCTGACAACTAGTGTCGGCAGTTTCAAACAAACTGCTCTAATAGTGAGCGGTATTGAATTTAGCACAACAGCTGCTAGGTATTATTTATAGCAGCTTATGTTCTGCATGTTCTCTTTACGAGCTCTTTGCCCTCTTTTCTAATGCAGCTGAGACGATGTTGTGTATCAGTGGCACGGCTCGGCTTGACGGTGAGGTACAGTAAAATGAGTGTCTGTGCGACTGTCTTTACTGTTGCAAACTGTGCCCAAGGTGTCGTAGTCCTCCACGCTCTCGCAGATGACCCTCCACTGCGAGAACACGGAGTTGGGGCTGATGGAGCTTATGTCGAATGAGCTTCTGGCTCCCAGCAGGTCGTCGGTGCAGATGTCGCACTCGCTGCCTCCGATGGCAAAGTTCCAGTAGGGCAGGGCAAAACTGGCATCGCCCAGCATGTCCTGCTCAGATGAAAGATGGATTGATTAATTTATTCAAAGGGTCTGTTGAAGTTAAGCATTTGAATCTGCTTATTTTATTTTTTATTTTCAGCTATCTTTTGTTCCAGTTCTCTCATTTTCTGACTCCTCCTCCCTGTATTTCCCACTATCTTTAAAGATTTTCACACACACTCTCCTTTCTCTCCGCCTTCCTTCATTCTCTCACTCACCTGCATATCTCTCTCCAGTTGCAGCAGGTGAAAGCGATGCCAGGTGACAAAACCTGGGCCCTCGTGGGAGAAGTCCACGCCTCCAAAGCTGGCTTCGCCTGGCCCCAGGTAAGTCTTACTAACAGAGTAGTAGTGGCTCCAAACAAAGTAATTGTAAATGGTGATGTTCTCAAACTGTGGGGTGTTGCCATCAGGTCCAAGCACCTCCTGGTACCTACAGATAAGGAGAGGATGACACTCGCTCAGAATGATTCTATCTTTTCCTCCAAGACCTCATAATTGATTCCAGGTGAATGGGCACTTGCTAAGTAGATATTGAACCATATACATCTTATTTCACTATGCAGCTGCCAAAGAAAGCTTGGCTATAAATTGGTACCTTGCAGCTAGAACAAAAAAACAAAACAAAAACAAACAGAAAAAAAACAGGGCATAATAACGAAAGTGAATTTTTTGATTAGGTGGTTAAATGGGTTTCTCTACCTACTATTCTCAGCTGCCTCATAAGGTGGTTATTTACTGATAACGTATGTTACTTTTCCTTAATCTGGGCTTCTACCTGCAGCTTTTACAGAAACTTTTCACAAGAAATTTATGATGTTACTGGTAATTAAATCAACAGCATGGGTTTACTCTAATCTATAATGCATATCTTTCAATGGACAAAATTGGCTAAGGCTGTTTTTGCTCTGGCAAAACGTCTGGTCTGTGAACAAAAGCTGTCCATTTAGAAATAATTCCTTCTTTTAAATGAAAAAACTAACAAAAAAACCCCACTTATATCACTTTCTTTTTGTACCTTCTCGTACAGATGACCAGGTCAGGGTGGATGGTCCTCTTAGCTTGGTCCAAAGCATTCACAAATGCCTGCTTCTCAGCTGGGCTCATCTGCATTAGATTCCTCCTTACTACAGAGAGGTTAATGATGTGGCAGAAGATAAAGAGGAAATGGGTGGTTTTGAGTGTAGAGAAAAGAAAATGTTATTAAAATTTAACATAGACATTCCCTTTTTTCTTGCAGAAAAGGCTGCCTAAACTCCCTGATGTAGACCTGGGAAATCTTTAAGAGCACAGCAGGAGAAAGACATTAGAAGTTGTCTTCCATTTCCAGGCCCCAACAGCAATCATTTTCTTACCCACAGAGACTCTCTGATCACAGTTTGGCCCCGTCAGCCCGTGTCTGCATCGCCCACAGTTGTAGCCACTGAAATTCCCATTACACTGACAGGTGCGGCTGAAAAATCTCAGCGGCCACCTCTCTCTGTCATCACGCCCAGAATAGGGGTACTGGGGTCCATGTCGTCGGGTGTCGGCAGCAATGGTCACACACTGCCCTCTTCCCGTGCTGGCGCCACACTCATCCCCTGCCACCCCAGTTGGAGATGGGCAGCACTGGCCACTCTGCAGCGCCTCAACAGTGGTGCACTCCCGGGGGAATTGTGCGAGCGCTAGGCTGGCACAAAAGCTCACCACCAGGAGACCCACTCTCCACATGCTAACACAAGGAGAGAGAAATTCAAAAAGAGAGTTCTTTATGCCATTTAAAAAGTATGATGATTATATTGATATTTAAGAGGATTTAACACATTGTTTTAAATCCTTCCATCTGTCTTTATCACATATTGACTTTCTGGGGCCACAGTCATCTCAGAACACATTTGCTTAGTCAGAGACAAAATACTTTCATATACAGCCAAACTACCCTTCTGAGCTTACGAAAACCAACTGGGATTGCATTCCTTTGTTAAAGCCAGTTGTTTCAGTGTTGTACCGAAACTTTACCTCGTAGACGGCCCTGCAGGCACTGGGAGGCATCATTCATAATTCACAAAGCCATTAGTTTACAACTCCTACAAGTTCAGAGATGCTTTCAACAGTAGATTGTATTAGATAAATTCTTTTAACAGTTTTTGTTGCTAGATTGGCTTGTTCTTTGAAGTTTTTTGACAGAAGGGTTGGAGTGACCAGCATTATAGCAGCAGAAGCAATTATTTTACAACTAAACTGTAAAAATAACAGCTCAAAGAAAATACTGGAAACATCTATTCAATGTTTGTACCTTGGCAGAAACATCTGGCAATAACAAGCATTCATTCTTATTAAGTTGTATGAATGTTTTGGCAGGTCGGTATAAGAGTGATTGTAATAAGGGTCCCCTACCTCTGACTGTGCATGCTGCTCCTGTTTGCAAAATTGCAGTCCCCCCAAGAATCGGCCCATTTCCCTCCTCTCTCTTAAATAGCTATTGAGCACATGACCAGACCTTTTGTGGAGCTTGTGTAAGCACGTTCACACAAATGCACAAATATGCTGCCACACACGGTAAGCTACACAACACTTGAGGGTACTTGAATGCTTTCTCAAACATTCATTTATATGCCTTGTGATCATAGCTCAAATGACGCTGGTCTGTGTGATCTCTTGCAGAAAAGACTGTGAGACAAGATTCACGCTGAAGTCATACTCAAGAAAATTCTCTTTCAGTCGAGTAACTACAATGGGTTGTTATGTGAAGAGGCAGGCAGGTGACTGGGGAAAAGACATTCATGATAATAAGTGCATGAAAACTGTCCAAAACCATACTTGAAGAAGTAAAGGAAAAAAAAAAAACATTGGAGATTATCATTTTTATTTGTTTGGGTCAAATCTCAAGCAGTAACACAAAGGTAGAGAGTTACAATGAGTACAAATGAAATCAAGTTTTCAACTTCATTCCAGTCATGAAAAAGAAACTATTTTTTTCTTTCACGCTGGTGCTGTAGAGATTAATGAGATGCTTTGGATCATTCACTTCCCTCATGCTATTACATTGTTTTCAGCAGCTTAGTGTTGCATCACTGATGTAGTCAGTATGAACAACATTTCTTAGCAATTCTATTGCAGCCTTATGACTTTACAGACATCAAACTACACACACAACCTTGTCACATTAGCAGACTCCTGCACATGTACAGAATACAGCTTTTCAATTGTGTTTTCACTCACCGACACATTCATACATTCAAAAAGTGTTACTCTAACCCATTCTCTCAGTTAACATGTACACACAGACAGATATACAGCTATATGCACCAAATATAAATGTGGGACATGCACACTTCTTTATTACAAGCAGAATCCAGGGCAGTTTGTTGGGTTCAGTATGCATTGGCGAATTAAGAGTAGTTTACTGAGTATCTATGGAAGGTAAATTGAGATTGAGTGCACAATTTGTAAGTGGCATTTCAGGTTTTATTTAGATACAGTAGGAACATACAAAGATTTGAATCTGCTATATGGAAGTCCTGAGGTCTTGTGAGGGGTCTGGTTCCGGGCCAGCACTGGCTAACTCCTGTGTGGAACTGGGTGAGAGGTCTGACATGGCTACCACAAGCTCCTCTTGTTGCTGCTCCTTCTGTTTGGCTAGGGTTGAAACCACATCTGAGGGCTCAAGCATACATATCCTAGCAAAAAGGAGAGTGTATAGTTGGCAAAGACTGAACAGTTATAAAGGAGAAATATTTTAAAAAAAGAGGAGAAAAATGAGTTTATGGAAGCAGAAACAACTCTCATTCAGTAGATTAGGAAGATTAGAACAGTAGGACCACTTGACACAAATTAGGATAGTATTTGTGTTTTTTGAAGGGAAACAGAGACTGGAACCCTTTTGGGAAATTGAAATGATGGTAAAATTCAAACACAGTTCAATTCACTGTGTTTATAATGGCTGTCAAACTGCTGCCGAATATCCTGCTGTGAGCAAATGCTAATATTCTCACTGGAAGGTCTGTTTATTTAACGGCTTTCCCGCCAGATGGAGAGGCTTCCACACTGTGTTGAAATGAGATGCACTGGGAGGTAATGACATATGGGGAAAATGGTTTATATACGTCTTATTGGTTAATGAACATAAAGTTTTATTATTCTTCCAAAGAGTACAGTGATCTGACGTGACTTGATGATTGTCAAGTACAGGAGAATATTCCTGGATATTTCTTTCAGATTCTATCTTTCACAGTACTGTGCATCCATGTGTTGCAAGGAAATACTCAATACCTGCTGTTTGATGGAAAACTGAAACAAAGTGCTGTCAGTGAAATATGGCAAGCTAATTTATAAGCTGCAGTTTAAAAGTCTGTCCAGACTATAAGATGCACATATGGGTACTACTTGCATCGTTTTAGGCGTTTTTTAGACTGTTATAATGTAATGTGTATCTGTAGATTTTTCATTACTCTTTATTGTTTTAGCTGCATTGCAGATATCTATATGCACAATGTATGCTTCCACATCTTGCCTGTTCTGCAGCAATGAGATTACAAGTTCAGCTAACCTGCCTGAGGGCAGCAAAGTCAAATGCAGCTTTTTCTTGTAAGCCCAAAACTGACATTACAAATACTGAATACCAAAGACACTGTAATATAGTATACACAAAAAAGACCAAGAGTGTGAATACTTGTTTTGTGGTTGAGTTGTCTGTCTTTAGAAAGGCATAGATTGCTGTAATGGACCATAACTAAGTGCGTTATTCAATTATACCAACTTTGAGCTTGTTGTATTTTGCTTCCTCTTTGTTTTAAAGTTCAGTTTACATTAACTTCACTAACTGGTCTGCATAATTCATCCATTTCATTCATTCATTTTCCATACCGCTTATCCAGTTCAGGGTCACTGGACCCTATCCCAGCTATTATTGCACCCTGTCTTCTTACATCACAGTGTGCATAAGAAGTTGTCATTTTATTGTTGACATTTAAAAGATAACATAAAAACACATTGCTCTTAATAATTATCTTAACAGGAGCACATTCCATGATGACCTTGTTGATTGTTTCATAATTCAGTGTTGCTTTGTTATTGCCTTTACAGTTCCTTTTGTGCCTGTCACAAATGTTCACCTGCACGTAAAACAGAAATACGGTCAGCATCAGTTAAGAATCAGTTTACATTTGTGTCTAAAATTAACATTTATATGCAAGCTCTATATCACCTTGAACTCTGCTCTTCATTTTCTTGCATATTACCGCATTATTTCACATGGTCACTGTGTGCACACACACTTTTAGCTTATTCCTGATCCAAGCCTACTAGTCTGATTAGAAAAAAATCATGGTATTACCCAGTAATGCTCTGGGTTCAAAATTTTTCTCTTTCATGTGATGCAGTGATTCCTTAGCACGTAGGCTACAAAACAGCCTGAAGGTAATCAGCTGAGAAGCACACAACTGGCAGCTTCTATGAACCACAAGTCTGCAGGTCAATGCGCGATATTTGGTCAGCTGACAGTTGGAAAGACTGACTTTCAACAAGGAGACTGATACAGTAGAGCTACATTGATAGCAGCAGAAATCACAATGAGAAAGGAAACAGTAACAGAGAGAAAGCTAGGAGAGAGAGAGAGTCTAAAAAACTAAAGCTGACCTCTGATAAAATCTGCTTATTGCTGATTATCACATGTTCATGTTTGATTGATCCAAGTCTTTAGATATTTCTAAGCTGATGTGCTGGATGGCTTTCCCAGCTCTAGAAAAATAATTTGTTTGGATGCAATTAAAAGTTTCCATAGATTTAGTAAACATCAATGTTTATATATTTTATGTTTCTCTGCCATCATGCAGACATTTTCAAATGTAAACATACTGTTGAGAGTCTCCGTTGCCTGCCGGCAATGTGTCGTCACTGCAGTCACCTCCTGTAGCTGCCTCTGGTTCAACACACCCTTCCTCACTTGCCCGCTGCAGGGCTGGGGCACTGCACACACACAAACACATGAACAATGCCCTTTTAACACTCTGATAACTGTTGCCCTTCTACAAATCAACAACTTGTTGCAGTGAGCCATTTTGAAAAAAAAAAAAAAAAAGATAAATAAGATAAAGAGCAGTAAAGCAGAATATTGAACTCAGAAGACTCTTTTTGTTAACACGGAGGAAAAAACAGACCCAATAAAGAGCACATCCTCTTCATTTCATCATCTGTCAGTGTTGAAATGTTAGCTGCAGCTTGGGTAACATCAGAGGCAATCATACACCAGCACTGCTGTGAGTCCCATCTGTGATTGTATTGCCGTTGGTGCTTCAGTTAGCAATCAGATGGCTTATTTCAGCTATTAGAAAAATAAGCACTTGGATGTGGTAGATTATACTATGAATGCAGAACACATATTATTTCTATTCATATTCATGGAAGTAAACAGAAGAGTCTGCTTTACAAATAATGAGTCAGAGCATCAAATCATGGCTCACTATATTTTAGTTTGGATTGTAGGAAAAATATTTGTTTTAGGCTGTTGGATGTAAAACATAGCCAAGCCTTCCAAAATTACCAAGATGGCTGGCTTCAAGAAATAATATTGGCAAGAAGTTAGCAGTACGCAAGCAGATTTGGTCTTCATGAAAATACTGGGGGCATAACGACAACTTCTTTGAATGTGTCTTATTGACTGTCAATAAAAGAGAAAAGCACATGCAGGCTGCAGATGAGGGCAAGGTTCAATATTGAACCATGAATCCCACTAACTGGCTTTATTTATTTATTATCAGTGTAAGAAACAGCTTGGTCTGGTATTCTCCTCCATATAGCATATTTTTTTAAAGCCAATAATAATATCGATGAAGTTATGACCTTTAAAAAAAAAACAAACAACAACAAGAGCTCTGTGCTTTACACTTTGTCTCTGCTCTGTAAGGATTGGTCCGCTTTGGGGCTCCAAGCATTTCCCTGTCTTGCCGTTGACAGGCGGCACTTCTGTATATATTGAGGGGCCAAGTCGATTGGTTCAACAGTTGGTTATATTGTAAAGGATGCAAGTAGGGCCTGGGGTGAGTTATTTTGGATATTTCCCATCATGCTCAGGCCATACAGTAGGGGTGTGCAATACTGCAAGATTTGGTATCGATTCAACTCTGGGTGGTGACTGTCTGATTTGGGGCACTTCAATTAGTTTAAGGTTGAGCTGGAGTGAGTGACATTCTCAATTATGCATATAAACTCAACCTGAATGAACAATAATTAAATGAATATAAAAAGGTTTTTTTTATTCACTTGATTATTACAGCACATTATCTATTCCATGCTATGTTAATGTGGCTTTATTACCCAAAAATAGACATAAATAAAGCCCTCCATATCAGAAACACTGCAGCTTCATCCTTTCCAAATCCAGACTCAAAACCCATCTGCTTGAAACTGTATTTAATCTATAAAAGCATTTCCTTGTGTTCCTACTGTTTTTAACTTGTTGTTCTTGTTTATTTTAACTTTTTCCTATTGTATTTTCTGTGTTTTATTGTTTTTATTGTTAAGTGTCCTAGGGTGTCTTGAAAGGCGCTGTCAAATAAATGTATTATTATTATTATTATTATTATTATTATTATTATTATTATTATTATTATTATTATTATTATTATTATTATTAAAAATCTGTATTCATGCAGTAGGCTCATTTATCTTACTGCACAAATAATAATACCACATTTTACTTAAAATACATTATAAATATAACTTTTGAATTCAAAGTCTTCAGTTTGCCAGTAAAAACTGCAACATTGCCAAAACTTTAAATAGGCCTATTAAAAGAACAATTCCTGACAATTTTGTATTATTTTTAGGCTGTATGTGACTGGCTAGCATTAGCCAGCTCGATGACGTGCCTAACTTTGTGCGGCTGAAAACACACAAGCATCTGAAAGCGTCTCCTTTCTTGGCAGTCCCCAGTTGTTCCACTGGAAACGGGGAGGTACAGACCTGATTTTCAGATGTTTGTGTGTTTTAAGACGCACAATGTTAAGCACATCAGTAAACGCTAGCTGGCTAATGCTAGCATGCTGTGAAGTGCCGGTGTTGTGCCCCACCGACGACAAACAAACGTATGTTTTATTATAAAGTTCGGCCCTTCACCGCGGCGAATCGATCGCTTTGATCCACTTCTTCCTTAGTATCATTTCAGTCTAGAATGAAAACTTGAGTATGTACTCACTTGAGTAAAGTTCATATTGGCTTCACTTTTAAGTAGATGCTTCGATACCATTCTCTTCTGGCCAGTACCAATTCGGATACCTGGGGGAGTACTGATCCGATACCTGTGTTATTTCTAAGAGTTTCTTTTAAATATACGATTTTAATAAATTATGACTGTCAAAGAAATGAAATGAAATTTGATGTTCCCGATGTTCCCTAATCCCAATCCCCTTTCTTTCGGCTTGATTGGTGAGTATGTCTGATTCCAGTAGTGGTCTTGGCATCAGAACAACTCTACTTGTCAGACCAGCTCCCATTATTCAAGTTATGTTACGCAGAAAAAAATTGGACACTTACCTTTTCTGGTTTCGACATTTGAGAATATAAATAATGATCACAATTGTTTCCAAAACCAGGAAGACTGCAGCAAATATGGCCCCAATCTTCCATGGCTCCAGATCTGACTCATTTGTCTCTAAACAGACATATCAAGGCAGAGAGAGGACAAAAATCAGAAGCCGTCGAAAAACAGTGGTGCTGGATTTGATATGTAAAATTGCTAATAAAAAATCCAATAAATCTCAAGAATTATCATTTCTAGCAGTTAAATTAATGGTCCAGTAAATGCACAAAAGAAAAAGCAACTCTGAAAATGCTAAACTATCCTTACACATCACACTATCTCTGAAAAAGACTTTCAGTGGTTTATTATTTGTTTATTTGTTTTATTGGTCACAATCGCAACAGTTTTTGAATATGTCTGTATGTGATTCATAAGGGAATGTAAAGTATATACATGTCTTGTGCTTAATGAAGCAGAAAATAATAAATCTGGATCAATGAAGCTGTATAGTCTTTAACATTTTATATTTTCTTCCACCATTGTACAGATGGTACAGTTTGTCAAATGTAAGATAAATTCCATTTTTTCATTTAATTTGTAAATAGTAAAAAACATTTTCATATTTTTGTGTTTTCCTTTTTGAAAATTCACTCTTTTCTATTTTTGACATGGGATATTTGTAAAATGTGCTCTGTCGTATTTTTGCATCATACTGTATAGTTTAGTTTTCCTCTGATTCTTTTCCTATTCAAGAATCCTGATGCCACACTACAACTGCCCAGTCTGGGATCAATTAAGTACATCTTATACTGATTATGATTAAATAAATTTCAATCAACCAATAGCCTGAGATCTGGTTCTAAAGCTGCTGCATAGATTAATAACTTCATTTTATTTATTTTTTTTATTATTTTATTTTAATTTTTTCTAATGATTCATTGAATTTCTAACTCAATAATCTACCTTCTATCTTACCTTTGACGCCAGGTATGTCTTCCACCAGCTCATCAGCCTCCCCTTGTTCATCTGCTTCTGGCTGAGTGTGTTCAGGTATAACAACATTCTCAAAATCATCCAGTGTAGATTGATGAAGGTTGATGAGCTTGTTGCCATGATCAGATTTCTCATGACCAAGGTTATTCTCTTGACTCTCCAGCTCCTCAAGGGATGGCTCGGGGGTGGCAGACTTCTTTTCAGGGCTCTGTTCTATGGAGGCTTCACTACCATCCTCAGGCTGTGGGCCAGAGATCACCAGTATGTCTAGGAGAAAGGTTTGGTATGTAACACACACATGAAAATGAAGCCAAGAGGCCAAGGGATAGGGTTTTTCAAGTGGACCGATGGAATCTAATGAAAGGTCATAATACTGTATGTGTGGAAGGGTAAGTATTAAAACACACAGTGAGTGAACATTTTCTGCTTTCCACCAAAAGCTTTTTTTTTTTTTAATGTTTCAAACTAATTGGTCATGCAGAATGCATAGCTACTACGAAAGATGCTGTCAGCATTTTTTTTGCAATTCAAAATTGTCTGGTAATGATTATTATAATAAACTATACTAAATATCTTTTCTTCCCAATTTAAAACCTTGTCTCAGTCAAAGTAGTCAAAGACGCTGACAGTGCATTACTAATCTCAAAGCTGCTGACTCCAATACCACTAAACATACTGTATAAAGGCAAATACCATCAGTTCATATTTTTGTGACCCACATTTTGAGCATCTTAAGAAACTAATCATCTAATATCTAAGATAATGGTTTTATCGGAAAGCTGGTATAGACCAGGGATCCCCAACTCCTGACCTTGAGGGCCACTGTCCTGCACTTATAAATTTGAGTCAGGTGTGTTGTAACAGGGAAATGTCTAAAACTTTCAGGACACTGGCCCTCAAGTTCCAGAGTTGGTGATCCCTGGTGTAGAGAACGGATGGGTGGATGTTGGTAAATTCAAAGAATATTTGAACTGTAGAGTAAATGTACGCAAAGTTTCAAAATGACTTCCTTTTCAGTGGCTATGGCAAAATACAAAGAATATGTTGTAATCTTAATCATGATGTGTGTATTTTGTTTTGTTTTTTTTTTTTTTTTACTGGAACAATGTAGATTTAAATTGCAACTAATCATGTGATGTTGCTGCCTAAATACAACCAAGTCATAAAAAAAATGTCATAAAATATTGATGCATTGTTGTGTCAGCAAAACTGCTAATATGATGTTCATTTAAATGATGGTGGCAATGATTTTAGCCTTAATCGTCATCATTTTCAACTCTTAAGCAAAAAGTTATGATTTATAAATCTAACCAAATCACGTTTTTGCCTAAACCCAACCAGATAATGACAACACTGTTTTAATAAAGTCTGTTGTGTTATTTAGTGAACAAAAACACTTGTTATATCTGGTTGTCAGACTCACATTCCTTCCTCAATGACAGAAACTTGTGGCTTATTAAAGGAAACATCTGATAAGTGGAGAGGAGAATCATACTGTAAGAGACATTTCTCGACCGATGCTTGTAGAGGCAGGTTTAGAAGATGCCCCAGTGAATCATATTTATGGGTATGAGCAAATGGCCTGTTTGTTGTTGTTTGTGTTTGGGGTTAGGTCTTTGTCACATTGGATAACTTTCATTAACAACACATTTGAAACTTTGTTGGACTTACAAATATCTCACCTTGAGTCTCTTCATCGCTGTCATGTGAATCCTCCAACTCATCCTCTCCTGCTTTTTCTTCATCTTCCTCATCAACCAATGCCACTGATTCTTCTTTAATTTCATCATCTCCTTCTGCTCCTCCTAAATCTGTACGTTCTTCTTCAACCTCTTCTACTGTTCCTCCCTCCACTAAATAGCCTTGTTCTCCTTCTGTAGGCCTTTCAGTATCCTCCCCTGTCCTGACCCCTTCCTCTTCCTCTACTGGCTCTCCTTCAACAGATTGCGTTGTGTTCATCTCAAAATTGTTAAAAGGTAGTACTGCAGTCTCACCCTCTATTTCATCAATTTGTGTTTCTTCCTCAAGAGTTATTTCTTTTTCCCAGTCATTACTTATCTCCTTTTCATTAACCACTCCCAGGCTAGGTTCAGACTCGTTTAATGCTACTTGATCAGGCTGTCCACCTACTGCCTCCTCCACAGCAACTGGAGTTTCCTCTGCATTTTCTATTTCTGTTTCAGCAGAATATTTTTCAACTGACAACACAACCTGCTCCCTGCTGTCCTCATCTCCTGCTTTCCCTGCTTCTAAATCCCCATCTGTCTCTTCTGAAACCTCCGTAACGTCTTCCTGACTGAATTCAGCTCCTATTGACTCATTGATAACCTCTAAACCGTCTACTTTGCCAACTCCAGTCTCCACACTTTTTGGGGACTTCTCCAAAGATGTTGCTGTTTCACTCTCTGCCTTGACAACTTCTTTCCCCTCGGCAGCTACATGCTCAAAGACATCTGCCTCTACTACTTCCTGTTTCTCCACAGAACCATTGTATCCTTCCTCAAGATCAATATTTTCATCAACTGGTTGCTCTAAAATGTCACCCTCTGCCTCACCATTACTCTTTTCTGTTTGAACCCCCAGTGCATCCTCCTCAACCACTTCCTGCACTGCCACCGCATCTTTTGCTTCACTCTCTCCCTCTGCTTGGCCTAATGCTGCCTCTACCACCCTTTCCAGCAGTTCCTTCAACACTTCTTCTGCCCCACGACCCTCCACTTGCTCTGATGCTTCCTGCACAGCCTGCTGCACATCTTTCAAACTAGGTGGGGACACTATTGGCACAGTCTCCGCAGCAGATAGCTCTGGTTCCTTGGGAAATGTTTGGCCGTCGTGGTAGCTGACCTCAGTGGAGGACTGGATGGGGGTAGACACACCTAAGGAGACATCATCAAGCATTTTGGGTGCTTGTTTTCAAAAGAAAACCTTGTAATAAAGTTGGATTCCTGATGTGGGTTTTGTTCATTCGAACTAATAAAGAATAATGATGATTAATGATGTTCATTGCAGTAATTTGCCAGATATAACATCATAACAAATTAAATACAGAGACACACAAAATCCTACCAAAGGTTAAGAAAACTTTCCATTCTGTCATTGTTATGTGTCTCCTTATTTAGTCATAACCTGAATCACTCATCCATTCATTAACCTGGGATTTTTATACACATTATCACAGAAGGTAAGAGCAAGGCTACTGGATGTTATTAAAAACAACAATAAAATAGTGGTTTGAGTTCAACAAACAGTTGTTTTCCTGAAAATGCGAAGAAACAACTATAAAGTGAAACCCAATTTAATAACACCACCCTACCTTCATATGTGCAGTGTTGTAATACCAAAACCATCAAGAATCTGTTCAAAGTCCAGTATCCCATGTTGTCAAAGGACGCACAAAAGATATACTCCAAAACAATCCAAGTCTCTCCAAGGAAAAAACTGGGATCTCTCCAATGTCCCCAAAAATCTAACTCAAATATCAAGTTGGAGCATGTGCACCACTGCAGAACATACATTGAGTATGTAGGCTGTGGATGGCTGAACAGTAAATTGGGCCTGTCCAAGGGAGTGTGATGTTAAGAGGTAGCAGAGAAGTGAGGAAGGGTGAAAAAAACGAAAACATTGCCATGTTAAAAATCGCCACTCCAAGGTTTCTTCGTACCACCAGGTGTCTCTACATAAAGTTGCACTTTTGTGTTAAATGCTTTTGAGACTTTTACAAGGACTGTGGTGAAGTACCGGCGGCATGTCACACACACGGTGAACCTTGGAAGAGCAATTATAGAGGGGCTGTGAGATTGGGGCATGAGTGATGCTACCACTGGGTCTTGACATAGAACTAGAGAAGACAGATCTGAGCATAGTGCGTGAAGTTCAAAATAATGCTGCAAGTAGTGCAAAGAAACTATTTTGTTTTTTAGTTAGTTCGCAAAGGAAGAAAGGAAATGGTCCTTTTGTATGTGTCATTGGTGGTTTTATTCACATAAAGCCTTTCCTTCTCACACTACACCCACTTCTGTGCCAGCAGTGTCCAAAGCTAAGATCAGACCAGTGATTCAACAGTTTATCTGGTATCTATATATACTGTATTTCTTATTGTATAATACAAAGAACACTTATGGGACACCACGCATTCTTGAACAATATCATGGTAGTTTGGTTTATGATGTAGTAAAGAAAATGTGAAGGAGATGTAGTATTAGTTGGGATTTGTGTTCAGTGTCAGCTATGGTGTATGGAGGCAGTGAAAGAAAAAAAGTTCGTACAGTGGTTTATTTATATTCAAACAAGAAAGTAAGCAAACTCATGTTGGCCTGGGAGAGAATGGCTGAAGTGACCTAATAAATTGGGTGACCTTTAACCAACCTGATGGTTGTGGACAGTTTGATATCGTATTCAAAGTGGGAAAGAAAATGGAAAGCAGCTACAAAAACCCAAAATTGCAACAACTTATGACTGGGTTGTGTTTTTAAAGGGAAACACCTAGATGAGAGGATGACGAATCCCCACCACATTTGTTAGTCTTTTTCTTTTTTAACTTTTTGTTTTGTTTTGTTTGTTTTGTTTTTTCTTGTTTGAGTATGACACCACATTGCATATTTCATCAGTATTGTCACAATATGCCATACAACATGCTGGACTCTTAACATGAACCGATAAAATTCTGATTTGCTGTCACTTGTGGTTGAAAATTCATTTACTTGATCAAAACAAGTTCTTTTAATTTTGTGTCAGAGACAGAAATGGGCATATTCAGCACGTGTGCCAGATGACATTTAAATGTAACCTGGACATTGTTAGGATTCGTAGACAATCAGTGAGGTTTTAAAATCTATTCTCTGATTGACTGGAAGCCACTGAAAGATTTTAAAGCTGGTATGACATGTTCAAATCTCTTAGTCCAAGTTAAAAAGTATTCTGGATGAACTGCAAATGTTTAATGCTCTTTTTGAGAAGTCCTGTTAAAAAAACAAAAAAACAAATATTACTGTTATCCCTGTCCAGGGTGTACCCCGCCTCTCGCCTGATAATAGCTGGGATGGGCTCCAGCAATACCCGCGACCCTGAACAGGATAAGCAGTACAGAAAATGACTGACTGACTGACTGATTACTGTTATCTAATCTCCTGGAAATTAGAGCTGGACAATTAATCGAATTTTGATCGTGATTTAAATGTTGCCCTCTCACATCATAAATCACTGTAATCGAAGAAAAACGGTTAATGCTACATGCTATTTTTCGTTCATCACTGAAGCCATGAGAATCCTGAAGTGAACAGACTGGGGTTATAGGAACCAAACTGTAGGGAATATAGAACAGGAATGCATGTAGACTGGCTATTCATTTTTCACTGCTATTATTATTTCAATATATTACTGATACTTTACTTCTTTACGTGTTTCTAATTTATTTCTGGTTATTTTTTTGTTTTTTTAAGTTATATCTGAGGTTGAGTTTTGGTGGTTCAATGAACACTTTTTTTAAAATCAATAAATAATTGTGTATATTAATTGTTAATTCAGTATCAATCAAAATAATTGTGATTATTATTTTTTTCCATAATTGTTCAGCCCCTGGTATAGTAACACTTATAGTGAAAAAGATATTTCTGTTCTCCTCTTCCAGTGACCTGTCAGTTACCTGAGGTTGTACAGTACCTGGCCAACCCTCTAGCTCTAGCCTTGTTTCCATGTCTCTAGAAACCTTGTTTACTTTCCGTTGTTTTACAATAAAACTAACATTATGAATTACCACAAATTTCAATTCATAAATCTCATCCCCCTCGGGATGAATCGTGGACAGTCTGGCGAGCCATTTTCACATAGTTAGGTACAGTAAAGTAACAAATTTTGCTCCATCTGTCTTTTTATTTATTTATTTATTTTTATTTTCATCTTAGTTTCTTTATTCTGTAATAACAATTATTTTCATGCTCAATGCTTTACACCATCAGCTAAGCAACATCATTAGTACTGAAAATAAAAGGCTCCATTGGGAAATACAGTTTAAGTTTAAAGTCGTTAATACCGAAAATGAGCCCAATTGCAGTTTCACAGATGAAATGGCAGTTTAATAAATAAACCATTAT
This sequence comes from Atherinomorus stipes, assembly GCA_023101725.1. Lineage (NCBI taxonomy): Eukaryota > Metazoa > Chordata > Actinopteri > Atheriniformes > Atherinidae > Atherinomorus > Atherinomorus stipes. Next base: position 507,543 of record JALJCO010004422.1, read on the forward strand.
CTTTTTCTTCCAGGTACTGTATAGACATCCATTTGGCCCTGTGTTTTGCAAAAAAAAAAAATAAAATAAAATAAAATAAAATAAAATAAAATAAAATAAAATAAAATAAAATAAAATAAAATAAAATAAAATAAAATAAAATAAAGAGTAGCATCTCTTAAATATTACATACCAAAGCTGCTCTGTAATCGTCCAAACAAAAGTAGTCTTTCTGAGAGATATTTACTGTATTGTGCTTTTTGATTAAATCAGCTGATCTCGACCACAGGGTCCATTGATTGTCCTGCCAAGAGACCAGCATGACACAACTATAAACCCCTCTCACGGATGAGACTCCTTGACCCTACCAGCTTATTATGTGTCTTGTTCCTCAGCAGGAACACTCCTCTAAAAGCTATGAAACCATCTACAGAAATAACACCTTTCCACTGTCTGTGTCGGTATAAGAGCATGTCAGTGTTATTCTTTGTGGTGTTTGTGTTGCTTTTGAAGCCAAGCTGGGTGCTGTGCAGTAACCTTTGCTTCACTATGATTTACTTGACAATTCAGTACTAAATGTGCACTTCTGCATATTGTGAGTCTGTGTTCTCTGTGTCAAAACAAACCCCAAGATAGAAATTGAAACATAAGCGCTTCAGAGTAGCAACAAAACATTGTCTGAATTTCTTTTCTCTCCAGGTGCTCTGTTACATTTCTTTGGAATTCTCTCTTTCACTTTCTGATCTTCCTCCTCTTCCTCTCATTCGTGTCTGCAGGAGATTAGGTCTGAAAGGTTAATACGGTCACATGAGCTTCACGTGCTTTGTGCTACCAGGCAGCAGCATTTGGCTTGTGACTGGGCTGCAGAGGGGGATTAGCACAAAGATGCATACTGTAAATTGCCTGCCCACTCATGCATAAGTGCTTTCCTAACACACATTGGTTTAAATTCCCCATATTTAACATACATTTCTAAATATAGATTCTAAATATATTATTTATTGGATTGAGATATTATGCACTTATGAATAAAAAAAGGTATTCAGATTTTTCCATTTTTTTACTGAGCTATGAAGGTAATAAGTTTCACACAAAATGAAAACAATCTTTGTGAAAGTGTAAATTCTGAACAGTGTGTAATTTCTGGGCCTGTTCGTGTGCAGAGGTGTGAAGAGCAGTACCTTGGGCTGTGAGGCCATAAGAGTTGATGTCTGTATTTCACATTCAGATGTTGGAATTTCAGATGCGCTTTCCATGAAAAGAAAGTGGCCGAGGTGAGTAAGAAACATTAACCTCTACCCCGCGTGTACTCAGCAACGCAACCATGTTTTTGAAACCTGAAATATATTTGTGGATTTGGAGTTCCAGTCTAACTTGTGCAACTTTTGGGAAGGAAACTTAGCAGCAGCACGTGTAGAAGTGCAGATGAAGGCTCACTAATGAGTGCCATCTACAGGCAAGGACAGGGCTGTTCTTTCAATTACCTGGAAAACAACTGTGCCAGGCCTTACCTTTATTTTTACTTTTTATGTCAGCTGGTGGTCTAGGTGTTTGCAAGAATTTTATTATATGATCTCTGTTGTTAATTATTAAGTAGGCTCATTTGCAATGGTGGAGGGAGTCCTTAGATACTTTAATTAAAGCTTCAGTGTCTGATGTTCAGGGAAACTTTTGTTAGAAATCAAATATAATATCCATTAATACGTATTTGACAGTTTTGAACCACACAAAATAACAAGTTGTGTTTTCTTCACCTTATACAGTACACACAAGCACACATACAGCGGGGGGAAAAAGTATTGAACACATCAACATTTTTCACAGAAAACATGTTTCTAGTAGAGCTACTGACATGAAATTTTCACCAGATGTCGGCAACAACCCAAGTAATGCACACATACAAAGAAATCCAAACATTTATGTCCATAAATGTAGTTATGAGTAATATAGTGAAATGACACAGGGAATAAGTATTGAATAAGCTCACTGAAATTTATTTAATACTTAGTGCAAAACCCTTTGTTGGTGATTCCAGCCTCCAGACGCCTCCTGTATGGAGAAACCAGTGAAGTATATATTCCCCAGGTGTGATTTTGTCCCATTCTTTAACACAAACTGCCTTCAAGGCCCAATTCCAATGTTCCCCCTACTTTCAACTGATAGCCCTTACTCACTATCACTAGCCCTCGCCCACTACCACTACACCCTTGAATTGAAGTCACAAGGGGTAGAGCTTTGCAATCTTCCCTAGGAATTGGGACACCACTTGCTGCATTTACGTTCAAGCATGTAAGTGACTGCGTAGTTACGTTTGCACGTACGTCTTACCATAACAACACACCCAGCAACAGCACAGTTAACAGTTGCGATCGTTTTTCTTTTTTCATCTTTCATCATGCTTCGGTTGATTAATAAACAAGACAACCACACGGAGGAGAAGATGCCATTGACAACTGTTGTCTCGTAAACTGACAAAAAGCATTCACAAGCTTTTCAGCAGTATTTTAGCCTAGCTAGCGTGGCTAGTCTGGCTGACGTTACTAACAAATGTGTAATCTGTACATGTGTTTATTTTTTAATTTTCTTCTCCGAGTCCTGTCACTCTCCAGAGGTTGCTGTTGTTCCCTTTTATCTGGCCCTTCCTCAGCAATTCAGCATCTGACACCCCTCACTCTGAAAGGCTAGATTCATACCCACCAAGTTATGTCCACTACCCCTACATGCAAAGAGCAATTGGGACACCACTACCTTCACAGGAATGCGCAAAATTTAGGGGTAGGGCTATAAAGTAGTGCTCATGGGGGTATTGGGACGCACCCCAAATCTTCAAGGTTCCAGGGGTCTCTTCTGTGAACTCTGATCTTCAGTTCTTTCCAAAGATTTTCAATTGGATTCAAGTGGGGTGATTGACTGGGCCGTTCTAGCAGCTTTATTTTTTTTTCTTAAACCAGTTGAGTGTTTTTCTTGGCTGTGTGCTTGGGTGTTTGCTGTGTGTTTGGGGTGGTTGTCTTGCTGAAAGATCCAGCCTCTTTTCATCTTCAGCAGCTGGCAGCAGATTCTGGTCAAGAATGTCTCTCTACTTTTCTCCATTCATTCTTCCTTCAGTGCATAGACCATTACTTGATAGGGACGAACCTTCCGCTCACGTGACCCATTGGTTTGGGGGCAAACCAAGAAGCTAACCAAGAGCAAAAGTGAAGCCAGTTGGGCGTGTCCCACCATTGCCATCTTGCTGTGTCACATGTGTCGTCACTCCCGGAAAATACTAAAATGGGCAAAGGCAAGGGCCCTCTGAACTGCAAGGCAAATGATTGACAGCTCAGGGACTCTGGGCTAAACGCTAACCGAGCTAACTCGAAACTAAGAGCAGCTAACGAACATCAGCCCCCTAAGCGGCAGGACAAAGGTAAGACATGCTTAGACTTACTATTAGCTGACTTAAAAACCATTTAATGCTACTCTGCTACAAACTGAGACCTTACCGAGAGCAAACAAGGAGCAAACTAGGAGCCACCGGTCGGCAGGCCAGCTTCCAGTCTGCCAATCAAAAGGACACGCCCCTAATTATGTGTAATTTTTTTTTTTTTTTTGTTATACTTGTATGATCCCCGAGGGGAAATTAGGGCTCTGCATTTCACCCATCTCTGTACTGTGAGTATCAGAGAGCAGTGGGCTGCTACTTAAAGCGCCCGAGGAGCAGTTGGTGGGGGGTTAAGGACCTTGCTCAGTGATACACCCAGGGATCGTGTCAGGGAATTGAACCCAGGTCCTCTGCACCCAAGCCCACGACGCTACCACTGGGTTATCCACTCCCTAAGATTAAGTAACATCTAAACGGATTAGTTATAAAAAAAATTCACTGTCCTCACAGTTGACGTGAAGGTAAACTTGACCTATTAAACCTAAAATGATTTTTTGAACCAAGTGGTTAACATGTTTATTTCTGCTGTGAAGTTGGCATTTTTAATATTGGAGTCTATGGGGATTTGCTCTGTTTTGCAGCCAGCCCCTAGATCAAGGGAGAATGACAAAAAATGACTTCTTCCGAGTAGCCTCATAGTTGCCCACCGGAGGTTGCCGCTTGCTTCAGTGATATGAAGTCTGCCAGTATCACATGCTGTAAAACAGCCCCCATCATGATGTTCCCACCTCCAAACTTCAGTGTTGCTATGGTGTTTTTGGGGTCAAGAGCAGTGCCATTTCTCCAAACATGTTGTGTTTTATGTCATCCAATGAGTTCAGTTTTGGTCTCATCTGACCAGACTATGTTTTCCCATAATGTCATGGGTTTGTTCAGATGTTGTGCTGCAAACTTCAAACGAGCATCAACATGCTTTTTCTTCAGAAATGGAGTCTTGCGTGGTGTGCGTGCATCAAGGCCATGGCGGTTGAGTGCATTATTTCTTGTTTTCTCTGAAACATCTGTACCTGCTGATTCCAGGTCTTTCTGGAGTGGTCCTGGGCTGTTGGAGAACCTTTTTGATTATTGTTCTGACTCCTCTGTCGGAAATTTTTGGGAGGAGCACCTGGCCGGGGCCATTTTATGACAATGCCATGTTCTTTCCACTTCTGGATGATGGCCCCAATGGTGCTCACTGGAACTTTCAGAAGTTTACCAATGCACCTGTAATCAGTGCCTTCAATGTGTTTTGTAATAATAAGGTTGTGTAGGTCTTTAGACAGCTTTTTTTTGCTTTTATCCATTATGTAATGCTTCTTATGTGACACCTTGGTGATAAGAGACCTTTTGAAAGCCATCAATTAGGACTTAACCAGCTGATATTACTTTGCACTGATAGCGGGACAGGATTACTTTCTAAATACTGTACTGACAGACTCCAGCTGCTTTCTTGGCTTTCCAGATCTTTTTGTCTCTCCATTTACAGATGCGGGCATGAAAAAGTTCCCCTTTCTGCGAACTGCCAGCCACTTACCAGCCACTTACCAGCAACTTGTCTGCTCATTCAATCGCACAAACGCCTGTGTGCCCAGGGGAAACGATTTCAGAGCATAAATGAATGCCTGTAACAAGGACGTTTCCACATGCCAAGTTTGGACACCGTGCGTGATGACGTATTCGTGGGACAAATCGTTCAGCCAGTTATAGTGCAGTAATAGTGCACTATTACAGCACCACTTCTGGCAAAAGCTGGAACTTTTTCACGCCCGCATCTGTATTCCCTGTGTCATTTCACAATATCACACATAACTTAATTTATGGACATAGATGTTAGGATTTCTTTGTATGTGTGCATTACTTGGGTTGTTGCCGAGATCTGGTGAAAATTTCATGTCAATAGCTCTACTAGAAATACATTCTCTGAGAAAAATGTTGATGTGTTCAATACTTTTTTTTTCCCTGCTGTACATACATTTTTGAGTAAGTGGTTTGTTCTCCTAACTAATAGTAGGCCTATATGTGAGTAATTTGTCCTTTTTTAGATACTGTGGACATAGAAAATTCTGTATCATTGCAGTGACAAAGTATAAGACGTGGCAGAAAACTTTCAATATTTCATTATCTTTCACTGTCGGGCTTCCTCTTTATATTCAAGAAACTTCCTCAAAAAAGCAGTAAAACCCAGTTATGACACTGATGGCACAGGCTTCTTGTGTGCCCATTTTACTTCCCTCCATAGAATCACTAGCTAATTTTTTTCAGTTGATTATGTGACAACATGGATCACCCATCCCATTAAAGTGACTCTATATATCATTGTAACAGCCCTATTTCGAAGCCAATCTGCAATTAAGTTCTGTCTCTGGATGAATGACCTCTTGATGCCTGCATTTCTTTTAGTAGTATCTCCATGATGGATCTAAACAAGCTCTAAACAGAGAATTTGCAAAAGTCTCTGACATTGGATTTTTTTTCCTCCCCCAAATTTAAATAAAAAGAAAAAAAAAGTAATTTCCTTAAAATTTACAAAAATATTAAAATAAACATCTAAAGACCTACAACGCAACTTTTAGAATTTTTTTTCAGTCAATTTTCTATTGACGGCTAAACTGGCATCCATCTTGCATCCTACCTGCCCTGTGAGCTCACTTGAGCCATGGATAGTCATGGATTCTTCTGCTGTCGGCAAACAATCCAAATCAACTGAAAGACCACTAAAAAGTGGCACTACGAAGAAAACAACTTTGTAAGTGTAGTAAACAACTTTATTGCTTCAATTTGTTCGTGCTGCTGTGACAGCTTGGCTTGTGGCTGCAGTGCACCAGTCATGGCACTCCCGAGTTTAATTTCTTAATCCTGCCTCAAGTCCCTTTAAAATACAAATCATTAGAAAATGTTCTGTATGTTTATTACATATCTCCTGCCTACACTTTACAAACCAGTAGAACCACCATCTTAAGATCTTAATACATACATTTGAAACTGCTTATTCTCTATATTCTTGCAGCATACTCCAAAATAAAACTTTTTGTAACTTCGCCAGCAGTCGACTGCAGATATGCATACCCAACTTGTCAAACATTCATACCGATATCGTGTTGACGCTGACCTTACAGACATGTTTGTTAATCTTTTTCCACCTCATAAATGCTGACAGTGAAACAACATAAATATCAGCATCATTTATTGGTTTGAACCACTGTGGGCCCCTGAGCGAGGTCCTTAACCCCCACCAACTGTTCCCTGGGCGCGACCATTGGCAACCCACTGCTCTCTGGTTAATCTAAAGATGGTCTAAAAGAACAGCTCAATTTGCCAATCGGGATTAATAAATTAAATATTATTACTATTATTATTTATGAACTAACTTGATTCAATTTTTCTCTGAAAAGCGGTAAACTGGATTGATCTGAGTAAAGGCTGTTACATACTCTGCAGGAAGCGAGAACTTTCTTCTTGTTCTTGGGGACACAAGAACAAAACGACATAATTTTCGCAGACCTTATTGAGGACGGCTTGCAGCTTGTTCAAGACCCCTCTCGCCCCCTCGGCTGAGCAGAACTTTCTTCTTGGGGAGCTCCGAGAAGTATTGTGTGATTGGTCGGACATTTGAGGCAGGTGGGATTACACAGAAACGCTTGAAGCAGAGAGTTGTCACCTCTGCATTAGCACAGATGCAACGTTGAACAGATAGTTTAAATAAAGAGCTGATTGAGGTGGTGAGAAAGTACGAAAATGTAAACAACACAAGTGGCATTTAAATACATGGACACCACCGCGTGCGCAACTCCAGAAGTTTATTGCAAATGTATAATCACTGGATGAACACCTGATGAAAAAACCCCATCCAAGGAAATTGTAACGGCCCATGCTTATTGATTGAATTATTATATGTCCATCAAACTCGACTGCCGTTTGTGCCCCTCCCACCCTCCCTGCGCTCATGCATGCACGCACTTGCAACTCACCGTGAGCGTCTCACAGTGCACATGAACGTGGCTGCTCGCTGCTCTTATTTATGCAGCTGTTTGCTTGTACACCTCCGTCCACTGCTTCTGCTTCATCCCGCTCTGCTGCGCTCCAGTCCGTCTTTCCGTCAGGCTGCAAAAATCCCCTCACACTGACTCCGCATGAGTCCGCCAGCGCCTTCTCCGTTTAGCCGCAAAGCAGGCCAAAGAGCATGCACGAAATCTCCAAGTTCAAGTGGATAAATAGATAAATAGTGTAAATAAACAGCGGTGACAACCAACTTTTCATTCATTGCAACTTCAAAGGAAACATTGCAGGTTCAAGCAGGTTTTGATACATTTGTCGTCAATTATGGATTAGTAAATTGTCCACAAGAAGTTATACACATCAATCAAGTATATCTGTAGTAGATCAACTTTGTTGTAAAGAAAAAACTGATATCCCAATGTTTACACTCATTGAGATTTGAAACTTCCTCCAAACAGAGTCAGGTGGACCGGAATGGACCAGAAAAAAGAGGCGATCTGTATTTTTGGTGGAGGCCGACGGACCTGAGCGGATGTGTCGGAGCAGAGCGGAGCGCTGGCTGAGTAGTGGACTGCTTCTCATTGACTGAAACAGCAACGGATTTGCTGCGTCGTGCAGACCAGAGTGGGGCGGAGCAGAAGCAGTGGACAGAGGGGGTTAAAATCCACCAAAAAGAAAAAAAATCAAATGCAGATTAAGTCATGGAGGTGTTGGTGTTTGCTATGAGGATGTTTTACACTGCAGGAGTTGGAGGTGAGGGATTTATCATTTTTAGAAACGTGGTTCCTCTGCTGTTTACTGGCAAGCTAACAAGCTATCCACTCAGCCGTTCTCCACAATCTTTGCCGACAACCATCGGCGCACACGCTCCTGTGATCTGGAGGCGTGGTTTTGGGTGAGTGTATTTTTTAAAATGTAGCTTGCTCGAACCGTTTTTCCAGGATCCTCTACCCTGCCTTTAACGTGTCATTTATTGATATTTCATAGAAATAAACACAGTAAATCTGATGTTACTCATAAAGTACTGAGAACTTGAGTAGTTTTTCAATTGAGTACTTTTTTGCTTTTTTGGTTTTATTTAGTAACTCGAGCTCCTGGGGGGGGGGGGGGGGGGGGGGGGACTACTGACACAGCAAAGAAAAGGAAGTACTTGCCGGTAAAAAAGAGTTTTAGATAGTGCACGTTGGAAAACCAGGGTTAGTATTGGTTTGGCTTTTACCCGCTTCCGAGCTTTGAAGGAGATGCTTGAAGCTGAAGCTGTTTTTCTTTTGTCCAAATTTATTGCCCTGATTGAGATCCTATTTTATTGTTTTTAGTATCTATTATGTTTATTATTTTCAAAGAGTTGTGTTGTTTCATGATGTTTTGTGTTTTTGTTTGCCTTTCATATATAGTACTTTGGCCATAGCTGATGTGAAAGCACTTTATAAATAAAATGAGTGAGTGAGTGAGTGAGTGAGTGAGTGAGTGAGTGAGTGAGTGAGTGAGTGAGTGAGTGCGTGCGTGCGTGCGTGCATGCAGCATGAATGTAAACTCAGTCCGGAAGAATTTTGCACCCCCCAACTGAACTCCTGGAGAAGGAGCTGAATTTTGAATTTTGAGATGTGATCAACTTGATTGCTTAAGAGCCCCAATAGTTCTAACCCTGTGTTAGCAACTGGAAAAGTTGTACATCAAAAAAGAAAGTAGAGATGGGATCTATGGCTCTTTGAAGGGAGCCAGATCTTGAGGAGCCGTTCCTTTTAAAGAGCCATTCAAAAGACTGGCTCATTCTTATCTTTTCTATTCTTTTTATCTGTCTTTTTTAAATTTCATCAACCATAATTCCTTTCATCAAGTAATTAATCACTGGTAGCAATTTATGAGGCAAGATTTGGACCAGAATTATTGGTAGTAATTTTATTTGGCTTGTGTTTTCGTTCTAAGCCTTTTATAAGGTGGCTCTGTATCACCGTGCTTTGACAGTAAGATCACTATTTTGGATTTTTACCCTCCAAAAACTTTGTGGCACAACAAATACTGAGCTGACCTAACTTTCATGCCAAACAACTTTACTCCAAAAGTTCTCCACACAAGAAAATTTTATATGCAAAAAAAAAAAACAATATACTTAAGAAAAACGTCTAAAATATAAAACACAGGATTTTTAAAAAATGCAGGAAATATACAGAAACACAAGAAAAATATAACAGAATAAACCTGAGCGATATCAGTGCAAGTTTTAGTTAACGTTTTGGGACTTTTTTGGGAGTATTTGTGACTTTTCTTTCTTTCTGCTCATAGATGTGTTTACATGAATGAATCGTATTGGACATCAGATTCCCATGATGGCACACATCCCATGAATGCAGCATGGACAGTTTGGCTGTAAAAAAGAATTACTCTCAAATGAACAGCTCCCAACTGAGATTCAGTCCTTATCGTTTGAATTGATTTGTTCATGAATGTCACATCTCTAAGGGTGCATTCAGAAAGCATAGTCCTGAAGACTCGGTCCTAAGGTGGCAGCTATCAATTATATTTATAATCTATCAATTCTTCTGACGATTAATCGAGTAATCGGATAAATTGGACATTTTACAAAATATTTCAATTTCACAACTTAAATTGATTGTAAGAGCCAAAATTTCTAGCTTTCAGAGTTCTGGAGTGCAGAGTTTGCCCTGAACACAGCATTGATGCCCACCCTGCTTCTTTGCCAAAAACTTCATGGTTGCTTCCACATTTGCACATTTAATTCTATGCTTTACTGAAATGGAAACAATTGGCCGTTCATTAGAGGAGCTAAATACACATTCAAGTCCTCAACACTTGCAGTATAAATGTATTGACAAGAAAGGATGATCAGTACCTCCTGAACCAACTTCCAGCAGTTTAAAAATCATTTATTTGTTATGAAAAATTTTTTTAAAACGCTGAGACCAGTGATACCAGAACAGACTATTAACCTGGTATCACTGGTAATGTAACATTTGATGTAGTTCAGCGACTGTAAACCTGCAGGGGCTTATATTTTGAAAGTTACTGGATGCTTTATGCTACTTCCATGACTGATTTCCCCTTTGTGAACTAATGAGAGCTGATTCTGGAAGCTGCTCTGTCAAAGATAAACTCGACGCCCATATTTAGAGGAGAGCTGCGACGGCATGCTTCTGGCTCGCGGGGTCCTCGGTGTGAACTAAACCATTGATTAAAACATTCTTGTTAAGTTCCGGAGGCCGCGCTAAAGAGGGGCCTGCTCTGAACTGCCTTTACTGACCAGGTGCAGTCAAATCTACGGATTATACAGATAATAAAGGACTTTTATTATGTCTCTTTCATGCATCCCATTCGTACCGAACAGCGGAGAGGGTACTGTTTCCTCTCTCTTTCGGTCCACTTTGTAGGGTCCCATACAGTTTTTCCTCCTTCCTCTTTAGTTACGTTATCAGCATAAAGCTAACTGTTATGTTCAACAGAAGTACCCGAACGTCACTTGCGTTAACGTTCAGCCCGGGTTGTGTAACAGAAAAACCATCCAGGCGGATGCGCAAAATACAAAGAGTGAATTTAACGAATCCTCGAGGCAGTTTATTTGCCTTGAGCAATTTTATGAATCGAATTACTCGAGTAATTGTTGCAGCCCTACTCGGTCTGTTTGGGAACTTGGTTTGGCTGGGGGTGGGGGTGGGGGGTGGTCTTCCGGATCAAGATCCCGTTCACGTTTCACCATAGCCAAACGAGCCAAACCTTTTGAATAATGTTCCCAATTATGTTCCCAATTTTCCCTCCAGAGGTGGCGCTGCATTCAGATTCACCATAAGCAAGGACAAGACATACAACGAACAAGAAGGTTCACACAACTTCCGTTTCCTCCACAAAACATTATTTTGTGCGTACTCACGAGGAGTTGGGATATGCGAGAAGGGTCTATCTGCGGCTCGCAAGACAGAGGCGTGTCATAGAGTGGGCGTGTCGTCGAGTGACGTCATTGGACGACATACCCACCAGGCCTATGAGAGCACGGTAAAATCTAACCCTACCCCTGACCCTTCCCCTAAACCTAGGAAGACCCACCAACTATGTGACCTGCCCACTATAGGACACGCCCATAATAGGACATGCCCCCTGGGTTGTAAGCCGCAGATAGATACACTTGGGATATGCTTTTATCAGACCAAATATAACTCCACGTCTGACCATGAGCCATTTTAAAAAGTACTGCAGTCCCACGCGTATTTGTTGTTGTAGCGTTTACCAATTGCAGAAAGCAGCAATTCTGTAGTCCACTTCCTGTATTTGGTTCACTTGAAACGGACCGAGACCCGCGTTTGTAGGCAGACCGAGTCCGCTTGCTTGTTCCGGATCAGAGTCCATTTGCACATTCACAACTCCCCCAAACAAAATGGACTTTTAGAGCAAACGGACCCTGATTCGAATCAAAAATTCTTTGTGAATGTGCCCTAAAAGAAAGCCAAAAGAAGTCAAGTTTCTAGACTGATAAGGAAAGTTTTTCATCCTAATGTATGTGTATTGTATAATTCAAGAGAGCTTACTTAAAGGTATAGTCCGACGTTCCCCCCCTGAAAAAAAGTTAGACTTGTGCAAGTGGAAATCCGTCTCAAACTGCGCCTTTGGGCCTCTACTCGCGTGCCGTGGTGCGTTTGAATGCATCTCTCTCTCCCCCTGCCTGTAATTTGCTCTTTAGCTTTGTTTTCTTGTGTTCGGGACGTTTCTGGGTGGAGATTTCTGTTTATATCGGCAGCCAATGACAGAGCTAAGAGTATGACGCTGTGTGGAAATAAGCTCATGATTGGAGCAGATGCCAGCCACTCGAACTCTCGAAGGAAAAAGAAAGAAAAAAAGAAAGGAAACACCGTGGATGCGCCAAAGAAAAGGTAAGAGCTTCAGATAATGCACTTTGGAAAACCAGGGTTAATCATAGTTTGGCTTGTACCCACTTCTGAGCTCTGAAGGAGAAGCTTGAAGCTGAATAGGTTAGCTAGAACGAGGCGGCCATTATCCTGAGAGGGAGGAGCGCTGAGTTTGAATACTGTTTGCAAACAGAAACGTTGGAGGGGCTTCGGACTCTACCTTTAAACAATCAATAAATATTTTTCTTTCTATCTCATGTGAGAAACTACTTCCTGTGCATTTTTGTCTCCTCTGCTTCTTGGATTGCATTGTCTAAAAGACTTATAAAAGAAAGAAGCAACAAAACAAACCCAAAAGAATATAGCATGGTGTTTATTTATTTATTTTACGCGCTCTACATCAAATATGGGGTCAGAAATATGTTTTCAAGTCTGACCGCGAGCCTCTTAGTTATATTGAATTCAGCAATTTTTTTCTGCTGATATTAAACTGTCATGACAGTTTGTCCCATTCCAGCTTTTATACTGTATAACCCTTGGCCCTCCTGGATCCAAGATTCAAGTGCTTCAAGCAAAGAATGTTCAGGTTTTGTGATTTGGCCTTTGAGGCAAGATTAGGACTGGGCCAATGAAACATTAATTGCATAAAATTAATTATTAATTAATTAATTAATTGCATTGCATTTTTTTCATTTCATAAAACACCGTGTGCATTTTCAGAGTTGGAACAATATTAAAAATGGCATCAGGGACTTCCCTGAGAGACACAGTGCAGATGGAAAGTCAATAAGATGGTAAACCACCAGTGAAACCCCCTGAGAGTGAAAAAAAAAAAGAAAAGTCTTTAAAAACTGGCTATCATCCTTCAGTGAGCATCAACAATGAGTCCACACGCATGTTATCTATATGAATTACCACTCAATCTAGAATTAACGGAACCTTTTAAGTTAAACATCTGGGAATAAAGAAAGGTTTTGTTGTGTGAACTGAGACATGTTTGAATTTATTAGTCATTCATAATACACAAGTTCCATTTCATCAAAGTGTTCCCTATCCTCTTTCTTTCCACCCGCCTTGCCTCTGTCTGTGTAGTTTCAAGAATTTTTCAAAAGGATGTTCCCCAAATATCTAGGACATCTTTTTGGGTCACCATGAAAATGATCACCCAAACTTATAAAACATGCAGAGAAGTTACCTCTTTTTTTTTTGCATATATGGAGATCTTAGCCTTCCTACTGACATAAACAACAACAAGATCAACCAGTAACAACAACAGAAATAATGTATGCCCTCATTATAATTCCTATTTAGAGTTCTAATTTATTCGGCCTTAGTGGGGAACAGCAGTTTCAAAGGAAAAACCATGAAGAGTGGCTTGTTGATAAGGCAGGAAAGTTAAGTCAATTTATTCAGTCTTCCCCTCTGTTTTCTCCCTCTCATTTTCTCTCACACATGAAAACACAAATACACCCCTCTGCATGCGCACATCACTCAGTATACCCATTTCAAGCGGTGACAATTTACAATTAATTAGAGAGAATCCATATTTCCTTGCTTGTTTGTGCCTTTGCAAAGGCTCTATGATCTGCAGCTCAAAGTAAAGCAGTGGAGACAGAAGCCTAAAACCTCCCCCGTCAGCTCCATATGCTTGGAAAAGGCTCCACTGCTGAACGATTGACAGCCGAATATGAACTGCCAAATAAAACATCCCAGTCACTCCCACCCATAAATGTACATCCAATACCAGAATAGAGCCGCTCCACTTGTAGTTAAGTCATCACTCATTTCACTTTCATTTTCATTGGTTGTAGTGTCTCTACAGTATGATTAATGACATGTTCTAAACATGCCTCACTGCTTCTGAGGGTTAAAGGTATGTTTGTGCACATGGATTTTCTGTGTGAGCTCTTAATGTGCAAGAGGAGGAGCATTTTTAGTCGACTGCTTCCAACCACTGCTCTCATGTGCTCACCACCACTGTCTGCCAACATACAACACTTTTTCTTTTTCTGATGTAGAAAAAAAAAGAAAGAAAAAAAAAAACAATACTTCCCTACTCGTTTCTGCTTCTCCTTGTAAATGGAACACTTATGTAAGGCACCATTGTGGATTACATAAATATCTCAAAGTTATCAATATTTCATCCTCTGTGCGTTTGATGTGTTTAGTAATTGGATATTTATGTTGTGGGCTTCCTCCCTCAAACCCCCTTTGCGCTTGGATATTTGTGTAAATATATACATATATATATATATATATATATATATATATATATATATATATATATAAACTACTCATTTTCATTCATTTATTTTCTGTACCGCTTGTCTAATTCAGGGTCACAAGGGTTGCTGGAGCCTATCCCACCTGTTATTAAGCAAAAGGCAGAGTACACCCCGGACAGGTCGCCAGTCTGTCACAGGGCCAACACAGAGAGACAGACAACCATGCACACTCACATGCACTCGAATGGGCAACTTTGAGTAACCAATTAACCTAAGATGCATGTCTTTGGACAGTGGGAGGGAGGGAGCCGGAGTACCCAGAGAGAACCAATGCATACACGAGGAGAACATGCAAACTCCCAGGAAGGCTGCTCTGTGAACTATTTGAACCCCCTCCCCAGCAGAGGCTTGAAACCTTCTTACTGTGAGGCTGCAGTGCAAACCACCATGTCACCATGCATATTGTGCATGCTTGCTCAGATATTACCCTCTGATACCTACAGTATGCTGGACTTCCCATCTTGTGTCACATTGCACAGAAACACGGGTTTCTGTCCTTAATAATAGAACCCTGGGTTTAGTGTCTTCATGGTGTCGATCAGGTTGGTAAGATTCCTTCTTTTTAGCCATTTTTTCACTCTGACAGAAATACACTTCATGTAGGGGTTTAACCCTCCATCAAGGTTTCTCCTTTTTCTCCTTTTCCTAATTTGCATTTCTGCTGCCTGAGGCATTTACTAAGCAGTTCATCTCTGGGGGATATCTTTCCTGATGTAATTCTTGATTTTTGTTTTTGTTTTTTTCACCCTGAAATGTGAGGTGCTTTACTGTTGTAATATTTCTGCCTTCCGTCCTCCTTTGTTCAGGTTATTATACCATTGATAAGAAGTGGCAATATATGCCTGTTGATGGCTTGGATTGTACTTTGAGTACTGTACAAGAGCTGCTTTACCGCTCGATAAAACTGACGTCCTTGTCTCCACTACATCCTATTTTGCTCCAAAATAGTAGAGGATCATGATTTGTTTTTGTTTTTGTTTTGTTTTTTAACCCTCTGCAATAAAACCCGCCCTGCATAATGTTAGTGGCTCTGTGAGTCAGGGTTTGAGTCTGGACCAACATGATGATAATTTGATTCGCTCTTGTTTTAATCAGCTCAGAAATCTTTTCTTGATAAAGCCAGTTGTTACTTCACTGGAGACGGAAATGATCATTCATGCTTTTATTTCCTTTATGTCTCTGAGCACTGAACACCTTGTACTTTGGGATATTCCAGGCAGGCTATAGTTTTGGAAAAAGGACAACACTGGAGGATAATGGCTTCCTGTTAGCTTCTCGTTTGATTCTTCTCAAATTTTTGGCAGTTCATGCGTGTCTTTTTCTCTCAACACCTTTCTTGTGACCCTTTTGGGGATTTGCAACAAATTGTTTGATGGTGTGGTCACGTCTTCATATCTTGGAAATTTCAAGAATGCTGAATCGTTCTGAAAGATTTTTGATCATTTTTGACTTGTCCAAGTCTGTTACATTTCTTTTCTGGCCCATTTTGCCAAAGAAAAAGCAGCTGCCTTATAATTGTGCATACCTGATATAGGATGTTGGTCCCCTAAGGCCACTCCCTCCCTTAATACACAATTGCACATCAGGTTGTATGCTTACCTCCAACAGGCAGTCAAGTTTAAGATTAGAGTTGGAAAAATTATATTGAAAAGACAGCATGGTCAAAATACTCACTTCATGTCATAATTGTGCATACAGTGTATGTGTGAGCAGATCAGATGATGCAGAGATGAACTGCTGCCAGGCTGTTGACTAAGACACAGAAGATCTCAAACGCAATGCAAAGCAAAGTGCATTGTGGGTAAACACAACCAAAACATAAGTGCATAGGATGATAGGTTCTCATTTGTGGTTGACTTGTCTGGGCCCTCAAGCTCAACTCTGGTTATGATCATATCCTAGATACCATATCACATTCTGCCGCCATGTTATGCTGATTGTTGCATATCTTGGTGAAGTGAATCACTGAGTGGGTGTTTCATCCTCCTGGCATTCAGCTGATTTTTGCCTCATTTTATACCCGGTATCATTGACTACTTTTGCGATTATCTGGTTGAGGCGGTAAGGCATATACAGAGCATCTCCTTAGAATATGATGCACTTCATGTTATCTTGTCCAGCTGGCTTTGAATTAACCTAAACAGTTGTTGTCCACAGTCCTCCTGAGATCTCCATGAAGGCATTCAGTGCCCCGTTTATGTTGTAGAGGTCCAAATGTTCCACTGTCATTGCATGTGCCAGCTTTCTTGTACTCAGTATGCAAAGATTCATCTGTCTGATGTTACAGTCTCGTGTGACTGTTGTGTTGACCAGTAGTTGGTGCTTGGCTTCCTTGGTGTTACTTCCAGTTCCCATCTGGGATCTATATATAGAGCCATGGACTTATTCATCTTGTCTGCTAAGATGCCTGACAAGAGCCTCCATGTTGTGCAGAGGCAGATCATTGGCTAGCAGTTGATTGCAAGTGCCACCTTCGTTGGATAGTTGAGTGTGTGTTAATGTGTGCACCGTCAACAGTGTATGTAGTATTTGGATTTGCACTAGCATTTACTTCCATCCTTTTGCCTTTGCAGTTTACTTGGGGGGGGGGGGGGGTGCGTGTGCGTGTAAAAGCAGTTCCATTAATGGCAGATGATTCATTCAGCTAAAGAAACACAAAGTCTCTTTGTGTTTACTAATTTCCCTTTGTTTTTCTTTTGGTTGCATTTTGATCTCCTTATCAGCTCAAACAGGGGATGTCTCAGAGGCCACCCTACAGGAAAAAAATCAAACCTGTAAGTGGCCATCTTTTAGTAATGCTAACTGTTACTGATTTATCTGTGCACATTTACTTTCTCTTCACAGCATGACGGTTAAATAGAGAAGGACCAGGAGATACGTCTGTCTTGTTCTGGGGTCTCCCAGCAGCAAAAATAGCTTGTGGTTCTTCTTTGATGAAGACAGAAAACAAGGACGGAAGAAAGGAAGAGGAGGAGAAGTAATCGTGTGGGAGTCCTGGTGGGGACTCGAGTCTAATAAATGTTTCACGTTTCTGAAAATCTGCTTGACAAAAGAACTGCCAGGGAGTAGAAAACATCTAACAAACCATTCAAAGACGGATCTGGGCGATGTTGGACAGTAACTGGCAACTGAATGGAAAATCACTGCATCAAATGGAGGAGGGAGGAGCAGTGTGCAGTATACTTATGGACAGATGGATGCATGTGGACATGAACATACAGAGAAGTGAGGAGCAGCTTGCATCTCCTGATGCAATTCCCAGTTTTGACCAAGCGAGGGAGCTGTTGGGTTTGATTTCAGTGTTCCCAGAGGAGTTGAAGCAGTAGCTTGCCAAGACAAAAAGAAAAGAAAGAAAAATAACAGAGGTAGGAACAGAGAGAAAGAAAGGGGGGGGGGGGTGAGACTGGGATGAGGAGGAAGTGCAAAAAGAGAGAGACTGACTACATTACATCACTGTTCTCGATGAGAATACTCCTTTCCAGCTTACGTCAGTGGGAAAGACTCCAATCACACTTTTGGTACAGAAACACCTTCATTCCATCTATTGCTTCATTACAACCACAAATACACACTCCACCTCTGAAACTCTAAAAGATCTGACACTAGCTTTAGTATGTCAGATCCAAGCATCACTTTCTTTATAATTCATGCTTTGAAGTTCAAAATCCTTATAGATCTTGCACAAAGTATGTTACAGAGCACATTAGGCAGGAATCAGAATGAATTTGAGCTTGGTAAACATGAGAGGGAATGTATCTCTTCCAAGCTATTTTGGTGTTGACAGCTTTACTGCTCATCAGACTAACAGCACCTCTGCCCCACTGCTGATGTGCCTGCTTACCTGCCTGCCTCCTCAGCAGTTCAGCAGAAACTTCTCTCCAAACTACCACAGAGCTAGCGAGAAGGAAAGATGGCGCAGCAGCAGAGTGCAAGAGGGTGAGCTGGTATGTATAGGTGCCATGTATGTTTTGTTTCTTCTTCTTTTTTTAAAGAATCTGTGCCCAGGTCTGCTGGCACATACAGAAATTTGGTTAAGGGGTTTTGAGTTTTTATAGCCTTGGGTGTGAGATCTGAATAGTGTTCCTCAGCCATGTAAAAAAAAAACTTAAAAAAAAACAGCTCAGTGCCTTGAGGTCCCAGATAACCTGTTTGTGTAATTTTGCTGTGGCTGCGGATATTCTAGTCTCATCATCCATCATTAGACTTTCTCTCGCTGGCTGTTTAAATCAGGTTTACCCTGCTGTGAACGCATTCAGTGTTCCAAGTTCTTCGTGGGTGCGTGGGTTTGAGTGAAAGAGCATGCATGTGTGTATGTCCTGCTGTGAGTGCAGATACAGCATTGGACATCACAGTAAGCAGCACCTGAGAGACTGAAAGGGAGGAAGGGGAGAGCATGTGAGTGTACGTATGGGGGGGGGGGGGGGGGGGGGGGGGGGCTTTATGAAAAAGTAGAAAGTGGGCGGGAACGACAGGAAGAAGGAATGAGTGTTCCTTCACATCAGTGGGCATTAAAGCTATGGACAGCAGTGCACATGCTCACTCTATCTTTCTCTCTCTCTCTGTCTCTCTCTCTCTCTCTCTCACACACACACACAGACACAGTTTCAGCCCAGGTGTGGTGGCTAGTGACTGCTTGTGATGAAGCAGCTACTCCCAGGCAGAAATAGGTCAGAAATAGAGCCTCTAGGCCCCTGGAGTTAGGAAGACTGGCCTCTCTGTGTTTGTGTGTCATACAGACATCCATGCACACTCACTACACACACAACCTAGCACCTAGTCTGCTATATATACACATACAAGTGTATGCCAATCAATTGGCTGTCATCCACTTGTGTGATGTCACACTTCAGGTTGATCTGCTGGCTTTTTGTCTTCCTCTCTGTGTTCTGTCAAATAGTTTTCATCCTTATGAAGGTTCTGAACTGAGTGAAATGACCTTGATGGGTCTGAATTGAAGCCATAATAAAAGTTTGGTGAATTCTCAAAATGCAAAGAAAATGGGCTTCAGTCCTTTCTTTTTTTTAACTCCTGCAGAAACGGAGGCATCAGACCATCCTTAAAAAGGAAAGGAGATAATTCTGTCCCTCACAAATGTAACTTTTGAATCAGCGCTTGATTATGTTTGTACAGTTGTAAAAATAGGGGAATATCACGCTTCCGTGTTCCGGTTTCCAGAACTTGAAACATTTAGCTGCTTCCTCTTCCGTGCCAGTTCAATGTCCCTGCTCTGTTCCACTTCGTAAATTAAATAAACGCCAACCCTACTTAAATTTTCATGGATTCCCGACTGAAGTGACACTAAGGAAGAAGTGGATCAAATCGATTCGCCGGAGTGAAGGGCCAAACTTTGTAATCAAACAACGTAGCACGTTTGTTTGTAGCCGGCACTTCAATGATGCAGATTACACAGCTAGCGTTAGCAGGCTAGCATTTGCTGACGTGCCTAACTTTGTGCGTCTTAAAACACACAAGCATCTGAAAATCGGGTCTATACCCTCCCGTTTCCAGTGGAATAACTGGGGACTGCCAAGAAAGGAGATGCTTTCAGATTCTTGTGTGTTTTCAGCCGCACAAAGTTAGGCACATCAGCAAACGCTAGCTGGCTAACGCTAGTCTGCTAACACCATAGTGTAGTCTGCCGGCTACAAACAAACGTGCTACGTTGTGTTATTATAAAGTTCAGCCCTTCACCCCTTCATCACTTCAGTCAGGAATCCATGAAAACTTAAGCAGGGTTGGTGTTTATCCGATTTATAAAGTGGAACAGAGCAGGGACATTGGATTCCGCTATTGTTGAAATGGCCCAGAAGAGGAAATGCCTAGATTCCGGAAAGTTCCGGAAAGCGTGATAATCCCCTATAACTGTAATAATGCAGATAAATGATGAGGATGGGAAAGTAAGGAGTTATGACATAGTGAAACACCATCCACTGTTTTACCTCGTATTTAGAAAATATACACTCACTTGCCATTTAATTGAGTCCACTTTGCGAGAATTGGATTGGATTGCCTTTTGCTTTCAGTACTGCCTTAACTTTTTTGTTGCATAGATTCATCAAGGTGTTAAAAACATTCATTAGAGATTTTGCACCGTATTGTCATTTTAGCATCACACAGTTGCTGCAGATTTGTCATAATGAGAATCTCCCGTTCCAACCCAAAGATGCTCCATTGGATTGAGATCTGGTGACTGAATGCTGCTGGAGTACAGTTAACACATTGACAGTTGGAGATTATTTGGGGCTCTGTGACATGGTGCATTGTCATGCTGGAAGTAGCCATCAGAAGATGCTGCACTGTAGTCATAAAGGGATGGACACGGTCAGCAACAATAACCAACAAGGCCGTGGCATTTTAACCATGCTCAATTGGTACAAAGGGGCCCAAAATGTGACAAGAAAATATCCTCCACACCATTACACCTCCATAACTAGCCTAAATTGTTGATAAAAGCCAGGAAGGATCTACGCTTTTATGTTGTTTACACCAAATTCTGAGCCTACCATCTGAATACTGTACTGTAGCTGAAATAGAGACTAATCAGACCAGACCGCAGACCAGGCAGCGTTCAGCGCCTACTCTGTCGATAATGCAAGAGTAAAAGAAGAAATTCGCTGTTTACATTGTGCTCAGAGCGCCAGAGCTGCAGACAAATCAGGACAAATGCAAAAGGAGTTGGCTATTGATTTAAAAGAAAGAAAGAAAGAAAGAAAGAAAGAAAGAAAGAAAGAAAGAAAGAAAGAAAGAAAGAAAGAAAGAAAGAAAGAAAGAAAGAAAAAGAAAGAGAGCACAATCTCGTCAGTCGCAGCTTCTGTGGTGTCATGAACACGCATGGGCGCGTTTCCAGGAAATGCGATGTAGTACTGTTTAGGTTCTAAAAATATACTAAATGATGTCGTTTGGAGTAAATTGTGGACGCTACCCACTGAAGACACTTAGATTACATTGGACGAGCAGTATGGAGGAATATTGCGAAGTTTTTGTGGACTTTTATGGACCTTTTTGGTTCAGTCGCCGGTGAATCCCATTATATGAATGTCAGCGGATAACGAGAAGCCTCCCGGATTGCCAGCTGCATTTTAGATTTTAAAAAAGTGCTCCACAGTCTTACACAACATGAGGGTGAGTAAAAAATGAAGGCACATCATTCTGTGGGTGTACTGTTCCTTTAACCTAACGTGCATGTCTTTGGACAGTGGGAGGCAGCCGGAGAGAACCCACGCATACACAGGGAGAACATGCAAACTGGAATTTGATTAATAATTTGATTTACTAAATTGATAATTTAGTAAATCTAATTTAGATTTACTTTAAAGAAACATAAGCTGCTGTGATGAAATGTCAGCATAATACTAACTTAAGGCTAATAGATTTATCTGATTGCAAAACTAATACATAACATATCTAGCAACTCAATGTTACTAACAAACACCGGGTTATATTACAGCTGACATCCTGACCAGCAGAAAGAAATCACTAACAGTTTAAAGTCATCAAACAGTGGTGTAAATGCATTTGGTAATAAGCGACCAAACTGACACAAACATGCATCAAAAACTAAATCCTCTCTCCCTTTCTCCAGCTGCTCTATCAAATCTGGAACTGGGATTATGGCCGAGGTATGGGAATGAGGCTTACCTGGGCTCCTCGTCCTCAGTCCCTTAGCAGAAGAGAGGGAGATTAGCCCAGTACATAAACACTTTGGGATTACTCACAAGCAAGGATTAATGGACGCATGCATACAGTATTTGGTGTTTTGTGTTGTGCATTCATGGTGCCAGGGCTTTCCCCCTCCGTGTTCTTGCATCTTAAAGATTACTTTGAGAGATTACCTTCTTGGAGAAGTGGGATACTTTGAGCCTCTCAGACAGGTGAACTGATAAGGGGGAGGATTATTCAGCAAATCTAAGATGACACATAAATCATCCCCATAAAGCTCCTCCATTTCATATTTGAATCATGTTATGTTCTTTATATACTAGGTGTACCCTTATCAGTCAGCTGATTTGCTGGTTGTAAGAATCAATATTGCTTATTTCATAGCTGTTTACTTACAAGTTCTGCCCATTCAGGAAGTTGGGCAGCAACTTGTTGGCCCAGAATCAATATTTTTGTTTCATCCTCACCTGCCAAACAAGGCAGCTGCCATTGCAGAGAAAAGATCTCGCATAAATCATGCAGCTCGCCAAAAAGGAACGGATGAACACTAAAGCCAAGGTTTGCTTTCATTTTCGTTGGAGTCAAATCAGGGAAAGCCAGTGATTCATTGTGCTTCAGCTGAAGTACAGTACAACTTGGAAATGTAATTGGTCTCCTGACAAATGCAACTGCACACACACACAAGCACGTGGTCTCTCTTTTGCTCAGGCTTTTTTGGGGGGTTCTTTTTTTTTTTTTTGTCTTTGTACCCAACAGGAAGCAGAGGCTGTGTATTTTGGTTGTTGTTAATTAGTCTATTACAATGAAAGAGTGCAATAAGAAAACTCTTGTGGATCTCATTATGCCCTCCGTCACATTTTTCTGTACAACAGCACAGCTCCCCCCTTTTTTTGTTTTTACAATATTGCTGTAAGCATTAAACCATGTTTTAACTTTATAGTCTGACATCACACATAACACATTTGCTCCAGGATGTTTGCAATGAGCAATAAAGAAAATTTACAGTCTGGTCGAGTAGGATCACAAAATTATGGATAGATTGTAAATAATTATGAAAAGTGTCCAGAAATGTTTCCAGGTGCTGCAAAATTGTAATTTTTATCTGAACCACTTTCAGCACAGTTATATGACATCATCATTACTGATTATATCCTGATATTGCCTTTTATTGTACAAAGGAAAGAAAGGAAAAGCTTTTCCCACAAGGACCACTGGTTCAGACACAGGGACTTAGGAAAATGGTACACTAAAATTTGATCTCATTTCTGTAAAAAAAAAAAAAAAGACATTTTTCTTTTGTCCCTGGATACAGATCTCTTGACTATCTGTCAAATATTAGGTCAGGCATTTCAGAGGAACCTTCTTGTTGTTCGTTATTCGCTAGCATACTGAGGGAGACATGAAGGAGCATCTTTTCCCCGCTGCAGGTTTCAAAGCTACACTCTGGAAACAAAGCAAATGTTTTCATCTTGATTTTTAAGAGAACCTACTTGCTATATATATCTTGTCACCAGCAGAGGAAAGATGACAGCTCTCTCTTCTACTGCTGCCTTTCTCTCTGATAGAAAAAAGGGGAAAAAAATTAGGCAATCAGTCACTTTCTCTCCTCCCTACAGCATTCACTGTTGTGTATCAGTGGCACCATAGTGTGTCAGTGTGTGTGGCGTACCTGTGCACAAATGAGAATCTGGTTTAGGCGTCTTCGTTGATAACAGCTTCAGGAGCTCAAGGTTACATCACGTGTGGTTCTTTGTGAAATACACAAACACGTATTTGAAATTTAATTTCAATTACAGAAATGTTTGAATAACATATATCTGGCAAACTAAATGAGACTTTTTCTGAGATGCTAGGTGTGAGGATGAAAGTGGTAACTCTGCTGTTCTGCTCAAAAGGGTGGGAAAACACAGATACTCAGAAGAGCAAATAAGGTGAGCAAAAGGGAGAGAAATATATTGTGTGACAGGTGGCACACTTTTCTCCACAGAATTTATCTATGAAACTGATAATAAGGCACATCGGAAATGATGTAAGAATGAACGTAGCAGTATAGTTATATAGTCTTTTTCATAAGAAAAGTCTTCATCTTCAGCTCCAGTGGGTACTTTCTATTAAAATAATTGGTTATGGAGGAAGTGCTGTAAGTCAAATGTTTCCAAGCAGTCTGTGTCAGAACATGCTTCCTGTACTCTGAGAAAACAGGCTAATGATTAACTGTTAATTAATTACTGTTATTCAACTGTAAATGATTAAGTTACAAAGTTATTCATTTCTAATATGTTTGAATTTTTAGCTCTATGTTCCATATTTTAAATGATGTGAATGATGTCAGTTATGTATGGATGCCTCAAAATGCTGCAAGAGGACGACCTGCATGGATGCATGAATGGATGGATGAACAGACAAGTATGGTTTCTTTGGAGGTGTTGCAAGAGAGAGGTTCTTCTGTGTAAAAACAAACAAGGCAAAACTGAACAAACACAAGGCTTCTGGAGCAAAGTCTTTTGGACAGATTAGACCAAAGCGGAGAACAGCATATCAGCACAAACATCTCAAACTGACAGTCCAACCGGCTGTCGATGGGTAATTATTTGGGTTTATTCTGCAGCTACAGGACTAAGATACTTCAAGGCTAAGATGCAAGTATTTCAGAGTATTATGTGAGGCCATCTGTCCAGCAGCTAAACTTTCGCTGAAATTGAAAAGGACCAATGATTTCAGCCAAAGCAGAAAATGTACAACAGATTTGACGATTGTAGCACCTTGATTCTTTCCTTTTTTTTAAAGGTCAAACCTTTACCTATTTGAAATGCTGTCATGGGACCTTCAGAGTGCAGTTAATCAACAGACTGGCGTAAGACGTCAGACTATTTGAAGTCCATGCTAAAACTGCACAGAACTCTGTTCTCCATGAGAAGTTTCGTATTCATTAGATACAGTTATTAATGGGAAATAGATGGAAAATAGCCAGGCAAGTTTATTTCTATAGCACATTTCATCTACAAAACAATTCAAAGTGCTTTATTCTGACTCATACTGTGTTCATTTATTTAATTAGTTAGTTAGTTAGTTAGTTTACTCATCATAAAAGGTTACTAAAGGTTGAGAAACATATGATATGGAAAGATCATCCCTGCAACTATTTTATGCTCATGCTTCCAACAGTTAATTATGATTTCCACATATTGGGTATTAGACATCCTCTACTAATGGAATCAACTTAATTACACTGTTTTATGACTGTTTTTATTTGCCTCTGGGTTCCCTCACAGTTGAATCCTCCCAAACTATTTTGCCATAAGGACTTCTGTAAATTTAAAGATCACAGAACCTGAGAATGTTTTAATGGTTGCAGAAATGAGCATTTCTCCAGGCAACAGCTCAACTTTCTCCCACTCAGAAACTTTCCCAGAGCATTACATGTAACCAAAATACTCCTTCAATGTCGCCCACTCTCTTTGCTTCAATGTGGGGTCCTCCCACCAGAAAAACCTAAGAGAAGATACACATATCCAAACATCCTCTGGATTGGGTGCTGGATCAGATGACAGAAGACATGAAAATAGAAGGATGGAGCCATACACCAAAGAGCTTGATATGTCACGACAACAAAATAAAATCCTGTATGGGAGCTCTTTGGTGTGCAGGCCCTCCCACCAGAGCAAACATTTCATCTCATTTGCACAACTTTTCACAGGCTTTTTATGTGTGTCATACTGCAGCTGACACCTTTAATGTTCCACTTCTGTTACAATATTAATTTCAAAAAGCTACAGCTCACCAACTTTAGACAAACCTGCAAAATTATGTTTGTGAGTTCTTCTCCAAATGTACAAAACTAAAGACCAACAAATACAAAGGTCAAGTAAACATTTAAGCATTAACTCAGCAATAACAGCAAAAATGTATTTTGTTAATGGCCGTGTTTCCCAGTTAAGAACACTCTTGAGACTTAAGAACAACCTTAAGAAGATCTTACCAAAGATGGGTCACTAAGATGGCTGTTTTCCAGATGCCTTCTTAGTGCCGTTCGGTCGTTCTTAAGAACGTTCTGTAAGATACTCTTAATAGGAAGTGATTGAGATCAGGCAAATCAATCCATGACCGGCAAGTCATCCCAGACGTCGGTCACAGCGCTGATATTCCACCTAGTGTTGTCACGGTTCTCGGTACTTCGGTACCAAGTCGGTACCAGCATTGGGCTGCTGTTGTACTGTCAGTACCTGTCTTTTCATGGTACCGGAGGTACCGAGAGTGGTGTTCATCACAACAGTTCAGTGAAGATGTTTACTCAGAGCGTATTGGGGCTGCTGCTCTGCCTCATCATGGTGAAAAAAAGTGACAAGGAGCCATAAATGTTTTGTCCACAATCATTTAGGAGTGGCGGGCCCCCATTCCTAATCGAAGCCACCCACATGCAGCTGCACTCCGGCCACATAGCTATGGAAAATTATGTGCACCTCTAAGAGAAATTTGCAATTCATTTGGCAAAAGGACAATTCAATATTTAAAATGGCAATTCAATGTTAATTTTGCCACATAATTTGAAATTGTATTTGGCAATTGACAATGTAATGTACAAAGTGGCAATGTAATCTTCAATAAAATTTTAATAATTTTAATAGCCAGCAGGAATTAAAATTGAATGATAAAATGTCATATTGCCATGGCATTCTTGCATCTTTATTCAAATGGATATCCATTTGTCAAAATTTACTGTAGCATGTGTGCACTTTTGATGTTAAAATAGCAATTTAATTGTTGAAATGGCAATTTAAGTTTATTTTTTCATGCAATTTGATAATGTATTTGTCAATTGTCAATTCAATGTGCAAAGTTGCAATGCAATCCTCTCATCACTTTGTATTTGTCAATGCAACAGCGCCCCCTCACTGCATTGCATTTTGCCATACGGGTTATCTGCACCAAAATTCCATTTGACATTTCCAACTGTCAGTTCTCTCATCAGAGCGGGTCTTTAACAACGTTACTTCGTTGGCTGCCAGCTATTGGCTCTTGACGGCAATGCCACTTTGTCTTAATAAAAACAAAGTGCCATTTTTAAGCTCAAGGTTTAACCCTTTAATAAAATATCATGCCTTCTTTAGATTAGCGTAACTCTTCAACTGTATGAGCTATCGATGAAATTCCAATGGATTCTGAAAGTTGAGAATCTCAGCTTTGTTCTGGTATACAGTATGGTACTTTACTTATGGTAACTATGTTATTTTATGGTAGGCCCAACGGTATCTGCGCTGTGTTGAGTTTTGCAAAAAAATAGGATCAGAGGGAGAGACGGAGGATGACTGCACTAGCAGTAAGTGTTTAGCAGTATTTTGGTGGCGTTCTAGGCAGTCTTATAAGTATGTTATTTTTATTTGAATTGTTATAATTGGAAGTATTACGAATATTTTGTTTTTTGTTTTGTTTTTAGGTTGGTAGTTTCCCCTTCTTTACAACATAGAAGCTTTTCTATGTTTACAGTACCAGTGTTAAGTGTTGAAGAAATAATAACAACATCCGGGCTTTCCTGGTGTCCAACCTCCTCTCACCTTGGACACGCAAGCACCTGGAGATACAGTATATTTAATCAACTCTCCCACCTTCTGACTAATCAGTAGGCATAATGATACTTTACCATTTTGTTTGTCAGCTTGCTCTTGTGGTGCCCATAGCAGTTGTATCGAGCAGTTAAAACCAGAATAATGTAATATGATTTTACATATAATAACAGCAACAAAGATGATGATAATGATTATCAATTTTAATAATAACAACCGTAGTTATAATCTTACTTCAGGTAATCAGAAAGTGAAAAAAAGATATATTATAAAAAGATCCTTTGTGTAGGCTATGTACATCAGATATCAGTGTAAGTTGCAGAATGGGGATGTGATGATGATAATAACGTTGATGATGACAATATTACTATTTTTTGTTGCTTATTATAATTCCAGCTGTATTGCATGCTTTCCAAACCTCAGTATTAAATGTAAATAATCTCATATCAGGTTACATAAAGTTGAGATGATAAGACTAGGTGGACTTTGTCCTTGACTATCAGCTTATTCACCACCAGATCAGATTGTAAATGGAAATCAGTCACCTATGTAATCTGATCTGATTATTATGTTTAAAAACATACTGTATTATGAGCTTCAATTAATAAATAATCACCCCCCAAAAATTTGATTGCGTGCTCACATGTGATTGCACTGCCCCTCTCAGCCCCTACCCACCTAAAACCCTGTGTACATCCCTGGTTCAGGTAATGGCAGATAAATGAAAAGGAATAAAATGCTCAGCTCCATTTAGTTTTTACAGCATACCTGAAGCGCACTTGACATAGCTGTTAACTCTGCAGTTGCAAGGCTACAGGACTGGAGCACTATAGGAAATTCTGAAGGCTAGGCTGTCCCATTTCACAAAGGTTCGGCTGCTTCGGCAGACTACATAGGCCACTCCATAGTCTACGTAGTCCGTGCACTTGGTAGCATGCAGACAACGACATGGAGTATAGCAATTGTTTTTGTTTTATTTTGTTTTAAATAAATATATCTTGCTCTCAGGAATGCCTCTATTGTTTGATCCTTTGCACCCCTGGTCAATAAAGATAAGACATACAAAATTGGTTTTTAAGTTAGGTTTGTTTGCCCAAGGACTAGTTATTTGAAGACAAGCATTTGTGATTGGCCTAAATTTGACCATTTTCTGCAGCACAAGGGTAGCACTCATGAAGGGATCATATCCAGTATGCCATAATTACTAATGCAGCAAATCCCTTATCATAATTGCATTACAATTCATAATTTGTAAAATGTAATTACAGAAAAAAATGACATTTTTTATTTTAACAGGAAAAAATGTACTGGTGCATTTTAAAACAATAATAATGAAGGTGTAACTTAAGATTGAGTATGGAACATTTTTATTAAAAGCTATGTTTTTAAAAAAAATATATATATATAACACCTCCACAGGTTGTTTGGAGGGTTGCAGAATGAAAGTATATTTCTTTTAAAAAATATATATTTAGCCTGAAAATAAATATAAAATATTTTTTTATGGGTTTGACAATGGCATTATGTTTACATCTACAAGCCAAACCATTGCAGGTTGCCAAATACAATCTGTGTGGCAACAGTATGTTTGGCACAGTAAGGCTGGCACAGGGGGAAACAAGTCAGCTCCTTCAGAGCCCCAGAGATATTGTTATCCGTCTCTGAAAAGGAGTGACCTGATAAGAGCAAAAACTGGAGTAAATTTGGGTAAATGGACTCACATAAACGTTTTCCATGGCATCAAAACACGGAAATGACGACTTTCATCCTGGGTCAGTTTGCAAACTTGTCTTCTAACATAAATAACTTTAGCTGTCAGTTATAAACTCCTCTGCAATACTTGTTGGACATGGTGCAGGCTGTTGGTCACTTGTCGTACCAGCAGCGAGCCTGGCAACCAAACAGCTGGAGTTGTTTTTCTTCCGTTGCAACTACAACCTAGACACACGTGAAGTCACTGTTCTGTCCGTGTTCCATATTCAATCTTTAATCCTAAAAAGGCAATCATGAGGAAGGAACATAGGAATTGTTTGATGTCCTCAAGATAAATTTCTCTCAGTCTTAGTTTCCAAACATTGCACAAAAGTGTATCCATTATATTTATTATCTTTTCATGTTACATTAAAAAAAAAAAAATTAAAATCTTGGTGTTTGATATGTGTTGGGTGCTTTTAGGTCATAATAAAAGTTTGTCATGAATAAATGTTTTAAATTAAATGTTTCTCCAACTTTAATCCCACAGTCAGCTTGATACACATGGTCATTGATGTTGCAGATCTTTTCATACCTTGTTCTAATTAACTATCTAATTAAATATTTCCCTGCCTCTTAATTATGTCAAACTGCAGACTAAAAATATAGTCTTTATTCATGTTTCTGCTCCCATAAATTGTAGGTTATCTCAAATGAGTAGGGATTGTTATATAAATTATTCTGTTTAGCATATTTCTCAGTATATCACCATGTATATAACAGCTTTGCTTTTTGCTTTGAAATTGTGACTTTAATACTGTTTTTCCATTGTCAGTTTGAAACCACTTACGTAGTTTTGGACTTCACAGCAGTTGTACAACATGATCAAGAGTAACTCTGTTAGACATTTTATGCAATGATTTAGCAATTTTGACATTGTAGAAATGTTAGTATCTGCAGTATGTTGCACCTTCAAATATGGTGGTAAACTGTAATAGCCCTTTCATCCTAAAACACTTCTAAAGCTGTAGGATATGGTTCAAGTCAAAATAAGGAACTGTTTAAAACAATTTGTTTGCATTTGATTGGCTCAAGGCTATTCGTATGTTTGACAAAAAAATTAATTTAGGTGCTTAGCTTAGAAAATATATTTATATCCAAATATAGATCAGACAGTTTTAGGTCACTGGAATGTTGCCATTCGATTAATAAGCATATATTGTAAAATATATATGTGCTGTTCCATTTACATCATGTCATGCACCATTGTGTCTGTTTTATTTATCTGTTTTATTTTCCTTCTCTGTAACACTGATTCTTTCAAATTAACCAAACCCTTCTTACAAGAAAGATCTAACCATGTTTCCTAGTTTGTTGAGAAATGGGCTGTGCTTGATATGGAAATTTGTGTAAGTTTTGTGGTACACAGTGCATTCACCTTCATAAAAAGTGATGCAATTTAATGCAAAAGCACTTCTCATTAACATTCATTATTTAGATTTTTTGTTTAAAGCTATGGTCTACTGTTTGCAAGTTTGATCATTACAAATAACCTCATTTAGCTGGTAGTTATGGTCCTATAGTACAATCTACATAATGTGAAGAGAAAAAAAAAATCCATCCACTCTAGTGGCTGCTGGCCTGCAAAGATGTTAACCAATACGAGTCTAGCCGCATGGCTTTCATTGGTCAATGTAGGTGTTTGTCTTGTTTCTCTGCTCAATCCAATCCCCTGCTCAAACTGACACCACTTCCCCGACAGCTGACTCCCCTTGTTCTGCCTCATCCCTGCCTTCTTCCGCATTTAAATATTTTATTCTTATATTTACTTAATTATTCATTTTTCTCTTGCATTCAAATTTTTCTGCAATAAGTAAGTAGCTGAATAGCAGCTTAACAACAAGAGGAGAATGGAACAGAAAGGCAGCAGCAGTAGCAAATGGCCTCTGCTGCCTCACTGGCAGAAGTTGGGAGAGAACAAAAAAGGCAGGCAGATTGTGAGCAACAGGACAGACGGACGGCTGCAGGTGTTACGTTCACCACTGGTGGGTAAAGTCTGCTGAAGAAAGGCAAAGACAAAGAGGAAAACGTGACCAATGCAGGACGGAAGGCCGGGGAATTATCGGGTGATGCGGAGAAAGCTCCAGGAGGGAAATATCTGAGGAAGCCGAGACCAGGACAGACTGAAAGCGGAGTATAAACATCGGGTCACCGGCTGGAGGAAGCTGCAGAAGGATTTGGGAGTAAAACTAATGCTGATACAGCAGACTTTTTCTTGAACAGGTAAGCATTTTGTTTTTTACTTTTATGTGTGAGTTGTACATAAATTTATAGGTCTATGATGATGCTGCTGATGACTGGAAACGCTGCTGGTGGTTTTCTCTGTGTGGACAAACGGCGTCGGAACGTCAGCTGTTTATTTTCAGTACTGTAAGCTAGCGTCGTTGTCATCAGTGTCCTGAATGCGTTCAATGAACACATGAAGTCGGTGGAATGTCACAGTCTCTTACTGATGCAAAAACTCCAGCTAAAACACACATAATCGTAAGTTTTTCACAAGAGCGGACTACTTACTGTCTCTTATGATGCTTCCAGCTGTGAACACAGAACCTGCAGCTCGGTCGGTCTGCGCCTGCTAATCAGACCTGATCAGAGGAGGGAAGTCAGATGATTGTTTAAAGTTATCTTACATGATACAGTTTTATTTCAGATGGACTGATGGAGCCCAGTAAGCCTGCAGGCTTCTTTCACAGCGATGTGCTGTCACAGACATGATCTAGCATCTCCAGCCCAGCATCACAACCCACACACGAGCTCCGGAGGCTGTGGGTTGAACAATCATTGCCTGCAACAAATAAACATGCCCGCATCACACCTGAGCATGCAGAGATGCTTCTCTTTATTTAAAACAAATAAACAAAAAAGAAAGAAAGAAAGAAAGAAAGAAAGAAAGAAACGCCTTCCACTTATCCCCATTAATCAGGTACTCTGATAGATACTTGG
The DNA here is from genome assembly GCA_023101725.1 of Atherinomorus stipes. Lineage (NCBI taxonomy): Eukaryota > Metazoa > Chordata > Actinopteri > Atheriniformes > Atherinidae > Atherinomorus > Atherinomorus stipes. The sequence continues at coordinate 539,971 of JALJCO010004422.1, forward strand.
TATCAGCAAGTACTCAAATGCAAGTACTCGTACTTGTACTTGGTCAGCAAAAAAGTGGTACCAGGGCATCCCTAATTCTGATGCACCTATTTCTCACTTTCTCACAAAGAGAAGAGTTACTGTACTGTGCATGTCCACTTGAATTTAAATCAAGTTTCAGTCAAGATGATTGTTGAAAATTGACAAAAAAAAAAAGTAATTTATCAGGTAAAAATTAAAGATAAAGATTAATCGGTATAGCAACAGGTCTTAGCTATTCATAGCAATGGGTATGAATTTAAATGTAAGAACCAATTTCAGTGTTTTGTTGTTTTTAAATAGATTTTTTTTATACAATTTCAGTTGACCCAGTTTTACTATTTTTTTGTATTGGCTTTAAAATAAAATTCCTCCCAAAATTCCATTTAATTTCTTAAACAGGGAAAATAACTATTTAAAAAAAGAAAATAACAAAGGAGTAAACCCTTTTGCAAGCCACTGTGTAACCATCTATCTTGCCAAAATTTTAAGAGCTGAACAGAGCAAAGTAAAAACAGCTGAGCATGTTTCTAGATTTGCAGCTCAATATCAAAGGAAACTCAATATGGAAGACGAGAGGCATGCAGCGTAGCAGTCAGTATTGGCTGAATAAATTTGCAGCCGTATGTGGTCTGCCTGTAGACAGAACATCTTTCTCTGTTATGGCATTTTGGACAGCAGAAACTGGAGCAGCCTTCTAACATGAAGTATTTTTTCCGTAAGCCACCATTATAAAATTTGTTAACATTGCTACCACAAATAGGTTTGTATGTTACTCCTTGTTTTATGCATTTCGGGTTTCATGTTGTTTTTGTTTTGTTTTGTTTTGTTTTGTTTAAAAAAATTTGGCTCCTGTGTATGTTGCAATCAGCATTTAATCCACATGTCATGATCATGCTTGCTGTGACGTCAGTGTGCTCTGAGTTTAGGTGGGGCTGGGCAGATTTCAGGAGATCCTGGGCAGAGTCTGGCCTGTGGATCATTCTCACCGTCTCTCAATCAGACTTTGTCAAGGCTGCGTTCTTAAGGACCTGCAGGAGCAGCCCGTCTTTGGCAGATTGTCTTTCTTCTTGCAGTGGTAATCCAGCCTGTTCCTGTGCCTCACTGGTGCTTACTAATTCCTTGAATTTTTTGCGTCCTTGTGTCTCCAGAATTCATCTCTGTCGTTCCCCATATCCTCGCTTCAGCCATCCTCCCTTCACACCTACCTTCCAGAACCACCTGCCTGCTCGCTCCACCACAAGATCCGGGCCACCATCCACAAAGCCAGCAACTTCCACCTTCCACCTGGCCTCTGCAAGACCAAATCTACTTTTGGACTATTTGGATTATCTCATTAGATCACCCTGATCATCTCCTTCTCCTTCCAGAGCTTCTCTGATCTCTTCACACATACAGTATTCCAAATCTACTTCTTGTCAATAAACCTTGTCATTTCTCAATCCCGGTTCTTCTAGCATTTGCATTTGAGTTTACCTGACGGCTGGGCTTAGCCATGACACCATGCATTATGGGGTCAGTTGCGAGGTGTGACTGAAAACTAGAAGTGAGAGAGCATAATGCAATTTGAGCCCTGAAGTTGGATTGAGCTCTTAAGGTAAAAAAAATATAGATGAACGGATAGCAATACCAGTATTAGGTATATGCATATACTTGTACTCGGTGTTCATAAAACTGCTGATTCATCCTTTATTTACAAACTTTTTACTGCGGCAGCTTTGATGATGTCACTATTATGCGATACCATAACAAGTAAACGTCTGTAAATAAGGACAAGTTACCACGAAAAAGCTGCTTCAAGCTCATGGGGGGGTCCGACCAATGTTTTGTAACAAAACATTGGTGAAATAAAGGAGTTTTGTGGCAGATAATGCCTTATTTAGAGGCTAGATGCGGTTGCCCCATCACTGCCATTATATGGCGCATACATTGATCTTGAGTGGATCTAAATATCTCCCGAAGAAATTCAAGTTGCACCAAAACTGTCTGGGTGAGTAAATGAACATATTTCATGCAAGAAAATAGGTCCAGATTGAAAAAAAAACTAAGTTCCCCTCTAAAGTCATGCACACTACAGTATGTAGCCCAGTACAATTATTTTTTTCCTTTTGTTTGCTTGTTTGTTTGTATAAGATATTTTCATTTTTATTACAATTATTTACAGTATTTTGTTTGTTAATCTACTGTATTTAGTTTTTTCCTTTACTACAGTATTTGGTTTGTTTACATTTTATTCTGGGAACATTCGTATTGGGGGTTTATTGATGTGGTTGTTGTTTACATTGTTTTGTTTTGTTCTGAGATTGTGGAAAAAAGTTGAAAACAGAGGATATAACCACAGGATTATTGTATCCCCATTGTGTTTTGTTGCTGTATTATGCCTTCTGTTTTCTCAATAAAAAGAAAGGGGGGGGGGGGGGGGGGTTGATAAACAATGAGCATTTTCAACAGTTCTTTAATTCATAAAAAAAACTCTTCTTCTTCCATCCCATAACCCCAGAGGGTCGTTGGGGCACCACGGATGATCTGTTGACCCATTCTCTCCATCCTTCTCTGTCCTCAGCAGCTCTCATTGCCTCCCCGAGTTAATTTAAAGTTGATTTTTGAACATATCTGTATCCACCATACCTTTCCAAATTTCTATACTTTAACCATTTGCATGTCTCCCAGTACTTACTTTAGCCATTTTTATTTTATTGAGTTTTATTGAGTTTAGAAAAACATGGTTATGTTTAGAAAAATGTCATGGCATGAGTACCTAAACTCATAGTTTCCCATTGTTGAGATTATTAAAATGAAGTTCATGTAAAATCTCAAACATTTGGGAGTCCTGATAATTCTTAAAAGCACTATACCTGATTCTGCATGTTTTCATGAGTGAGAAGAACCATTTAGTTTGAACCTTAAGTCCCACCCTAACTGTTTGTTCCAGTGAGAAACACTCCTACTCTCCCTTACTCTCCTCCCACCTGATAAAGTAATATTACAGCATAAAGTAATCCGGACATCTCAGTAGATGTGTGCGTAAATGGATGCATAGCTAAATAATATTTTCTGTCACTTAAATGTCCAATGCAGATGATAGCATAACAAGCCATTTATTTCATAAACTGTTGGCTTACTTTAACTTACAGTTATGTACACAGATGCATAATTATGTGTTATGATGTTATAGGCTACATTATGACATGACAAAGTATGTACTGTTATCAGCCACTGTGATTGAGAGTGATGTTGGGATGTAAAGCGGTTTGTGTTTGTTTTTTTATATATAGTTTGACTGTATCTAAATGCTAACATTAGTTCAGACTTGATGACGTCACAGTGTAAATCTCATTATGTATTGTTTATAGTATAGGGACACAGAGGTGGACGCAGTCAAACCAGCAGAGGTAGTGCCAGTAGCCGAGGACTTATACAATGTTACTAAAAAGAAAGTGATTGAAAGGATACCTGTCTCGGAGGACGAGAGGCAGTTCCCAGTCCACATTGAGTCAGAGGCAGTCCCACAATTCTCTACTTCGATGTACAGAGATATACACAATCTTTGTTTCTTTTTTGGTCACTCTTGTGCTTCAAATCTCCTTTCTCTTCCTCAATTTTTTATCCCTTAGTCTGTTTTGCTGTGTATGCGGTGTCCTTACTGGCCACCATACTTTTCTGCTTACAAGATCTGCCATGCACACACTAGGGGAGACTGCGTTGTCACTACAGCAACTTCCCCATTCAGTTATTGGCAGACATAAACCGTCACAGCAAAGTAATCAGCCTAAAGTAAAAAGGGCTAGATTCATACATATGCGCATTCAATTTTTAAAAAAAAATCAAATTACCTCTTTCACCACATAATATACTGTGTAAAAACATTTTTCTTAGAGAGATTAAAATAAAACAGGTAGTGCCTTTCATAGAAATTTGCCTGGAGTTTATAACCTGATTTACATCATCTGGGTGCGTTCAACAAGTACACGCGGGGGCGTTCCCTTTCCTCACGCACTCCATCTGAGTAAGGCGACAGTTATAGGTGATTTCGTCTGGTTAGAGAATAATAGGAGCCAATCACTAATCGCGGGTGGGACTTTTGAAGGATGGGCGGCGTTTTGGCCGGATGTGATGTTTTCTTTGCACATTCGACAAAAGTCGTTCACAGACTGTACACCGCTCGTACTAGCTGTCGCCGCCGCCGCCATGTTGTTTGACTGAAGCTTTTTGAGCTTGATAACATGTTTTGATAACTCGATCCTCTATGCGTGGTGGCTCTGGTGTCGCTCTGAGTTGCGTCACGGGTTGCGTCATTCGGTTCAACGTGAGTGGCTGAAGTAGCGTGTCAGTCAAGATGACGGACAGATCTTCTATCCAATCACATGCAAGAGTTTTAGAAAAAAAAGACTAATTTGAAATGACATCGGGTTAACTCCCTCCCCAGATGGTATTGCAAATACCAGGTGGCGGGAGTCAGGTTAGGAGTTTATATTTCATATGAAAATCCATTAAAAAATGTCAAGATTTTCTGGTTTGTTGTTTTTTTTAACTCCTCTGCTCGATGTTTATTTTTTCATATTGGTGTTTTAGCAAATTGCCTTGTGGTTTGGTGTTCAAACTGCTCTAAGAATTGTCTCTCATGGCAGTAAGTGTGGGGGGATGATTAACAGTACTTTATACACTTTCATTATTTCAATTACACATGTTACATTGATTAATTACACTACTCAAATTATGATCATTCATTCCAGTCCTTATGGGGGCATTAATCTGGCGAGACTTTCCATCAACATTTGTTACACTGTGTGTTCTCTCTGCCTCAAAAATAGTCGGAAAACTACCCTCTATCAGTGTGATCAGTGAGACATAAACTGAAAAAGCTGTATTATTCAAAGCCCCAAAGGTTTTCTTCATCCATTAACTCAAACAAGTATGGGACAGGTAAATGCTGAATGCTACCAACCTAAAGTTTTTTCTTCTGAACTCTATCTTATTTCCTCTTGCATATTTAACTTAACTGTAACAGACGTGTGCACAAGCAAATATAAAACAATTTGTGACTGAATATTTGTTTGGTTCACCTTTGAAGACCTTGGACATTTGGAAAATTAAAACAATAATGTGATGTGATTTGTTATATACGGAAGAGGATTAGGGCCACTAGAAAAAAAAAAAAAAAGAATTCTGAGAAAAAAGTCAGAATTCTGACTTTAATCTCAGAATTCTGAGAAAAAAGTCAGAATTCTGACTTTTTTCCAGAACAAAAAAAAAAAAAAAAATTCCAGGATTTTTTTTTTCAATTTCCAAAAAAGTCAGAATTCTGACTTTTTTCTCAGAATTCTGACTTTAATCTCAGAATTCTGAGAAAAAGTCAGAATTCTGACTTTGATCTCAGAATTCTGACTTTTTTCCAGAAGAGTAAAAAAAAAAAAAAAAAATTTCAGGATTTTTTTTTTTTTTTTTCAATTTCCGAAAAAGTCAGAATTCTTACTTTAATCTCAGAATTCTGAGAAAAAAGTCAGAATTCTGACTTTTTTTCTCAGAATTCTGAGATTAAAGTCAGAATTCTGACTTTTTTCTCTGAATTCTTTTTTTTTTTTTTTCTAGTGGCCCTAATCCTCTTCCGTAGTTATAAATGTGGTGTTCAATGATTACATCTTTTTTCAACTCAGTGCCTTTGCGAATGAAAAGAAAAGCTGTGTATAGAGATTTATAGAATTTCCCTCAATGTATCAACACGATATGTTCAGTGTTGGTCAGCCTTTCTTTTTTCTTTACTTTTCCTCTCAGTCTGTATTATGTCAGATTTAAGGCAGAGACACAGGGCCGATTTTCGGCCGTCTGGTGTCATCGTCTTCTGAAGTCGAGGTCGTGAGTCAGTTTGGTGTGTTCTTGGTCATCGTCGGTCTGCAGCCGTCGCCATTACCGTCAGCATTCCTTTCATCCGATTGAACATGTGTAATCAGTGTTGGCCAGTCGCTCAGTCTGTGATGGGCTGACCAATCACATTAGAGGAGGCTTGACCTTGCCGACGAATCAGCAAACTAGAAGTCCTGAAGTGAAGGTAAACAAACCAGATGAAAAGCGGACATGATGCAAAGTCTCACACATCATTTGACAGCAGCAGCTTTACGTGTTTTCGTCTTGAGAAATGGTCATTTGCCACAATATAGATTCGCGTCGCCTGCTGTTGTGGTGACGTTATATTGTGAACATCCGCAGAAGGTACACCCAGGTCTGGAGTCGGTGCGATGTGTTCTTGGGCACTTTTCTCACCGTGTCGGTGAGACTGAAGCCGATTGTCACCCCGACCCCATTTTCTGGCAATGATCGCGATGGTCGGCAGTCTGTCCGGTGTGTCTCTGCCCTTAGAGAAAAACAAGTCCATGGATGGAAGGATGAAACCAGTGGCAGAACTGCTTTCCCTGGTAACTGGGAGCAGGTTGGTCTGACATTCCCACAGCTTTTGGACACCACTGGCTACCTGGGGTGGCAGCTCAACCAGGCCAGTTGAGCTGCAAAAGCTAAAGCTCCTCAACACAGCTGGCATAGGTTCAAATCCTGGACTGCAGCCCTTTGCTGCATGTCATTACCCTCTCTCTGACCCTTTCCTGTCAAAATCCTATCAAGCTACTGTCAATTAAGACCACTAGAGATCAAAAAGCATAAAAGAATTAAATATAATATAATAAAAACACTAGCTGAACTTGGCCTCACATAAACATAAACAAAATAAACAGTTAATTTGAACTGAAGTAGATAAAAATCAATTGGATCAAAGTGAAATTGATTCAGCTGGATTCTTACTGGACCCTTGTATTAGATTGTATTTATTTAGTCTCTGGTTAGATACATTCTGTGAATTGGCCCTGTATGAATATACTTAGTTTAATTAAATTAAATACTTTAGGCTACAGTCAGCAGAGGAACTATTGTTTTTTCTACAATGCATGTCTCAACAATGTAATGCAACATCAAAACTTTGTATTACTATCCGTGAGATGTCCACAGGACAGTCACAGAACTGTGAGTAGATATAGGGGGATTGCTCTGTAAAGGAATTGGGCTTTGTGGATTGGACAGAATTAGAAAACCCAAGATGGACTTGATATTATTTTTTTATATATGAAATCTTCATCCACTGTTTAAATCCTCATCAGTTTCCTTTGGCCGACAGTGCTGTGATGAGTTATTCTCCATCTGCTGGGTGGTGGAGTGGAGCGGGGAGCAGGAGGCAAGCAGTTGGGATCCTCACAAAGTGAAGAAATCCTTTAGATGCATGCTTACTTCATACTGGTGGTGTGATAACTGCCAAGATTCATCATTTACATTGCCGTAAAAGAATCAGTCACATGGAAATCTCTTTCTGTTGTTTATTATCTAAACTTAGTTGTGAATATTTCATTGTGATGTAACATTTTCTTAAAGGGAGTCAAGATTTCTTTTGATGAACCCCAAAATAAAATTCAACATATTTACGATGAAACTTAATGCAACCATTTATTTTGATCATATTGATCTTTGTGATTTGACTTTCTTCTTCAGAGACTGTCAGCTATATGTTTGCTACATTATGCGAACATATAGCTGACAACACGTCCCCAACAGTGCTGGATCAAAGCCACTGCTGGCTGTTCAAACCAAAATCATAATTATGAGGAGTCAGGTACACGGTGATTAGGTATCATAGGCCTACTTCAATAACTGCTTAATTTCACCATTTGGAGAGTGTATATTAAATAGATAAACCTTCCACCCTTACCAGCTGTAGGTTTCTGAAGAGCTGAATTGAAGCTTGGTGGCCAGTTCCTACCATCGCCATCTTGGGAGCATCGCAGATCTCTTCACTATTGGAAAATACAAAAATGGGCTGAGAGGTGGTGCTGTGAGCCAGGTGGTGAATGACTGACATCCAACAAACTCTGAATTGCTTGTAGCTAAGAGCTAACCAAGCGAACCCAGAGCTAATGGGAACATAGAAGAGCTTGCAAAGGCTCAGGCATGCTGTTGGCTGGCTCAAAACCAACATTGTGCTACTCTGCTACAGGCTGAGGTCTTCCTGGGAGCAAGCAGAGAGCTAATCACAAGCCACCAGGGATAAAGCCGGCAGGCAGTCTGCCACCTGTTGATCAAAAGGTCACGCCCCTAATTTCAAGATTAAATAACATCTAAATGTATAAGTGAAAAAAATCACCCCCCTCACACTGAACATGAAAGTAAATTTGACCTATTTAACCTAAAATACTTTTTTTTTTTAACCTGGCTGTAAACATGATTATTTATGCTGTGAAGTTGGGTTTTTTAATAAGTGGTAACCTCTGGCGGAGAAAACTGATGCAAACCTGTAGCTGACAAAAATTGCAGTTCACCCCTCATCCGCTAGGGGCTGGCTGCAAAAGGAAGGTATGCTGCGTTCCATTTCAACTCGGAAGTCGGAAATTCCCAGTTCCGAGTAGGAAGTTTCAACTGGGACGGCCCCCTGAAGTCGGATTTCCTACTCGGAAAGTCGGACAACTCTTGCAGCTCCGAGTTCAGATTTAAAGATGATGAAGTGTTAGCAGTTTTAGAAGCTCCTGTAATGTTACATTTATTTACACTTCTCACTTATATTTTGTTGCATAAAGCAGTCGTACATGTAGTATTGCGTTATATAGATGTAGGGGGAAGCTGCTGTGGTATAATTCACATTTTTCATGTGGTATATGTGAACTACAACGCCAGCTGGGCCAACAATGGCTAATAACAATAGCCTCAGCAAACACGTTGTTTTGCTAGGCTCCTAACTGGTTTTCCGACCAGTGAGCTGGAACGCAAGTTGGTCAGGTGTGACGTCACCCCCCAGTTCCCACTTCCCAGTTCTGAGGAAAATGGAACGCAGCATTAATTCGCTATTTACAGTTTAAGCTTTTAACAGCTTGTAAGCTTTTATTTCTGCTCCTGTGAAGTCCGACTGTCGTTTGACAAAGTACTGTATTGTTGTAACTGTCTTGGTAAGCTAATAGGGCAGCAACATGTCTGTATCACACCTGAGCACACAGAGATGCTTCTTGTTTATTAAAAAAAAAAAAAAAGCCTCTCACTTTTTCCAATGAATTACTCAGTACTCTGTATCTGAAAGTACTCAAATGTCAGTACTTACTTGTGCTTGGTCAGCAAAAGGTGTTATTGGGACATCCCTATTTCAGTGTTTAAAATCAGTGTTCCATTTGATTTTGATTTATTTACAGTGAAGAGAATCAATGATTAGAAGATGAAACAAAAGCATCTTGATCCCAAACAAAGAGGACTGTCACTGCTTTTCTCCATCAAAGCAACTAGTCTGATCATTAGACTGTCAGATACATTTTCCAAATGATAAAGTCAAGCCAAAAGCTCAGAATGGAGCTCTGTATGTTCAAATAAACATGGTGATTACAAACATATTGCATTATTCTGTATCTACGTTCTTTGTCATTTTCCCACACAAGGACTGGGTGGTTGTTTTAGCTTTAATTACTCTTTGAGCACAAAATTAACAGATGCTAATCAGATACATACTGTAAATTTCAAATTCTAACCTGAAATCCTCTTTTCTTTTCTTTTTTTCTTTTCTGTTTTTTCTGGAAAAAAGAACATTACCCTTCAAAAGATTAGAGGTTGTAAAGAAAAACATGCAGATAACTGACTGATTTCGACATGCTGCATCCAGCTCCTTTTTAATGTAAAAGACTGATATGAATATACATTAAAGTCATGTAAACTGTGGACGTATCACTAAATATATTGTGGCCTAAAAAAAATATCAATCTAGTTGTCTGTTAACGTGGACTCATGTCCTCTCTCTCTTCAGTAGTTTCTGATGACTAAGACTGAGAGAGACTGTTCACTAGAGACCCTGCTCGCACCCCTCCACCACCACCACAGCCACCTGCTTGTCATGAACGAAGTCTTTGTGATTGACACAACTATCTCATCTGGCTTCCCCTCACGTCCAGTAAACACACTGGCAAAGAAGCGACGACCGAGACTGTTACATGGAAGCAGATGATGAACTTGACTGTAAAACATTCTCAAAGGTGGCTTTTTAATTTCTGCTGGAAATCAGCACAGTAAAATTTGTTCTTGGTGGCAAATTATGGCTCCTGTCGCTGACTCATAGCTCTCCTTCAAAAAGTGTGAAACACCAGAATGTGATTTACTTGTCCTTCATCTTATTTATGACTTTATTTTCTTAGTTTTTCTTTTTCTTCTTTTCTGTCTTCCTTTTTCTCTGTGCTTCAAAAACAAAATGTTTTGTGAATAAAGAACTGCAATAATGTCACAAAGCTAAATGGAAGAGCAGGCATCAGTGGTGTATACTTTTCAGAAACCTCTTTAAAAGAAAGAAAGAAAGAAAAGAAGGAAAGAAAAAGTGTCTGTCCAATTGTGATAAGGTGCATGAGCAAAATTGGGTACATTTAAACAAAATTTTTAAAAAGTGCCAGAAGGTTTTTGCCAGTTGTATCATTTATTTATAAATATTAGGGTTTATACGTATGTGTAAAACAGAAAGATAAACCTCAATTTTCAAAAGATTATTCACTAATTAATGACAATATATATTAATCTGCAACTTAATTTATGTTAATAGTCTGAGAACTTTAATACTGAATTGCTAAATTGGATTGTTTAACATGCTTGTTTGTTTTTTTTTTTAATTGATTTTTAGGTTTAGGATTTTGCCCCAGCATTCCATGTGTGCAGCCATCGCTAAGCTGGCTCTCAGTTTGTTGTGGAATTGATTTTAGATTTCTGTTGTTGGTTTTTAATGCCGTTAATGGTGGCGCCCTCCTACTTGTTGGAGATTTTATTAATCCGTGATCATGGCAGGGTCCTGCATTCTTCAGGACAACTTCTGTTAGAAGTCCCAAGGTCAAAATACAAGCAGTTGATCGTTCTTTTGCTGTTGCTACTCCCAGACTGTGAAACAAACTGTCCCCTGACATTTGCATCTCACTGAATCTCAGCCAGTGTTTTTTATGTATTGTTTTATTTATTTTATGTTTCTGTGCTCTTGCAGACTTTTATTGTAAAGCACTTTAAGTACCATTTGGTTATTGTAAAGGGTTACACAAATAAAATTTGATTGATTGACTGATGGATGGATCGATCAATTCATGTTATTTTCAGAAAATAACTTTTGCTCAATATGCTTTACTTCTTAAGAAAGTAAGCTGTTGCATTACTTAGTTACCTTTTACGGAAAGTAACTTTTTACTTTTATGTTGCTAGACTTTGGGCAGAACCACATACTGTACCTGTCCCTAAATGTGTAGGCCTACATAAAGTTCTATGGAAGACACAGCAGAGAAATTGACCAGAAAGCATCAGTCAGCCACATGCTGTCCATGAAGCTTGGAAAGCCGTGAGTTTCACAGAGTTGTTGTTGATAACTTATGGTGTGCTTGTTCTTTAAAACATTGCGAGACCACAGGTTGTTTATAAAACACGAACACCAAAATTGGCTGCTGATGTCATGGTGACATTACGACAACATCTTTGTGATTATAGCTTATACTGCAAATGTGAAATGATATGCAGCGCCAGTGCAGACATGAAATTGGTCTGCACTGGCACTAGAGCATTCAGCAGTCTGTAAATGTCCTGCAGATTGTGAAAGTGTTGCCATCCCCAGTAAAGGTAGGTAAATGTTATCATCTTTGTCACACTGTACACAGTAATCCAAATATGTCCTGTTAGCCAAGGCTAATAATATTTTGTCTGAACCCTGAGGAGGACACTACCTATTTTTTAAATTTTGAAGTTTCCCTTCTGGGATTGATAACGTATTTTGCAATTTGTTTGAATTCATTATAACATTGTAAGTTGCACAAATTAACAATGCTCATCATCCATAGCTGGAAATAACATTCTGCCATGTAGATTTGTGATTATAACAAATTACAGTTTGGTTCAGTAAACATGAACACAGCTCGGCTTTGTATTTTTCATTTTAGCTTATCTGAATCAGTCAGCATCCTTAGCTGGCATGTCCCATCTCAGAGCAAAGAGTAGGCCTATTACTAATCTCCCTCTTATTTAGAAACCTAGTTTTATAAATGGCTACTTGGCAATAGTTTTTCTAACTTGCTGTTAAGACATTCTTGGTTATGTGGCAAACACATACATGTCATACATATTTTTACTTTCCTCACTGTCAGCATGTGTTAAAGCTAGTTCTAGTAAACTGCATTAAACCATTATAGAACACTGCATAATGGTTTTCAAATGATAAACTAGTTCAAAGCAGCCACATGGTTTTGTGTTGCCGAGCTGTTTTCTTCTTCTTCTTCTTCTTCTTCTTCTTCTTCCTTTTTTTTTTTTTTTTTTTTTTTTTTAAAGAACCTAATGTTTTAAGTGCCGCAGCAGCCGGCTAATTATGGCAGCTGTATGCTAATAACATGCTTTGTTTGTGGCTTTGAAATCAAAGCAAGTCTTCTGGTCAGTGGTTGTCTGAAAGTTGTCAACTATAGCAATATTTTGAATTCAAGGACTAAATACACAAAACAAATTTGTTTGCTTTTGCTGGAAAAATAGAGTATCTCTGCCAAACTAATATCAGTGAAAAATGAATGTGTTCTTGAAATGAGTAAAAGAAAGAAACTGGTGTGACATAATAATACTAAGACTATGTTGAAATTCAAACACAAAAGTAAAGATAATCATCAATTCATTTTTCTGTCACACTTCTTTCTGCACCACACACTTTCCTCAGCTGTCCTCCCCCTGCCCTGATTCTTTACCTTTCATTTTCTCTTTGAATCCTTTTTAGTTCCTCCTAAGTTTGTTTTCTTCCCTCTCCAAATCCATTCCCCCTCCTATCTTCCGCTGATTCTCTCTCTACCTTTCCCCCACTCTATCTTTCATGCCTCCCTCCCTTCCTCTCCATGTAGGCTGTGTGATATGTAAATGCACAGACAGCTGCTCTCGTTCTCCGAGTTTTGATTCAGCCATCGGCGTAATTAACAGCTCTGCGAACTGTGACTCATCCCAAACTAGGTGAGAGCAGCTCTGTTAACCAATAAGTACACTCTTTTTCCTCTCTATATACAACACACATACACACACACACACACACACAAAAAAAACACAACAAAGTATTAATTCTGACATTTGAGACAGTAATGTACTCATCCCTTTAACCTATTCTGTGAAATTTGGGGTCATCCTGCAGCAATTCACTGGTGCATTTTTTCCACCCCCTTCCCTTTCCTCCTACTTTTCTTTCTTTCTGACTACACCTCGCAGTAACTTCTCTGCTCCCTGGCTCTCTCCTTCCCCAAGCCTACTTATCTCTTTAATGGGTATATCAATTAACATGGGAAACTGGGACCTCAAGGCCCCTCAGAGAATAATTGCAACAACATTTTAAGCCACAGAGGAAAGCACCCAAACACTCATCTGCTTACGCGGCTGTACTTTTTACCTCCTCATATTTTTCTTACATGTGATGGTTCTTACTCTGCAGAGAAAAGTGAGTCATTTTATGAATGTTTTCTGACTTTAAACCTGGCAATGTTTCATTTTCAGATGCTGTCAAGGCTTGGTAATTCACATCTGTAAACTTAACTTGGTATGCTGAAAGTTTACAGTGTCATTTGAAAACGTCACAGGTGCATGGATTTGACTGCCAGGTGCTAAAATGATAGAAAACGGTGGGGGGGAGGGGCATCAATACTGTCATCACTTCACCTTGTTGCATGCTTTTGTTGTCCAGATGGTTTGTTTCACAGTAACTTAATGGATTTTTTTTGTCTCATACTGTACCTGCTAAATTCCATTAAATATATAAAAGGAAACAGAGTCCAAAGAGACAAAGGGGGCTATGTATGACTTATAGTGCATGCCTTTGGGGGTATTTGCTGAAAAGAGTGCTATAAGTGAAGAAATATGTCACCAAAAATTAAACTTGAGAGCAGAACATACTGTCTCCCAAATTCAATAATTATACTCTGAAAGCTCAGGAAGCATGTGCAAATCAAACATTCCATCCTATCATTGATAACAATGAGATTAATTAAACCACTGCAGAGCAAGTTTTCAATGTGCACATGAAGCATGAGACCTGTAGATGCTATATCTTCGTGCATTTACCAAACAAGACGGTTCACAATACTTTTGTGGAGTATGTTTGATATAAAAAAGACTTCAATAACTATGATCTGTATTATTACGGAAAAAACAAAAAAATCAGTGTGCATGAACTTGCATCATACACTGCCTGGCCCAAAAAAAGTCGCCACCTGGATTTAACTAAGCAAATAGGTACAAGCAAATAGGTATTGGATAATAACTGCATGGGCGATTATCTTTTAGCTGGCAACAAGTTATTTAACCCCAACTGGTGCAATGAGTTGCTTCTCATTTCCTAAAAAACATGTTGAAAGACACATCCTGTGGTCGTGGAGAAGATGTTCATCTGTCTGAGAAGGGTCAAATCATTGGCATGCATCAAGCAGACAAAACATCTAAGGAGATTGCAGAAACTACTAAGATTGGGAGAACTGTCCAATGCATTATTAAAAACTGGAAGGATAGTGGGGACCCTTCATCTTCCATTAAGAAATGTGGTTGGAAAAAAATTGTGAATGATCGTCGTTGACGATCACGATACTGAGCCATCTTCTCAACATTGTTCACTGTTTTTCAGCTTTCAGTAGCTCCTGCTTGTAATGAGCTCTATGCACAGCCCCACTTCTTCCTGAACTTAAAGGTGCCATGACATCAAATTTCACTTTTCTGGGGTTTATGATGGTATAATATGATCTGTTGTGCACTGATGAAGCCATGTGAATGTCCAGAGTAAGTATCAAAGTTTCTGTTCATAGTCAGTCAGCTTTGTCTCTCTGTTCAGAAACAGCTGAATCAGACAGAAGCTTATCATTCTACTTAGAATGATAAGCTACGTAATTCATTTGCTCCAATTAGAGCACACTATCAAGCAAACAGGTATGTATACAGTACGGAGAAGACAAGAGCTGATCTGGCGTTTTAAATAAGTAATCTATACCT